>QXTE01000016.1:5663646-5749989 GCA_003942145.1 Platysternon megacephalum | reverse complement strand
AGCAGGGTGGCAGGGAAGGGGGAGGGGTTAGCTGGCTAGCAGGGTGGCAAGGACGGGGGAGGGGGTAGCTGGCTAGCAGGGTGGCAAGGACGGGGGAGGGGGTAGCTGGCTAGCAGGGTGGCAGGGATNGAGGGAGGGGGTAGCTGGCTAGCAGGGTGGCAAGGATGGGGGAGGGGTTAGCTGGCTAGCAGGGTGGCAGGGGGTAGCTGGCTAGCAGGGTGGCAGGGATGGGGGGGTAGTTGGCTAGCAGGGTGGCAGGGATAGCTCAGTGGTTTGAGCGGCCTGCTAAACCCAGGGTTGTGAGTTCAACCCTTGAGGGGGCCATTTAGGGATCTGGGGCAAAAATCTGTCTGGGGATTGGTCCTGCTTTGAGCAGGGGGGTGGACTAGATACCTCCTGAGGTCCCTTCCAACCCTGATATTCTATGATTCTATGATCCTGGCTTTGCCCAGCATGGGATACATCCCAGCCCACCTGCCTAGGAGCTCGCATGGGTCTCATCCCCAGAGCATCACATCTGCCAAGGAGACATCTCCCGGGACTGCTTCTGAGCACTCCTGGAACAGGCTGGGGGGGGGAAAGTCTATCACTGGTCCCTCCCCCTGCATATGCCCTGAGGTTTCCATTCTCCCCTGCATGGCCGCTTGCCCTTTGAAAGTGGGTCAGTCTCCGAGAGCCCGGGCTGCACAGCTGATAATACCCCAGAGTGAGGGGAAAGGCCACTCGGTCCATCAAAAATATCCTCCTTGGCTGGTCCCGTCGCCCTGGCCACTTATCGTAGGAGCGTGCCAGCAGTGATGGTGGTGCTGCTACAACTCTCCAGTAGGAGGCAGTCAATGCCTCGCTCTATTCTCTGGGCGGGAGGAGCTCTCTCCACCACCCACCGGGCATTTGGGGGAGGGGGACCATCCCGCTGCCCTCTTCAGAAGTTCTTCACTTTTGCATCTCCCTCCCCATCCGGATGTGACCCTGTGTCCCTCCAATCGCATTGATCAAAGCCACCGACCCTTCCCTGCCTGCCCCGGGCTAGCCATCACCCCCAAACGGCGACCAGCGCCACCCCAAAGGGGCACGGATGGGGCAGGAACGGGAACCCCCCTGCCTCAAGCCCACTTCAAATTGAAATCTTAGCCCCAGTCGGGTCCTAGAACCACTGCTCTTCTCTAGAACTCGGCCTGACCCAGACCCGCTGCCAGCTCCCGAAACACTGGGATAAGCCCCAGGAGCCCCAGAGAAAAGGCTCCACCCCACTCTCAGACGGCCCTGTCCAGAGAAGTACCCACTTCAGGTCCTTCCCCCTACGCGGCCTGGGTTCCAGCCACTCCGAGGTCTCCCCGAACCCCATCACTGAGCAGGACGCTCATACACAGCATTTAACTAGGCTTGGGGAAAATGTGGGGAAAAGTTCTGGATCCAGGTGCCCCTGATGGGGACAACATTTGGATTCTGCTCCTTCCTGCCCTCCCCACCCCACCGCACCCCAATTTGAGGGGGTGGGGGTTGAATTTTGGGGCGCTTTACTCTTAGTGCGGGATTTTCCAAGGAGTCTAAGGCTCCCAAATTCAGCAGAGACCTGGGCACCTCCATCCTTTTGGGTCCTTCCATAACCCCGGGCATAACCTATTCTGATCCCATCTCCTTTCAGCTTTGCTCCTGAGGGTGCCATGGAGCTGTCTGGCCTGGTAACCGGGAAAGCTTGCAAGGAGTTGGACTAGGGGGCTCTCCTGTGTGTCAAGGCTCTCCTGATGTGCCCATCACCATGGCCTCCAGGTGGCCCCAAAGAGACCTAGGATGCCCTTCCCATCTCTAGTTCCTATGATAACCAGAGATGGGTGCAGAGAGCAATTCGCTGCGGTGCACCCCTGCGTGCCCCATGGGGAGGATCACAGGGTGCATCGGGCGGCTTTCCTCGCCCACACGTACCTATTACGCAGAAGGGTTTCCTGGCAAAGCGGAACCGCCCCTGCCAGCCCCGGTAGCGGCAGCAGCAGCCAGCTGCCCAGACGCGGATGATGTACTCCATGCCGAACACCACAATCATGACGAACTCCTGCCGGCAGGCGGGGGGCAGAGAGAGAGAGAGAGAGAGAGAGAGGGAGACTGGGTTGGTTAATCTGGGAGGGCCTGGAGTGTGGGCTGCCTGTAAAAGCGTCTGGAACTGTGTGTGAACCTTCATTTGAGTCACACCTGAGGGGGTCAGCTGGCTCCTCGCTCCCTTTGCAGAGAGGCATCCTCCAGGTGTCCCCTGCCCGGCTAGACAAACCTGCACAGACCTTGCAGTCAGAAACAGGAGCCTGCAGAGGGCAGAGAGACCTGGGGACCTGCCTCCTAAATCTAAAATCCCTTCCCATAAATAATCGACCCCTCTCGGTGCTGGGGCCCCACGTTTGCAGCAAAGGCTCTCTCAGGAGGAGGAGGAGGAGGTGGGTGTTTGCTGCAAGGCTTGGCGCTGGATTCAAGTCTCCCCTGCCCGGGCGGTTCTCAGGCACCCTCAGCACAAGTGTGGACTGAAATCAGCCATAGAGCGTGCCGTTCTCACAGGGACTCCACGGGGTTAATGCTGGCTAATGGAGCTGCCGAGCAGCAGCGAGATCCTCTCTTTAGCACATCTCTGGCTGGCGGGAGCTGGAAATGTGACCAGAGCAAAACCCCAGATCCGATTGCACAGGGGCCTCGGAGAAACGTGGCCGGTGGTTTGCTCTTGAGCGATAAGTGTTGAGAATAGGGGGGCAGGTTTCCTTCTCTCCCCTGCGGCGGAGGCTACGCGAGACAATCCAAGGCGATCGGGTCGAAGGAATTGCACCCAGCACTGGAGGATCGAGAGGCCAGGATCCTGCCTTGTTTGACATTGTGAGCACAGATCATCCTTGCCTGCACCCCGTGGTCATTCATGCTACCTAGCGGGGCGCTGGAACAATGGGTACAGTGGGGGGGCTGAGAGCCATTGAACCAAACTGTATATAATGGAAACCACTTCAAGCCAGGGGGTGCAGCAGCCCCCCTAGTTCCAGCACCTGTGCCACCAAGGATACCTTTACACTGCAATAAAACACCCACGGCACGGCTGAGCCTGGCAACTTGGGCTCAGGCTGCAGGGCTACAAATTGCAACATAGACGTTCAGGCTCGGGCCGGAGCCCGGGCTCTGAAACCCCGCAAGGGGGTGGGGATCTCAGGCCCCGGGCTCCAGCCCGAGCCCAAATGTCGACACTGTGATTTTTAGCCCCTCAGCCCGAGCCCCGTGAGCTGAGCCAAACTCTGCGACTTGGTGCTACGGGTTTTTCAGCGCCGTGTAGACGTGCTCTAAGAAGTGGCTGCAGAACGCCAGCTGCCTTTGCCAAGACAAGACGCACCGTCCTCTAACTCCCCACCAGCAGCAGCAATTGGGAGAGGGCTGCTGGAGACCAGCTGATGGGATATTAACCATTGCGCCATCTCACCGGGCTCAGAACAGGTGGCAAAAGCACCGGTGTCTTGTCTATAACAACCGTCTCATCAGTGGGACCATCAGTGGACCTGCATTACAGGAGCGACAAGAGACGGCGAGGCAAATGCCAGTGTAGACTAGGGGGGGGGGTGCGTGTGTGTGTCAGAGACACTTTCCCAACCCGGCAGGTAATTCACATGTGCAAGTTACACCAGGAAGGAAAGCCAGGTTCAAACTGATCAGGTAAGAGCGTCCACATGCAAAGCTGCAGGGATTTTAAATCACTCCTGCAGCTAAACCGGTGCAATCGCTGCGTGTAGGAGAGACCTAAGTTCCCCACCCTCACAGCTGGCCTCAGCAAAGGCGCCGACTACGTGGGTGCTCAGGGGCTGGAGCACCCACGGGGAAAAATTGGTGGGTGCTCTGCACCCACCGGCAGCGCCACACCCCAGCTCACTTCCGCCTCCGCTCCACCTCCGCCTCCTCCCCTGAGCGCGCCGCTTCTCCCCCTAGCTCCAGCACTTGCCGCCGTGAAACAGCTGTTTTGCGGTGGCAAGCGCTGGGAGGGAGGGAGGAGGAGGGGGAACGCGGCGTGCTCGGGGAAGAGGCGGGGCCAGGGCGGGGATTTGGGGAAGGAGTCCAATAGGGGCAGGTAGGGGGTGGAGTTGGGGCGGGGACTTTGGGGAAGGGGTTGGAATGGGGGCAGGGCAGGGGTGGAGTCGGGGCAGGGCCGGGGGGCGCGAGCACCCACCGGTGTCGGGAAAGTTGGCGCCTTTGGGCCTCAGTTCACATCCACTCCTGCTGGCCTCTCGGAGAAAGAGTGAGAAGGGGACATGAAAGAATTCCCTAAGCCACAGTGGCTATAGCCCTGGTGTGAGAAGAGGGGGAAACTGGGAGCACACGGCTAGCTAGGAGTTAAGAATAGAGAGGTTTATAAAGTCCCCTCCTTACCAGGGCCCAACCTCAAACCCATGCCAATCAATGCAGAGATTCCCATGGACTTCACTGGGTTTTGGCTCAGGTGCTTAGGAAACCAGAGCTTCAATGCTGAGCAGCTAAGCAAACCTCTCCGCGCCTCCTTGTTCACCGGGAAAGTCAAGGAGACGAGCCAGGAGCCCTCAACTGTGGAGCCTTTCGGAGCCGCCCTGCTCCTCCTGCATGTGCCCAGCTTAAATATATATGGGTAATTTTCCTCCGCTGTCAGCATTGTACTGCTTTGCCTCCTACCTTTTGTACACACCAGCCCCTATTTTGCTTACTAGCGAGAAAGTCACAAGGACCTTCCTAATTTAGTCTCCATCACAGTCGGGAGAAATCCAGCGTCAGCTGTTTCTGACAGTTTGGGGGAAAGTTGCTTTTTTTAGGTTTCTTTCCCCCTCCCTTTCCCGTTGTTTTTTTGCATGTCCATACATTTGGCTATAAGCTTCCCAGACGCATTCCACTGGAGCGTCTCCATTTAAAAATCCTCCAGGAGGTTGTGCAGCTACGCTGTGCTGCTGTTGCATTTACTGCAACTGTGAATCACCCCTGCAAATATCTCGCAGCAACGAGAGCAGTGGCAGCTTGGCCTAATGGAGAAGGCTGCCAAGTGGGTTCTCTTGGGTTCGAGCCCCAGTTGTGCCACAGATCTTGGACAAACCACGTCACTTGTAATTCACATGTGCAAGTTACACCAGGAAGGAAAGCCAGATTAAAACTGATCAGGTAAGAGCGTCCACATGCAAAGCTGCACAGATTTAAAATCACCCCTGGAGCTAAACTGGTGCAATCGCTGTGTGTAGGAGAGACCTACGTTCCCCTCCTGTATGCTGCTGCTGGCCTCAGTTCACAGCCACTCCTAATGGGACATGAAAGAATTCCCTAGGGCACCGTGGCTATAGCCCTCGTGTGAAAACTGGGAGCACACGGCTAGTTAGGAGATGAGGCTAGAGAGGTTTATAAAGTCCCCTCCTTACCAGGATGAACAGACATTGGTTGGCTAGTTTCTGATGCTCTGGGATGGTGGAGAACACGGACAGCACCAAGCAACTGAAGACTAGGAGGAATCTGAAATAACAAATGATTAGAACAGATTAGCAGGCATTGATTCATCAGCAGGTGCAGTGAGCCCATCTGGATGGGTGAGACGGAGTCCATTCCAGTCCTGGTGCCCACCATAGCTGTCAGCTTCTCATGGCCAGACCTTACCCTGCTCTGCATTCATTCTGGGGTGATTGGATACTGCTGAGGGGAGAGGGCATTCTGGCATTTCAGGTAGATGCAAACAGCCGAGCCACCCAACCTAATCACCAGTCCCACATGGGCACCAGCTATCCCAAACGCCCAGCTGGTACCAAGTATGCCAGAACCAGCTGCATCGTCCAGCCAGACTTTGGTAACACCTGCAAGACCAAGTCATCCCGAATTAGACCCAGGAGAGCTGAGGCTTAATGAAATCACTAGCACGTAGCAGCACCCGCGTAAGGCTAGCAGGGTCTTTGCCTGCCAACAGCATGGCTTCTGGAGCTGAGCACGGGCAAAATCAGCGGGGTGTAATCCAAAGTCAGCGGGGTGTAATCCGACATCTCGATTCCGGTTCGGAACCAACACATTGTTTCTTCCTGCCGGGTGCCCTGCTCAGGACCCCAGGGATTGAGAGACCCAATCCCTCACAGCTGACCCCTGGCCTGGTNCAAAATAGCAGTGCCCTAGGCAACCGCCTAGGTCGCCTAATGGGTTGCGCCGGCCCTGAATCTGACATCTCGATTCCGGTTCAGAACCAACACATTGTTTCTTCCTGCCGGGTGCCCTGCTCAGGACCCCAGGGATCGAGAGACCCAATCCCTCACAGCTGACACCTGGCCTGGCTTGCTCCAGCTCCAGCACATGGCAGCATCATTCTACCTTCTCACCCACAGTCAGGCGCCCGCCAAAGGCAGGCGCCACCAGGGCTGGAATAAGGACCTCAAGGGCAAGCTACGAAAGCTGTCCATGTGAACAGCAGCTCCCCGGCTCAGGGGGAAGGTGCCGAGGGAAAACAGCAAGGGACAGGAGCTGTCGGTGCTTTGGAGGCTGGGGGGTGAATACTGGCTCAGAAGGGTTAAAGGCTTCACTTCTTTTGTACGACAGGGGGAGGGGAAGGAATTTCAACCCCAAACGCTATTCTGAGCCGCAAGGTTTTACCATCCTTAGATCAGATACTGTGATTGGAAGCTGTTTGGGGCCGGGACTGTCTTTCGCTCTGTGTTTGTGCAGCATCGAGCATGGTCCATGACAGGAGCTGCTAGACACTATGTCAATGCAAAGAATAAAACCATCATCGGACAAGGCAGGTATCTCAGGCGGCTGAGCTGGATGCCTGCACTTAATTCAAGCTAATATGGAGAACGGGCCCCCCTCAGACTTCCCCTTTGCTTTGATGGGCTTATTAGCTCTTCAGTGATCCTGCCAAGCTGCCTGCCGGACACAGTGTCCCCAGCAAAACTTTTAAAAACCGGCTTGACCTGCAGGGGCCACACGTGGTCCCGAGATGGCAGCAGAGAGCAGGGGAGCTGGTGGGCCGCACGGGGAAAACAGGAGGCTGCTTCTGAAAGCTACAGCAGATGGATGAAGGGACCCAGGCCGGGGGTACGGGGCACTGCTGAGCAGTGGAACCAGAGCGCAAATCAAGGGAGCATTAAGAGATTCAGTTTGGCCTCTTCCGAGGAACCTGGGTGGGGCGTCAGGCCAGGGGCGGCTCTAGCTTTTTTGCCGCCCCAAGCACGGCAGTCAGGCTGCCTTCGGCGGCGTGCCTGTGGGAGGTCCCCGGTCCCGTGGATTCGGCGGCGTGCCCGCGGGAGGTCCCCGGTCCCGCGGATTCGGCGGCCCGCCTGCGGGAGGTCCCCGGTCCCGCGGATTCGGCGGCGCGCCTGCGGGAGGTCCCCGGGCCCGGGGATTCGGCGGCCTGCCTGCGGGAGGTCCCCGGTCCCGTGGATTCGGCGGCGTGCCTGCGGGAGGTCCCCGGTCCTGTGGATTCGGCGGCGCGCCTGCAGGAGGTTCCCGGTCTTGCGGATTCAGCATACCCACCGCCGAATTGTCGCTGAAGCTGCGGGACCGGCGGACCTCCCGCAGGCACGCCGCCGAAGGCTCCCTGATGGCCACCCTCACAGCAACTGGCAGGCCGCCCCCCGCACCTTGCCGCCCCAGGCACGCGCTTGGTGCANCCCGGTCCCGCGGATTCGGCGACATGCCTGCGGGAGGTCCCCGGTCCCGCGGATTCGGCGACGTGCCTGCGGGAGGTCCCCGGCCCGTGGATTCGGCGGCGCGCCTGCGGGAGGTCCCCGGTCTTGCGGATTCAGCGTACCCACCGCCGAATTGCCGCTGAAGCTGCGGGACCAGCGGACCTCCCGCAGGCACGCCGCCGAAGGCTCCCTGACGGCCGCCCTCACAGCAACCGGCAGGCCGCCCCCCGCACCTTGCCGCCCCAGGCACGCGCTTGGTGCGCTGGTGCCTGGAGCCGCCGCTGCGTGGGGCGCCGAGACATGCGCCAGATGTTCTGTTCTTCGGTAACTCAACTGTGGCTCCTTTTCCAATCTGAAACGTGCCCTGGGCCCAGCCCAGGAGGGCAAGGACCTAATGAAGACAGAAGTGGGAAAGGCCCATTCGCTCCCTTAGTCCTTCCTCAGGGCTAGCCCAGAATCATTCTCTGCAACACATTCTGCAGACTAAAGGGTCTCAAGGGATGGGGGGAATTTTCCACCATTGCCTTTGGGACATTGCACCCGGCAGATCTCACCGCCGNGCTGCGGGACCAGCGGACCTCCCGCAGGCACGCCGCCGAAGGCTCCCTGACGGCCGCCCTCACAGCAACCGGCAGGCCGCCCCCCGCACCTTGCCGCCCCAGGCACGCGCTTGGTGCGCTGGTGCCTGGAGCCGCCGCTGCGTGGGGCGCCGAGACATGCGCCAGATGTTCTGTTCTTCGGTAACTCAACTGTGGCTCCTTTTCCAATCTGAAACGTGCCCTGGGCCCAGCCCAGGAGGGCCAGGACCTAATGAAGACAGAAGTGGGAAAGGCCCATTCGCTCCCTTAGTCCTTCCTCAGAGCTAGCCCAGAATCATTCTCTGCAACATATTCTCCAGACTAAAGGGTCTCAAGGGATGGGGGGAATTTTCCACCATTGCCTTTGGGACATTGCGCCCGGCAGATCTCACCGCCAGGAAGTTTGTAAACTGGATTCAGCCTGGATTTCCCCCTTTGGAACATGTCAAACCAGCCGCCCCGGCTAGGCCTCCCTGGTCAACTCTTCCACCCCCTTCAAATTGTAGCAGGCAGTCCGATGCACCTATTACCATGGCACCCCTGGGGGGTTGTGTTTGGGGGGAAACAAATCTGGTTTCCAAGCAATGATGCGGGGCCAAGTTCAGAGCAGATGTAAACAGCAGCAGGTCCACCAAAGGGAGAAGCACCTAGGTGTGGCCAATGAGCACTAGCAAAACCAGGGCCTGAAAGGCAGCGTAAGCCTGTGAAATGAACCCACTCGAGTTTGCCATTGCCCGGCCCCAGCATTTCTGCTTTCCCTTTCCCTGCTGTGGGGACCAGAGCTCCAAATATCCTGAGCTTTATGCAAGGAGAAGCTCAGCCCTTAACACTGGGGCCTGGGGGCCTTTTCATCCTAAATGTGGAGTCCTCAGCTGCCCCATAGATCTCTATTTGCCTTTCTAGGACTCCTTCGCCCATGGGGCTACTGTGACACACACTGTCCCATGAGCGAGGGAGAGAACTTTAGCCGGGGGTGGGGGCGGAAGGGAGCTGGGGTGCCCCCCCCTTACACTGTTTTAAAGCGTAGCATCTTTCCACTGGAATAACGCGTTGCATTTTCTAGAGCACTAATTGGTGGGGGGAGGGGTGCTTTATGAACATTAATTAAGCTTCACAAACTGCCCTGCACTGCAGATAAACATTATCCTGGTTTTGCAGAAGGGCCAAGGCATGGGCGGGGAAAGGACTTCCCCAGGATCACACAATGGATCCGCAGCAGAGCACACAACAGAACTGAGCAGTCCTGACTCCCAGTTCCCTGCGCTAACCCCTAGACAACACTCCCTCCCCAGAGCTGGGGAAAACACAGGAGTCTCCCCTCCCAGTCCCTTTCTCTTACCCCTAGACCACATTCCCATCCCAAACCTGGGAAAAGAACCCAGGAGTCCAGAGTCCCTTGCCGTACCCACTAGACACCGCTAGCTGTAAACAAAAAGTTCTCCAAAGTAGTTTATGTTTAAAACAAAGATGAATCCCACATTTTTTTAACTTCCTGCAGCCGCATTTGCCCTGCAGTCACTCACCCCGGATCTCAGGGGTCTCAGGAAGCCAGACCCTGCAGTCCCACACTCTCTGAGCTGCCTAACACAAAACAGCCCGGGGAATCCCTAAGTCATTACCCCAAATGGCGGCGGAGGAAAGCACTGAGCGCCAACAGAGAATGAAACCAGCCAATAATATTCCGGCTTTGGAAAACTGTCGGAGTTGGGCCAGTACGTTAATCACAAGAAAGACTTTCCGGCGTCCCCTGGGGAGGGCCCTAAGAACCTGCCTGCACTGTACAACCCCCATTTCTTGGGGGGGGGCAGGGCAGGGGGAAGCAGAGAGGGCAGTCTGGGGCATGCCCAGGCTTGCAGGAGTGCGTGGCTAGAATCCCTGGGCAGTGCTACTTTGCCTTTCTATCGCTCTGTCACTGGAGGATTTCAAAGTGCCGATTGACCCCAGGTGAGTTTCACAGACCCAGGCACAGGGAGATCGAGCCGCTTCCCCAGAGTCACAAGGGCCAAGTCAGCTACGGAGCTGGCCCCGGAACCCAGGAGTCCTGACGAGCAGGCCTGGCCTCCAACCACTTCCTTCGTCTCCTCCCGCGCAGGAGGATGGGGGCGTTTCAGGTGAGGACAGAATTCCCCACGGGAGAGTCGGTGCAGACAGGCTGAATTACTCCACCCACCTCGAGCCTCTGCCCCTGCGTTGGCCTCGCAGATGGTTCAGGCTCCGTTCAGCCATCCGAGCCGGGAGCTGATTTTGTGCCTGCAGATCTGGCCCGTGTAGACAGAATTCGCGCGCACCGGAGCCATTCGACTGTTGGCTCGTTAGGGGTAAACGCCGGCAGTGCTTGCAAATCAACCAACCAACCAACCGTGGTTTCAAGCACGCAGAGAAAAGGTGCGAGTTAGGGGACTTGTGCCCCATACGAATCAGGACTGTGCTAGGAAAAATTGGGAAGGGCGACCAGAGGACCCACCCCTTCTCCAACGAGCATCTGGGAGTCAAGATGCCTGTGATGGGTACGAAGGAGAGGCAGAGACAGAAAGCACCTTTCTGCATTCACCTGCCTGGTCCCTGCAGGTGGAATTTCCCAATGCGTTTAACTCCTGTTGGCTTCGGTGAGAGCAGATTGGAGGGCTCATGGGAATCTCCCCCTAAAGTGTTTGGGTTTGGTTGGGTTTCCGCTCCCCCTTATGGAAAAGTCCGTGTTAGGCATGCCACCAAACGGCTGTCTCTAGAAAGCAGCTGATTGCCTGCAGAGGCCAAGAGAGAAGGAGAGTCTCTCGGTGAGGTTTTTTAGCACCCCCTATGGAATCGTGCCGCCGGAGTGGGATTCTCTAGGACAGTCCCTACAACGGCCAACACGCTGATAGAAAGGGGAGCGTTTTCGATTCAGGAGCTGAGGACTTTTCCCTAAGGGCAGGAAGGTGAGGGCACTGGTCCCATATGACAGCCAAGGGGCTGCCAGGAGCCCTGCGGGCATTTCCTCTCTGGGAAAGATGGGTTAAAAGACGGGGTTTATGCGCCTGAGTTACTGTTATCGGAATGTAGGGTGACCAGACAGCAAATGTGAAAAATCGGGAGAGGGGGTGGGGGGTAATAGGAGCCTATATAAGAAAAAGACCCAAAACATTGGGACTGTCCCTAGAAAATCGGGACATCTGGTCACCCTATCAGAGTGATTCCAGCAGCAGGTTTTGAGGGAGATCGCACTGAGCCGGCTCTGCCAGGGGGTTAGATTCGGCTGCTGGCACAGGGCTTCCAGCTTCTGCCCCAATACACCTTCTCCAGTCCACTTGAAGCACTGCCAGGATCCAAACCTCACCCCTGAGTCTGAAGTCGGCCGCCTCGGATCACTTCTAAAATAAACGGCTGGGTGAAGAGAGAGCGAGCGAGCTGGAGAAGGAGATAAACACCGAAGGCAGGTGGATCCTGCTGAGAGCTCAACTGGCCCTTGCAATCTGCTCCGAGGCGGCTGCACTAACAGAACAGCAGAGCAGGGGCTGAACTGCATCAAACAAGCATAATCTGCTGCTCCCCGAGTCCTTTGCTCGCTAGGGGACGCTGGCTATGCCCGCTCTCTCCCTGGGGCAGCTCACTTCTCCCAGCCCCCTGCCTCACACGCTGGAGGGGATGGGCACGCAGCAGCCCAGCAATAGCCCTTCTAAGGCAGTGTGGCCTAGCAGATAGAGCACTGCCAGACGTCTGATGGAGACCTGGGTTCTAGTCCCAGCTATGGCAGGGACCGTGGGAGACTCACCTCCCTGAATCTCAGTTTCCCCATCTGGGGCTAATGGTACCGAGGCAAAGTGGCACCAGCCTCTTGTTATTTGTCTCTCTTCGAAGAGGAGCCAACACACAATCCAGGCCCCTGCACCCCAGACTGACCAAGGACTGGACCAGCTCTCCTCTCCGCCTGTGGGTGGCGCTCTAGAGAAAGGCTGAATTGCAAGAACAGTCAAGAAGAGACGCATCAAGGGGACCTAACCTAGGCCACGCTGGTGCACGATTGTTTCCTATAGGCTAGTGATGAGGCTGCTGCTCCATGTTCCCATGCAAACGCTGGCAGTAGTGAAAACAGGGGAAGAGCTGGGTAACCCAGCACAAAAGCTGGAACGAATGTTTCACACGGCTCTTTAAATACACACACACACACACTGCTTCCTAGGCAAGGGCCTTCCGTTGCAAGCGAAGGGGCTGGGGGACAGGGAACCAGCCGTGCCTGAGAACAGCACACAGCGGGGCCTGCCCAAGCGCTAGCACAGAAGCACTCACGGCTGCTTGGAGTCCGTTCGCCCAGGCGAGTCCTGGGCTCCGTGAAAACGAAAGGGGCTTTGGCACATTTAAAAGAAGAAAAAAAGCCCAGAATCTGGAGACGTAGCAAATGGAACTCTCCAAAAATACATTTTTTCCCCTGATCCAGCGATTCTAAATATGGAAAGTGGAAGGCTCGTGCCGCTGGCTCACGTGACCACGTACAAAGGGCCATCAATCTGCAGGAGCTGGCCTTGCGTAACAGCACAGGGCGGTCGACCAAGCTCCCCCCTCCCTCCCCGCCAGCTTGTCTTGGAGCGGGAAGCGTGAGTGTGCGAAGCACAGAAGTGACAGGAGCGGTACTGTGGGAGTTGGAAGTTTTTCTTCCCCCCACACCCTGGCCAAAATTCCCCAGAGCCAGATCCCTGGCCGGTGTAAATCCGCTGAACTCTGCTGAACAGTCAAGAGAGGCGCATTGGGTTCACACCAGCTGTGGATCTGGTGCCAGCGTCGCTCCGGGCAGGGTGTCCGTCTTTCCCTGGTGGCCTCGTTACACCTGATCCTTCTACACTGGCTCCAGAAGAAGGAAAACTTAAAGCCCTGCTGAGAACTCACTCGGTGTCCCAGCACGTTTGTAGGAGACCCGGGCCCTGCGTGCAGCTGACCACGCGTGGAGCGAAGCCCCGTGGAAGGGACATGGGAGAGCAACGACCCCCCTACCCCTCCATTGGCACAACGGGTCTCGTTTTCTCACGCTGGCCCCATCATCCCCATGAAGAGCTGAGTCCCGTAGTCCCCAAAACAGGGCCACACTGGTTCTTCCATGAGCTCCGCTGGGATCCCGGCGCCACTATCCACACGATGCCGGGCCTCTCCCTAGGACACCAAACCCAGTGGAGGCTCCGGGGGGCAGCCTGGGAATGGAAACGGTGTAACGCTGCAAACCGCGAGCTCTCTGGGGCAGGGAGCATCCCTCCCCGTGGGACGTGCAGCTCCGAGCACGGGAGGGTCTTGCACGCTGTCGGGGTGTCTGGATGCTACTGCAAGCCAAACAAGTGCACGGCCCATGGGGCTCGGCATTTGCCCTGTGGGTCATTTAGGGGGCCCCCAACCTACACAGGCTCTTTCCCCAACTTCGGCTGAAACGGCTCCAAAACCAGCTTCCCCGACAAAATAAAAACCCACCAGGGCGAATCAATCAGTCTGCTAAAGATAGCGCCGGGGGGGATTCGGTCTCAGCCCCTCTGCTGGGAGGGCGGGGGGAGGCGGGCTGCTCCCTCACTGACATTGAGTCTCTGTAGCGTTTCTCGTCTCCTTTTGCTGCTGACTTGGGGCATTAAAGCCGAATCAGCTGTAACGAGTCTCTGGGGCCTGAAACCAAACCCAGGCGTTTTCTTCAGCAAGCTCGGCTCTAGGAAAAACAAGGGGGATCTTTTCCTTTAGCGCGCCCTGCTTCGCTGCCTCAGTGGCACGGATGCCAGCGGCGAGCACTCAAGCCAGGTCCCCCGGCCGGCTACAACACCCTTGGGTTTTTGGCCAGATGCTCACTTCTGCCTGGCCAGAAGGTGGTAGGTGGTGGGTTTGTACCTCCCTGGGGAAGAGCAGCTAGGGGTGAGGGCAGAGAAGAGCAGACTCTGGGAAGTGGGGGCCAGTGGCTGGGAATGCGAGGTACGTACCTAGGAGGCGAGCCCCTCCAGCTATGCTCCGTTTTCAGCGAGCGGGCGCGGGTACGTCTCCTCGAGCCAGGCGGGGCTGAGCTTTGCCCATGAGAAGCAAGGAGATGTCGGAGATTCAGGGTTCCAAACCCCGGCTGGTCGGTCCATTCACAGCCCCTTCCTCGCAGAGCCCTCCTCCCGAAATTCCTGGGAAAAGCCTGCCCGGCCCATCCGCGTTTGAGCATCAACCTTTCCCCAGGCTCTTTTGGACTTGCAGCAAAATCACCATCGCCAGAAACCCAACCTTAGTGGAGCTGCATCGCCTTGAGCGACAAGGAGGGGTGCATTGGGCAGAGGGGCACGCTCTCCTCTTTATTGAAGCCATATCCATGCTGGGATGAGACCCACTGGGGTGGCTCCCCCAGGGCAAAGCCCTAACATCGACGTGCTTTGTACAGCGCAGTGTGATTTGTACAGGTGCAACTTACCTGGGTTTGAAACCAGCGTCAATCTGCACAGGTGTAAATCAAGCCTGCACTAGGGGTTCTCACTGGTGCCAGATAAGCCCCACATTGCCCAAGGCCCCAGGTCCAGGATGACGACCCCACCTCCTCTGCCTTGCTGGGGGGTTGGAGTTGGTTTTTTTGCAGAACTGCTGAGCGCCTGCAAAGGTCAAAGGAAGAACGGCAGCGCCTTGAATCCCCACTTTCCCAGCCTGTCAGCAGAACATGAAACCCAGCCTGGCCCCATGGCGGCTGAAACCAGCTAAAGAAGCTCTAAAAAGAGAAGGAAACAGCTGGGCAAGTTTAAAACATAAACATGGGCGTTAGAGGGGGGACGATTCCCCTCCTTGCAATTGCTGCATGTTGAAAGCGGAGACACCTGGCTGCTGACGGCAAAGAAACCAAAGCAAACAGGGCAGCAACCAGGATCCAGCAGGGGATGAGGGAAGGGGCTGTAAGGAGCTGGTGGAGTTTGGGTGGAATCAGGCTCCTTCTGCAGGTGTTAGAGGGCTGAGAGAGCCCAGCGCTGGAGGTTGGCTGGGGTCCGAGGTCATCACGCTATTCACGCTCGGCATTTCCCAGCCAGTGCTTGGGAATGTTAAGCCCCACAGTATCAGTATCACCACTCCCATTTTCACGGACAGGGGAAACTGAGGCACAGAGCTGGAAAGCCACTCACCCAAGGTCACACCACACATCTGTGGCAGGACTAGGAATGGAGTCCAGGCGTTCTGAGTGCACAAGTCCCCTGCTCTAACCATTGGGGAGCCCTTCACTCCCACACCAGGGCGAGGGTGAGTCCTCGTGAGGTCAACATACGCTAAGCTAGGTCGCCAGGGGTGCCGCTGGGATTGTGAATGACACTTTATCTCCTGGGGTCTCTTCCCAGCCCGCAAGATTAATGCACGACCTAAAAGCAGGTACATCTCTACACACACACTTATCGAGAATCTCCCCTTTGCCTCCTCCATTAAACTGTCATTACAGGCTGAACTAATCAAGGACTCCGGGCTTGATTTTCAAAGGCGCCAAGCGTGATGCCAACACACACACACACACACGGGGCTGGGACTCCAGCCTCACCCTTTCACTAGGGACACACTTTGTCCCTACGGCACAGAACATCTCTCCCCCATTCCAGGGGCTCGGGGTGCTGTTGAAGATAGCAGTAGTAATAACAGGTGTGCAAACGTGTCACAGACGGAGCAGTGGCACAGGATGGTGCCAAGTGGGGGGATGGTCACGCTAGAGCATCGGAGTTCTGGGGTGGGTTAGGTGACTGTCAGCCTGGCCTGCAGTGTCACGTGACCGCCACAGCCTGGTGCAGCGAGAACGGGGAGTCTGATCGGCAGCCTCGGGTCCCAGTCCAGAAAGTTACTGTCTCAGGTTTGCAACGAGTGTGATCACGCCTGGGCCGCAACGAGCTTCTTGCAGGGTGTTGTACCAAGACAGATCGGAGCTTCAAATGTGGACACAAACGTCCCAGCAAGGGGATAACAGCAGAGACAAACCCAGCTGCGGTCTTTGTCCCTAGAAGCTTTGCACTTAAATATCTGGGCTCTGGAGCTGGTTAGTTACACTGTGAGTTAACAGCTCGGTAGTTACACTGTGACCCAAACAGAGAGATCTTAAAGCTTTCCACTTCACACACACACACACACACACACACACGAGGTTCCAAGACCCTCCCAGAAATTGCAAGGCCAAGAGCCACAGACAATCTTTCTCCCTATGAATTATGAACAAAACCCCTTCCTTCCCATGCAGCATTTAGGCAATTAACTTTTTCAGCATGCGGGAGTCAAGTCCAGAAGCAGGCCAGAGGAAGCAGGAAGGAAGGATCTTTGCCTCTGGAAGCCCCTAATTCCCCACGGGTTCTGGCACAGTCCCTCCAGCACCTACCCAGTGGCGTGTGCAGTCTAGTAGCAAAGGCCAAGTTAGGAATGCAGCAGGAGAATGAATGTCCTTTTTAAGAGCCCTCATACAAGACCCATCTGGTTCCTTGATTATCCTCTCTGGGCAGTTTCCATAGAAAGCTGCCAACTTAACCATTCCTCCGTCAGGACAAACACATGAGTCACAACAGAGAGGTTCCCATCACGCCATGACCCTGCACATCACGAGACCATGTTATCTCATGACCCTTGCCCAAAATCAGGACTTGGAGGGCACCAAATTGCCTGGGGCTGGGGGGGGGGGGGGCGGGGACAAGACAATAGGCCTCCCTACCATATATGATCAGCTTAAAAGGCAAAAGAAGATTTGTCTAAGAGGCCGACGCTGGATCCTTTCTGCTCGATGCATCAGCAATGGAGATTATACAATCAGAATTTCACAAGCAATTACACGGGTAATGAGGCACGAAGCAGACGAGAATGCAGAAATCTCTCCGCGCGGTCAGCTCCGTGCAAAGTTTTGAGCTTCTCATTAACCTAAGGAGATGGGATTTGAGAGACACTCTGGGCTCCCTTGTACTTTCTGAGCACAACCCAAAGTTGGGGACAATCCCCATCCCTGCAGACGTCCGCCCAGGATCCCAGAGAGGTGGGATTGGCCCCGGATGATCAGACGCGGGGTCGGTGGGGAGACCGTGACTGTGACATGGGGAGAAGTCTCACACTGCGCCCGCGGAGACATAGAGCTCAAGGCCAGAAGGGACCATCAGATCATTGCGTCCAACCTCCTGTCGCTACCACCACCCAGCTACCCCCACCCCGAGCCCTTTAGACCCCAGAGTATTACAGCCCACAGGAGACTAAACTATTGTGTGTCACAGGCTGCACCGATCCCCAAGGCCATTGCAATGACCAGATAGGACCAACCCGCCCCCCCGGACCCACAGAAAGACCCGCCTTCCCTAATGCCGGGCTTATTGTGAAGGCAGGAAATGGTATCTCCCCTCCCCCGTTTCACGACTACAGAACCGAGTTTCTATAAGATCAACTCGGGCATGGCTGCGGCTCGCTGGATACTGAGTTAGTGCATCAGACTTCGGGGTAGGAAGTGAAGACACCTGCCTCTTTTGGGCTCACCCATCCCCACTCCGCGCACGGGGCGGTTCAGCTGCACGGGGTCCGAACCCAGCCGGCGCGGATGTGCTTTGAACCCCGGCGGGCCGTACTGCTGCAGGGCAGCGGCGCAAGAGGCAGCCTCAGGCAGGTTGGAAACTTTCTGTTGCTCAAGGATGTTCCTGCCTCGTCTTCCCCTCCTACCCCAGCCCAGGGAATCCCATTCGATTCCCAGCCACGTGCGCTACCACCATTGCAGGCCCCTTTCCCAGGACGGCTGGGATGCTTTCAGCACTGGCTGGTGGAGGCCGAGATTGGAATGGAAAAGTTCTTCTGCGTTGCCACTTAGGCTCCTGCAAAATGAGTCTGTTGGCCTCGTGCCCAGGAAGCAGACAAAGGGACCATTTCAGATGGCTAAGGAGCACCTGAAGGCGGATTGCAGGAGTGTAATTGTTTAATACATGCACTAAGGGTGCATAAATTGTTTATACAAGCAACAACTCCAGAGCACTGAAAACAGAGAATCAAGGCGACACAAAGATGCTGGAATGGACCATCACCCTCTCTACAGACATCTGTGTTCCCCGGTCAGTCTGGTTCCAGGGGAGGCCACCTGGGGATGTTCATGGCAGCAAGGAAGAGGAGGAGAGGAAGGAAAAGGCGATCAGTAGGAAAGGAGAGGGTGGGGGGTGTACCAATGGGAGGACAAGCCAAGAAGGGAAGGGGGGGGGCGGCAGGAAGAGGAGGAGAGATGGAAGGAGGAGGCCACGGCAGAAGGAGAGTTGTGGGGAAAGGGGGAAGACATTTAAAAAGGGAACAGCAAACAAATTCTGTGTTTCTCAGAAGGGCCCCACCCTAGCATCTAACTTGGAATCGGCTTCTCTGGAGGGGCGGGGAAGGAGCAGAAGGTCTAGGATGTAGCCAGCTCCCCCCTCGACTCATCAGGCCCCTGGAAGTCTAAAAAGCCGCCCCACTGTGCCCACAATTAAATGACGCTCAGCTTTGCACCCTCGAATCAGCGGCAGGAGACACAGGAGAGGCTGTTGAAAACCGGCGGGTGTGTTTGGTCAGCAAAATGAATGCCCCAGGAACGGGGATTTAAACCCACACAATTGCCTTTAGAGAGAGGGACTCTGGGACACCTGGCCATGGATATCCCTGGGGAATACACCGGGCACACAGGACAAAACTCACGGTGCCACCTTCCAAGAGGAAGCCAGGCCTAGCTGGCACCAGGGCCTGACACAGCTGGCTCCCCATCGCGAGTTGGGAAACAGGCCCTCTCTTGCCGCAGCAGCCGTCACTGGGGTGGGGAGGAAAGACAGCGCTGTCCTAGCATCAGTGCAGAGAACAGGGAGCTCCTGCTGCCAGCACAGGGTCCCCTGGTCCTGTCCAAACTCATTGTCCCCTTTGGGGCAGCCTGTTCCCCACCTCACCCCACCCTGACGCGCTCAGCCGGCCCCCACGCCGGCCCTGTAATCCGAAAATGGGATTAGCGTCCGGGAGCAGGGGAGGAGAGGCCCAGAAGGGGCCGACAGGAGAGGGAAGGGGCGGCAGCATTGGGAAAACTCTCCCCAAAGCGGGTCACCCGCTAGGGCTTAACGTCGAAAGCCTGGCCAGTCCCCAAGCCTGGGTTTCTGGGAGCGTCTAAGCTGCTTAGGGAGAGTCAGGCGGCTCGAGAAACGGCTTTGGGAAGGAGCCCATTGCAGTGAGGAAAATGCAAACCGAAAAGATCAGGGAGGTGTCCAGGGGAGATTGTTGGGGGTAAGGCGAGGGGGATTTTCCAGTTCTGGCTGTCTGCCCAGCAGGCCCAGCGGGACACCTGCCCCCAGAGACTGAGCATGTTGCACCCAGGATGAGCTGCAGGACAGAAGCACAGCATTGGGTGTGGGGAGGCTGCAGGACAGGAGCACAGCGTTGGGTGTGGGGAGGCTGCAGGACAGGTCTGAGGGACACTAGAGGGGCTGGGGGAGGCCAGGGCTGGAATAGCAGGGCGGGCTGAGGATCAGGAGTTGCTCCCCTGACTGAGGACAGCTGTGAGCTGACTGCTGGAGGGAGGGGGGCAGAGGAAGCCGCGTCACCAGAGCAGGGCCAGGGCTTTCCTAGGAGTCACTCAGCCGCTGCGGGGCTCCCCCAAACTGGCACCAGGCCACACGATGGCTGAGCTGACATCGGACAGGAGCCTTTGCCACCGGGGCCTTTGGGGTTAATTCTGCTTTTTCACGAGTGCTCTGTCTCTGCCGGGAGGGTGAAGAAAGCAGGGAGAGGCACCCTAAGGCAGAGACACGGATTGGGAGCCGGAGGAGAAATGAAGCCAATAACCTCAACAGGGCCGATTGCACTTGCAGATTTCTGCACCCCAGGCCCTGAGCGTGCAAGAAAGAGTAGGCACAAGATGCCGTTGCACATGCACTAGCCAGCCGCAGGCCTCAGCATTCCTGAGCCCAAAGAGGAATTTCCTCCCGGCCAGGAATCAGCCACTCACACCAACCTTGCACAGGAGCAGCGGCTTTTATTGATTGTAAAGGGGGCTGCCTTGATTTCAGACAGTGAGGAGCAGGGGAGTTAGGTGCCGAAATACCTTTGAGGGTCCGGGCATAGGTTAGCATCTGAGCAGTGCTTGTAAGATGTACCGGGCCAGTCTCCACCTGGAGGGTGACTCGCTGGCGCACGGTAGCCATAGGATGGCGCTCACCTTTCTGCAACTTTGTCAGCTCTGTGATGGGCTGCAGGGAGACCACGTGTGCGGGGAACCCCGGCAGCTCCCACATGACAGAGCCAGTGGCTAGGGCACTCGCCTGGGTGTTGGGAGACCTGGGTCCACCGGACTTCCTTAGCCTCTGTGCCTCAGTTTCCCCACCTGTACAGCACTGCCATGGCTCACAGAGGTACTGGAAGGATAAATGCAGTGAAGAGAATGACGCTTCAGCGGTGGGAGCCATATAAGTGTCTTGGAATTCCCTTTCTGAGCCCAACCCCCTCACGATAAGAGGTCTTAGGCCCCGCCAGCTCCTCCAAAAGGGGGTATTTCCCACCCAAAATGAACAATTAAGAAGGGAACAGACGGGTGGGGCCCGAGCTGGAAAGTTGCGACTCTCCTGGCGTTTATCCTCATTAGAGAAGCTGTCGCCAGATGCTCCCTGTCTGCATGGGCAGCGTCGGCAGCCGAAGGGCGGACTCGAAGCACAAGCGCCAGCATGGGAACAGGTGAGCCGGGGAGCTGAAAGCTGCTAAGTCAGGGGAAAAGGAGCTGGACGGGTNGCATCAGCAAAGTGGTGGGAGGTGTGGGTGGGGGAGAAGAAAAGAGTCAGGCTCAAGGGGCACCTACCCATAGAGCGGGCTGGGAGGGGGCCGAATGCTCTTGCAGTGAACACCGAATAGTTCTGCTAGAAGCTCTTCTATAGACGGCGTGCAAGCCGGGATCGGGAGGGTGACGCCCAGCGCCGGCCTACCAAGCAGTGGCAAATTCCCCAGAGCAGAGAGCACGGCCCGTGGCACCAGGGCACTATGGGCATTCTCTGCCACGGGGGCTAAGGAATTTGCTTAATGCACCAGCGCCCTCCCCACCGTGCCTGCTGGGAGAGGGCTGCATTGCTGGCCATGGCGCAGCGGTGCCCCCTCCGGCCACCGGTGCTGAGAACGGTTTCACTGCTAGCGCTGATGGGACAACCTCCCTTTCAGCCCCCGCACCGGACAAGGGACAGAGCTGGGTAAATGCAGGGGTCTGGCCCGTCTGCCCCAGCCACAGACTCACTTTCAAAGCCAGATTGGGGGGGGGGGCAGTCGCTGCTGGTTGTTGTCAGCAGGGGGGCACTGCCCCACTGCAGAAGATGCCTCGGTGTAGGTGGGGCGGGGATGTGAGGGAGTAATCGTCACAGGGGCTAACCTACCACGGGCCTGGCACGATGCGGACGGAAATTCAGGACAAAATCACCCCATGCCTCTCACCTCAGAGGGATGCAGTTCGGAGTATAACTTCAGTGAGAGCTGCTGGGAACGTCTTCCCCAGAACCCCATCCCACCCGCCAACCCGTGGGTGCTGCCCCCTACCCACGCTTTGGGAGCCTCCTGTCCAGACAGACAGGGGCTGCATTGCCCAAGCTCCTCCATGCTGCTGGAGTAAATGCCTGCCCCACGGGGGGAGGGAAAACCCCAAACCAAATTCACCTTCTAGCTCCCAAGTGCCTGAGCCCGGAGGCTGGCCTGCTGCCCAGCAGTAGGGATGGAGTCGCAGGAGGATCTAGCAAGGGGAAGCCAATAAACAGACTGGGGCCCGAAATTATTTTTCTCAACGTAAAAAGCCACAAAACAGGAAGCAGGGGCACCGGGGCCATGCGGCGGCTTCCAATCAAAGCCACGCACTCTGGGTAACAAGTCAGCGGAGGGAAAACACTTCGAGTCTGTCATATACACAGCTCAGCAAAGGGACAGATCTCCCTTTCGGAAATTTCCTGTTTTCCCTCCCCTCCTAGCTGCCCTAAGATCACCCCGAAGCGCCTCCCCCGCTGACCCACGGCAGAGAATCTGCCTGGCTGAGAGCAGCTTCCTTCTGCTTTACCAGCATGCTCAGCTCTGCCCTGCACTGTCGCACGCCACTCGTCTCATGGCTCCATCCATCCTGGCACCTCCGGGGCCACAGCCCTGCCTCACGGTTCTCCGCCTCGGAGCAGCACTGCCGAGCCATCTAGGAGCTCTGTGCTTGCATCCACAGTCCCGTCTCCAGGCCGTGGAAGGCGGAGAGAAGTTGTTTGGGAAGGCCCCTGGGGATACAGTAGGGGGCGCTCTCCCTGCCAAGTCAGTGCTGACCCCACCAGCACCAGGCTTGGGGGCGCTGTGCTGCAGGGGGGCAGGTCACTCACTCCAAAGTCGGCGCTGACCCTAATGCGGTGCGGTGCTTCCGCTGAGGTCCCGATCACCTGAGCGCCCAGCACTCCTGATCCGCTGCACAGGAACAGAGGGCATCCGATCCCAGCGTCCAGCCCCCTAGGGCTGTCAGTCCTTCCGCACGGGGATTCAGCTCCCAAGAGCACTGAGCCTTGTCTGCTCTTATATAAACAGCATGTCCTATAAATCCACTGTCCCTAGCTCTGCCGCCCTTTTAGGAGAGCAGGAGACGGCAGCCGATCTGCTCGGAGGGATATAAATAATCGGCTGTGGAGCAAGATTGTTTTGGCCCGGTAACCATGGCGAGGGCTGCTGCCTTGTTTATCCTGCTCTGTGTTAGAGACTCCAGCCCTCGTCCCTGCACTGGCAAAGCTCTCCCAGGCCGCCAAGCTCCCTGCTACCGGCACCCACCAGCAGTCAGGGGTCTCAGCGCCTGGAGGCCACCCTGCCACTTGGTGAGGGCTCCCGTTATCACACCTCCTCACGCTGGGCCCGAACCCTCTTCCTTCAGCAAACCTCGCCCGCCTGAGCTAACCGAGCAATGCCGGTAGCTGACAGCAGTAGTAGGCTGTTATCCTATGTGGACCTGCCCCCAGAGCTGGAGGATGTGACACTCAGTGTGTTACCTTGGCACTGCAATATCTGAACTCAGGGGACATGCTGGATTTCTGCCTCCGGCGATTTGGGTTCAAATCCTGCTGGTGTTAGGAGACCAACAGATTCACTTCTGTTTAGAAGGAAATTATGCACCATCCCCGACGGGCTTGGGACAGCAGCTGGGGAGGAGGCTCATGAGGGGAGGAGATTTCAGTGCCCCATGGGTTCCACAGGCATCCACAAGAGGCAGGGTGCAGAGGGAGGCTTGGCTGGCAGGGCCTGCATATCTCTGACTACCAGGCTCCACCAGCCCCCTGCACACAAAGGCGTAGGACTGCAGGGATAGAGACAGCCCTATGCCCGCTGCATTGCACCCCTGTGCCAAGCTGCCAGGGACAGGGGAGAGGGCTGCTCTTCGGTTGCTGAGCAGAGAGAGAAACCTCTTCCCAGCTGAGTAATAGAGCCTAGTATCCCCCAGGAGGGCCTGGCGTGCACAGACGGGACTGCCGGCTAAGTGCAATGCCAAGGAGCAGGGAGAACCCCTCGCTACTTCAGCCACCACGCGGTGGGAGGCTGCCCCACCTTAGCCACAAGCACTGGTTAAAAACAACAACTCACACCTGCGGAAACCCGATACAGAACTCCCAGCATGCAACGCACAGGAGACACCCCAGCTCAGCCCTCCGTGCCCAGCTCTGATTCAAAGCCGACGGCGATCACATCTCTCTCCTTTCACTCTCCCTCTAAGCTGCTCTTCAGCCTCACCAAACAGTCCTGGTTCTGGGGTTTGCTCCGACCTGGGAACCTCACGTCCCGCCGCATCAGGAGGGTCCGGGAGCTGTTAAATAAGGCGGGGACCTGCCCTGACCAGTTTATGGGGCTTGTGAGGTTCGGGTTTCACTGCAGTTTGGATGCAAGAGTCCCGAGGATGGAGCGAGTTTTGTTTTGAGTTCGTGCCAATTCAGGATACGGGAGGTACCAATCCAGCGAGCACATGGAGGGACCCTCACCCAGATCAAACCTGCCACCTGCTTCCCCAGACCGCGGCGCTGCTGAGATCAGTGCACAGCACAGAGGGTCAGTCCCCGTCACTGGAGCTACAGGCGTGCTCTGCAGGATCGGGGCCAGAGCGTTCCGCGCTTCGCAGGATCAAGCCCTGAATGCACAGCTTGAGGCTCAGGATCATGGCCCCTGCTTACAGGGAGAATTAGCCATCGGATGAAACTGGGGCTCAGCCCTCTGCTCTCCCTCCTCCAGCCCCAGGGCAGCTGTGGCTTCCTTCCACCTGCAGTGGCACTGAGCCCGCTCTTGTGTTTCTTTTATCGTCTCATCTGCTAATATCGCCAAACAAACCCAGCCCTTCTTCGCAGGCGGCGAGATATGCAAAGCCGGGGCTCTGACGGATGCTGCCCTTGCAGGCTCACTGCATGGCCTGCTGAGGAATGGAATCGCTGGAGATAAATTCCACTCCTAGCTTCCCCGGGCAAACCTGGCCCAACTCCAGCGGCGTCCGCAGCGCTATTGTGGACACACGGAATCCGGCCCACTGCACCCAACAGTGCTTGAGATATCCGTAAATCTTCCCAGCCGTAGAGCTCAAAGCATTCTCCAAAGGAAGGCCAGTCTCCTTATCCTCTATTTTCAAGAAAGAGGGGAGCGAAAACACAAAACCATCGCCCCAAGGTCAAACAGCAAGCCAGTGGCAGAGGCCCTCGTAGAACCCAGGCGTCCAGACGCCCTGGCCCGTCGCCAGTTCACTCATAGCTACATACACCTACACGATTGCTACAAGCTCCAGCACACCAGGCAAGGTGCATACTAATCGCATTAGTACTGACCTAGAAAAGGATGTAGAGGGGTCTTTCAGGAGGTCTTCTCCATTCCCACCCTCCCTAGAGCTCTCTCCGGGCCTGGAAAGGCTTAGAGCCTCGAGTTCAAGGATTGCCCACTTCTCAGTATGGTTTGAATAGAAGCTATTGCAAAAGACACCCAGAAGCATCTCAGAATCCTTGCTACTTTGCAGGGCTTGTCCAGGCTGCAGAGTGACATCATGTTGGAACATGGCCCAGAGGGAGTCATGGTTACTTACAGGACATTAAACATGACTTCGCATTCAGTTCAGGCATGGGCAGTCATGTTTAAAGTCAAGTAAGCTGGTCAGGGTCCATCCTGGCGTCCAAATAGATACAGGCGGGCTGGGACCAAACAGAGAGAGAGAGACACCAAAGTAAGTTAATACATTAAAAACTCAGCATCAGCAAGAACTTCTGGGGCTAATTTTGCTCTCCGTTCCAGGAGCGTAAACCTGGATTAACTCTACCGACTTCGATGGATTTACCACTACGTAACAGAGATCAGAAGCTGGTCTTTTCGCTGGCTGTTTAGCAGAATTCCTAGCTGGCGGTTGCTAAACCTCCTGTAACTTTCCAACACACTGACTTAAAATAGCTTTACTGCCGTGCCACCACCCGCACTGTCTTCCCCTTAGACTGCAACCTCTTCAGGGCAAGGACCGGCTCTCACTATGGGTTTATTCGGCCCCTAGCACAACGAGGCCGTGATTTAGGTTGAGGCCTCCAGCGGCTACTATGATGAAAGAGTAGCACATACCAGTAATACTAGGAGTGGATCCAAAGTTTTTGTAATGCTCACAACACCCAAGGACGCAGGCATCAAAGATGAAACCAAAGCAGTGAACATTTAGGAGCAACGCCAGGGAAAGCTTCTCCGCTGGGAGATGCACTAAGCTATAGAACAGTTGTCAGGGACTGGGCGGCAGGGTGACCAGATGTCCCGATTTTATAGGGACAGTCCCGATTTTTGGGTCTTTTTCTTATATAGGCTCCTATTACCCCCCAACCCCATCCCGATGTTTCACATTTGCTGTCTGGTCACCCTACTGGGCGGTGGCCAGTCTGCTCTGGTGGTTAGAACCAGGAGCGGGGAGTCAGAGCCAGGAACTGGGAGACCAGCCAAGGGTCAGAGCTAGAGTCAGAAGCCGGGCCAGGGATCAGAGCGGGAGAGAGCACAGCTGTGGGCAAAAGCCCTGAGCAGCCAGTGAGCTGCACTCAGGAGATTCTGCAGCAGCCCAGCCGGGCCCATTAACTGGCCGGAGGGCTGAGCGGTCCAGCCCCAGGCTCGGCCGGGGCAACTCAAGCCCATCATTCCGGAGACAGTGGCTCCAAGGAAGCAGGGAAAGCCCCATCGCTTGGGACATTTAAGATTAGACAGGATGAGACCTTAGCAACCATCCTACCGTGGGGGAGGGGTCCCTGGATGGATCCTGACAGGTGCTGTCCATGACTCACTGCCATGGTGCTCAGCCAACTCCCCCGCTTTCCTCGTGATGCCCATCTCCACTAGCTGGAGAAGGATCGCTGAGAGCTGGAGTCGGGGCGGGAGAAAGAGGTCGGCGGTCGGCGGCAAGGTGGAGGAGATGTTCCCCGGCAAAGCTCCGTGGACAGTTGGCCAGATCTGCAAGGAGCTGGGGACGTCACTGCTCTAGCTAGTGCCGAGCGAGGAAAAGTTCTTCACCCGGTTCTACTTCCCAGCCCCTAGGAGGAGCAGGTTTTGCTCCCATTTCCAACGCACGAGGCAGAGAACGTCCCCACGTGAGAGTGGGGGAGGCCACCCTATGAGCTGCGGAGGAACCTCCCGCAGTAACCTGCTCGCGCTCTTCCCCAACCTGCTTTCACCAGCCTTTATTTCAATAGCTTTGCATAGAGGCAGGTGCTTTCCAGGCCCCAGCAGCGGGGGTGCAGCAGCAGAGATGGGGCTGCTAGCAGCTCCCTGGATTGCCCGGGAGAGAAGCCCCTGGCACAATAAGAATCAGGCTCCTTCCCTGAAACAAAGGACCTGAGCCTGACGCGCAGAGACAGCTGCATTGCTCAGTGCAGCGAGAGCCCCTCTCTCCTTCCAAGCCAGCCCAAACCTGCCAAGCAAAATACATAAAAATAGGGTGAGCGTAAGCAGGCCTCATGCTCCGCCAGGAAACCAAGGCCAGGGCGTCTTGAGAGGGAAAGCGCAAGGGGGTTAGTGCTCGGATCTGAGAGTGCCGCCTAGCGTCCTTCTGCTTCCATCCTGGGACGGTGACTGGCCACCGTGGGGACGGGTTACTTTTTGCAATGGCCGTAACGGGATATAGAGCCTTTCGCCTCCGGGGGGCTGGCGCAGAACCAGCCCAAGCCGGGACCGGGAGTCGTTGCTGTGCCTCTCAGGCGGGCTCCGTTCGATTGCATTAAACTGCAGGGCCAAATCCAGAGGGACGTTGCCAGATTCCCTGAGGGCTCCGGTGGGGAGGAGCTCGGGCTGTGGCCTGTAGACAGAGGAGCAGACCTCGCTGCTCCTCTCGGGCAGGACAGCAGAAAAGGCACTGGCCAGGGAGGGCAATATGTGACCATACGCTATCTTGGCACCTCTGGGATTCTGGATAAAGTGACATCTCACCTTCCCTGGCCTGGGCCCAGTGGACAAAGTGATCACTGGGGGAAAGTAACATTGCAGAGGGCTCTTGCAAACGAAGATACCCAGGTGAGGATGGGCCCGGGAGGACCAGTGACAGACTGGTATGAGAGGACAGCCACTTAGAAGCAGGGTTTGGTGCGGCAGAAAGGAGACGGTAGTGTGACCATTCCTCCCCCCCCCCTCTTAATTTCGGGGAATATTCCCTAGAGCAGGAACACTCTTGGCAAACTACATATCCAAAATTCTACCCACACACATCAATCTTGACCTTCTGCTGTTCCAGTCCTGCTAACACACCTTCATTCGAAGCCGCAACATCCTCTGTCCCCATGCAGCTCTGCTGCTGTGTCTCAAACCCTCACCTGCCCCCCCGCCGCCCCCTGTTAAATCTCTCCCACCCCACGCCTGCGCACGGGGAAAGGACGGAGCAGAGAGACCTAACGTTCCCTCTGTCCTAGGGAATGGGCACAAGAACGCTGCCAAAACGCCGGCACCATCGGGATGGAGGATTCGGCAGCTGCATTCAAAGGCTGAGAGGCTGCGGTTTCGGAAAGGTTGGCGAGCGTGAGACCGGAGAACAAGGCTGAGGGAGATGCCTGCAGCCTTTCCGAAGGGCAGTTGGTTTAATTGGCTAACGAAGCGTCTGAGGTGCAGGGAAAGGGTGCACCTCGGAATGGTTCGGGCATGGAAGGCTACGATCCGGCGGGTCTGAGAGCCAGCGAGCTCCCATTAGATGCAGCCCGGTCTCACTGCCAACCTGGGCTGGATTTGAACTGGTGACCTAGAGGCAAAAGGCTGCCCGCGGGGTCCAGCCGCCCTCTGAACAATCCAGGCCTCAACACAGAGGGACCCAATTACAGAAGAACAGGAAGCGAGAGAAAGCAGATTCCTTGTGCTGACTCAGCCATTTTCCTTGCACTCAGTCCCAGGGGATCTCGGCTTAGCACTAAAATATAACTCTAAGTGTGCCTAAGCGCCAAGCCTCTGCTGGGAACGGTAGGGAGGAATCAAATGGGAGATCTCTCCCCCGCCACCCGCCGTTGTAAACTGCAGTGTTCTCTTTGTCCTGCAAGAGCAATGCCAGTCGGGCACCTGTTCCACACGGGGGGAACTGAGCCCTGGGGGGTTTCAGGCGAGAGGTAGCTGGCTGCACTGGAGCTTAGCACAGGCTGGGTGTGGAGAGTGGAACCCAGCGGGGGCGGGGGGCGGGCGGGAAATCAATCCACAGTTTCACTTTGTGGCTTAGTCACTTAATTTTACGCATTGGTGGCGATGCGTCAGGCCTGGGAAACTGCAGTATTGGCCTTTTTTTGTTGTTGTTCCTTCCCCATAATATTTTTCACTCCAAGATCCTAAGGGGGGGTGGAGGGGTTAATTGAGGCCAAACTCCAAGCAGATCATTATATTCTGCCTTCCTAAAATCCCCCTGAACTGTCAAATGGATACGTTGTTCCTCTTCACTTCCAGGCCGGAATTGTTGGGTAGTGTTTTGTGGCTGTTAAACGGCTGTCAACTTCCACCCCAGAGGTGGCTGCAGCTCCGTCTCTCTAATGTGGGTCAGTACACTTCTCTCTATTTCACAGATGGGGTGAGTGAGGCACAGAGAAGGAAGTAAATAGGAGAAGGTTACTGAAGGGGCAGCAAGGCTCAGAGCCCAGGTCAACTGACTCAGGCTGATGCTCCGGGGCTAAGAACAGCTGTGTAGGTGTTCCGATCGAGCTCTGAAACCCGGAGCAGCGGGGAGGGGCTCAGAGCCCAGGCTCCAGCCCGATCCGGAACATCTCCAAGGCTGTTTTTAGCCCTGTCGCGTGAGGCCGAGTCAGCTGGCCTGGGCTCTGAGACTCAGAGGGTTTCTCACTGTGCAGACACTCTGAGAAACTGTAACCGATCCCCAGAGCATCTCAAAGGGCAGATTTGAGCTGCTTGGGCACAAGGCTCCAGAGAAATGCAAAACCCAGGTACTCGTATGATATTTCTACCCAGGCAAAGAGGCTGCTGCTCCTGGCCACAGATCCTTGGAGAGAAGAGCGGAGATATGGGGGCGGCCAACGGCTAGGAAGCAAAGCAACGGTAAAAGGCTCCTGCGAGACCAGATGGCTGAGAGAGGGAATATTGCATCCCGGCCATTTGATAGGCGGGGGATTGATGGGACACCGGCCGGCTGTATGGGAGCCTTTCCTGGCAGAGTTACTGTGAGCGAGAAAGACGGGTATTGGGCATGGGAGGCTTTCAGAGACACTCCCAATGACAATGATCCGATCCCCAAATCGCCTCCCCACTCTGCATACGTCTCTCCCACCAGCCCCCTGGGACTGGAAAGCAGAGCTGGAAAGCTCTCTCCCTTCCACCAGCATCCCCACCACTCCCTACCTCATGGTAGGGTCCCCGTCACCCCATCCCTTTCTCAAGGCCACTGACCTGCCAGGACAGCGTCACAGGACGGCAGCCCGGCTCAGGGAGGCTTGGATTGGGAAGCTGTCAATCTGTTCTCCTAACGACCACCACCAGAGAATCAAAATGCCAGAGAGGGATCCAGGAGAGTCACCCAATTTGGCGGGGTGATTATAATCAAGCTGAAATCTGGGGCCAGTTTAGTGAGGGGTGTGCAAACCGCGGCCGAGTTTGGAGAGAGACAGGTGCCCGGATCTGTGGGTTTGGGTGGAAACTGGATTTTTTAAACAAAGGAGGCTGGGGCCTAAGTTTTGAACTTTGGTTCATTCAGACTCCAAATGAAACAACCACAACCTAAAAGACACAAAGACGAAGGTCAGCACAAGCCCCTTTGAAGTGAAACTGCCACGTCTCCTATCCGCCCTGCCCCACCGTATGGAGGGGGCCACCCCATGGGATGTGGGGGATGGCACGGGGACGGGTCTCTGCCACTCACACCGCAAGATAAATCTACCGCCTGGGAGCTGAGCTGCCCTGTAAGTGGGCTCTGACCCTCACTGAATCACAGACGTGTGGGGCGGGAAGGGACCGCGAGAGGGGTCATCTAGTCCAGCCCCTCCCACACTAAGGCAGGGGCTTGTCCAACCTAGTCTTAAAAACCTCTTCAAAACACCGTCTCCAGCTGCTTGGATTCTCTGGGACGCATCTGCTATCAGGCAAGAGTTTCTTTACATTCTCCAAACACCCAGTGCTTTGTCACGGACCCACCCCGGCACATGGAAACCCCGCTTGGCTGCGTACTCCTTTTAAATACACTTTGGGCCTATCCTTGCGCTGGGAAAACTGCCCAGCCAATGACGGAGCCAGTTAAGTCAATGGGAATTGTGTCTGGGCAAGTAGTGTGGGAGCAGGCCATTTGAGAGTGCTTTTTAAAAGACCCGCATCCCCCCCTTCTCTTGCAGGAATGAGCGGCTCTGGAAAGGACCCAATGCCCACACTCCTGGGCCGGTGGATGCCAGGTGGCACGTTACAGAGAGACACGCTTGAGCTCCAGAGGATGGAAACAGTCCCACGTGGTCTCTGCCAGATGATGCAAGAGACGCAGGTGCCAGGCTCAAGCTGCCACTTCCCAGGTTCTTCTCACAAACCCGCAGGAGCCAGGGAGAGGTGGGAAGAAGCCGCAGAATGATCCAGGGTTAGGGGCTGCCAGCCCAGCAGGTACGGCCGTAAATAACCAGTAACATCCCTTTGGCCTATGAAACGCCAAACCGGCAGCCAGTTGGCTCACCCACTGCCTCTCCAAAGAGTCACCTCTACAACTCCCGCGGCCTCCCCGCGCGACAGAACGTGACTGCCCACAGCGGCTTTCCCCCCGAGGATACCAGAGTACTTTACAAACATCAGGCAAACCCTCCAGCTGCCTCCTGATCAGTTCAGTAGCCTCGCATTTTACAGATGAGGATGCCACAACACGGGAAGATTAAGTGACTTGGTCAAGGTTTTGGAGCGAATCAGTGGCAGAGCTCAGCAGTCCTAAATCCCAGGAGTTGGTGAGCAGGAACAACATCCCCTCTCTTTACAGAGCAAGAAGCTAGAGGCCCTGCCTGGCACCTCTCGTCCGTGTACAAAGTGCAGCGTTCTGACCTAGCAGCATTTCACAGCCTCCCGGCACGGCTATAAGGGACCACCCAAGGTGTGGGGCCAGGGCAGGCAGCACAGGGGCTACCTAGGCGAGTGCAGTGCCTGTGCTGGGCTCTGTGATAGAGGCTGCGTGCGCAGCCTCTGACACTAGAGAGGGCGTATTGGCCACGCCCTGCCATCAGATGGGAACCCCTGCTCGCCACCAGAGTCCCCATTGACACGAATCATCTCCTGGGGAGACTCCTCACCTCCCCTAGACCATCCAGTCCACGCCCCATCCTTCTCCCCGTCCGTACCCTTCAGTGGCAGAGCACCAATCCGCAGAGTCCATCCATCATCCCACGCGCCCTGACGGTAATGCGCGGAGAGGGACTGCTGAAACTCAATCCAAGGAAGGACGCTCTAAATATTTCATGGCACACGTTTACTCCAGGTGCTCTCGCTCCCCTCGGCCCATTCATTACAGAGCAAGGCCCCCGGGAAAGAGAGCATGCACTTCCTGTGGGAGGAGATGAGTGCCTCTCTGCGATTTTTAAAACCTCAAGGTCTGCTTTTGCGGAGTCAGGAGGCCTGGGCTCCGGCACCACGGGAGGCCACGGACATCTCGTCTGAGCTAGCCAAATCGTCAGACCAGGATCTGCAAGAGTGGCCACTGGTTTGGGGGTCTTAGGTCCGCTACTCTAGGGTATCACTTTCACAGGCGCTGAGCAACCCCCGATGACCTCCAGAAATCAGGCCCTAGGGTGGGGGGAGGGCGCCCAATCACTGAGTAACTCTTAAGCTCTCTGCTCCTCAGCTTCTTAGGGACAATGCTCACAGGGGGCAGTGAGCCTTAATGAAGAGGAAGACAGCCTAACAGTTAGGTTGCTACTCTAGGACTTGGGTTCACGTCCCTCCTCTGCCACAGACTTCCTGCATGACCTTGGGCAAGTCACGTAGTCGCGCTGTGCCTCAGTTTCCCTTCTGTCTAGGGATAATAGCACTGCTGCACAGGAGGGCAGTGAGGCTAACACACTAACCGGCGGGAGCCAGCGCTCCGATACTACAGAGATGAATTTGTTGCATACGTGCTGTGCTTTGAGAGCATCGGGGCTGCAGGTGTTATCGGCCAGGCACCGTATAAAAGACAGTGCCCCAAGAGTTAGTTTGTCCAGGAGTGTTAGTGAGCTAAATTAGGTGGAATGTGGCTGGCAAACCCTCTGCTTTCTCCCTCTTCCGTTCCCCACACCTCCTCCCCAAAATCAGATTTAAAAACGGGGGAATAAAGACACTGAATGGGCGTGTGCCGGTCCCATTAAATACACTACGCTATTGCTACCCAGGGGAAAGCGTTGGCCTGGTTCAGTGGAGCCGCTGTGCCTGTGCATTAAGTGGCGGCTGGAGCTTATGCATGTTTAATCCCCTGCTCGCTCACTCAAGAGACCTTCTTCAGTACGGAACAGCAGCAGCGAGCAAAGGGGGAGGCCATCTGTTTGCCAACGTCCCGCGCCAATTTAGCGGAGCCATAGAGGGACTAACACACAGCCGGTGCACCGGGGGGGAGCGCGCTGACGTGCAATCGCTCCCTGTCTAGTAAGTGAAGTGCTGCGGCATCATTAAAAAACAGCAGTGCCTGACTTCTCATTAGTGTTACGGTAGCATCTGCGGGTACGTCTCCACTGCACGCTAAGCCCAGGCTCGGACTCAGGGTTGAGCCCAACCCTCTTCCAACCACACCCAAATCAGTGTGACTCAGGTCAGCCAGCACTCAGGACTTAGGCTCCTGCTGCAGAGGGAGGGGGGATCGGAGCCTGGGTCCAAGCCCTGTCATTTTGCAGAGTGGACCCAGGTCAAGCCACAGACCCGAGTGAGAAGGTCTGTGTGGTGTGGACGCATTAGCAGGGCTGCAAGACCAGAGTCCAGCAACTGTAAACCCAGATTCGCTATGCAGTGTGGACGCTCAAGCACAGGCTTGGAACCACCAAGTCCAGGTCCCGTAGACTTGGGCTCAGTGGGAAGTGTAGACAAACCCTTACTGGTCCAGCTGCGCGAGGGGCCGCATCGCGTAGCGAGAGACGGGCCCTGCCGCCGAGAGCTTGCAATCTAAATAGACAAGTACTTTTATCCCCATTTCCCAGCTGGGAAAATAGAGACACAGAGAGATTAAGTGACTCCCACAGATAGCCCATAGCAGAACCGTGTATTGAACCCCGATCTCCTGAGTCCCAAGCCAGTGCGTTAACCCCAAGGCTGTCCCTCCTCTGAGCTACCTCATGGTGATGGACACAGGGCTGCCGTACGTTACGACGGACACGCTGGCTTGGTCACTTTGATAACGCTCTGTTTCCTATGGGGCTTGACTGGCTGTTTGCCACGTTTTGCCCGTTTCAGCAGCAGCCTCACCAGGCCTATTGCTCGTGCTGCGTGTGGCCTGCCTGCGTCCTGCCCAGCTGGCATCTCACCCAAGGTGCCTCTGAGGCCTTTCTGCTGACCGTGCCGGCAGCTTCCAGCCATTGGGTTCCTCAGGATGTTTGCAGGGATACCATGGCACACACGGACGCTTGAGGGTGCGTCTGCTCCCATCACGCCCTCTCCACCTGCCATCAGAGTCTTTCCCACCCCAGCCCGTCCTGCCACGCTCCATCCCCAGCAGCCCCTTTCATCTGGGGTGTCACAGCGAGCTACTGCTATTAATGAAGCCAGCCACACACACACACAAGGTAAGCAGGTACTCACCTGTTTTACCCATGAGTAAACTGAGGCACAGAGAAGGGAACTGACTTGACTCCCATCCAGCACATCAGTGGCAGAACTGGGAACAGAACCCACCACTGGCAACTTCCAGCCCGAAGCCAGGCTCCTCCTCGGCTTGGTTCTCTTCCCTCCCAGGCTTGGGGGTTCTCTCTGACTGGGGCTGATGGAAGGGTCGGCTCAGTGTAGGGAGCCGAGGCCAGGGACTCTCTCCCCTCCGAGGAGGCACAGAGCCCCTGAGTGTCCAGTTCTGGCTCTCAGGACAAGATCTCCCTTCGTGGGTCAGTCTATCCATGGCCATTTGTGTCACCAGCAGAGCCAGGCAACTCCGGGAGCCATGTGGAACTGGCCTGCTTCAAATCCTAGACAAACCCAGGGGGCAAGGAAGCTCATCGGTGGACACCAGCCTCCGCTACAGAGTTCGGACGCAGCTCAGAACTCACTTCGGTCCAGAGCTCAGGGATATTCGGGTCACCCACAAGGTCTGATTCTGAAGCCACAGCCAAAGTTTGCACTGAGAGGTTAGGTCTGAGTTTGTCCCAGCTCTAGTTGATTGAGACACACTAAGTCTCTGGGGTGAAGTTGTGGGGCTGAAAGGTTCACGGCTCCAACTCAGAACCAGGTGAAGTTGTGAGATTTCTACGGGACTTTCCCTTTAGGGTTCATTCCTGGGGGAGGGGAGGGGGGGAAATCAGGTAGCTCACAACCTAAGAAAGCAGCCTGACAAAACATCGCAACACAAAAGCTGTTGGCTCATCCTGCCCCATCTGTGTCTGATTTTCTTTGACCGGTTGCTGGTTTGATTTTGCAAATGCTCACGTCCAGGCTCTCTTTCCCTTGCATCCTCCCAGACTCTCCTTTGGAGAAAAGGGTGCTTACACCCATCCACCTCCCAAACCAGGCCACATGGACCACAACCAGCCATGGGGCAACAGGCAAGGGTCCCCATCCACATCCCACCCAGCTACGGGTCAAATTCAGCCCCTGCTGCCTGGCTTGCATGGGAAAGCGAGCCGCTGGGGCTGCTGCTCTGTGCAAGTCTCTGTAGTAATAGGATGCAAGGGAATAATAATAAAAAGAACCACCAGAAAATATCAGCTGTCAGCAGCCTGGTTCCCAGCCAGCGTGTTACGGCGTTTGCTAGGAGGGATCAGAAACACGTAACATCGGTGCCTGCCTTGGTTTCATCCCCCGTGTTCACCTAGGCTGCCTGAGCAGTTCCAGGGTCCAAAAAGGGACATACTTTACCTGCAAGAGACACAAGATTGTCACCGTGAAGGCTGTTAGCCCTGTAGATTCACACCCTGGCTTGCCGGGCAGTAACGTCCCGGCTAGACCAAGCCCCAAGAGAATCAGCAGCTCCTTGGCCCAGCTGCATGGCCCATGCACAGACAACTCTCCCGCCGACACGGGAGGGTGTTTAGGGCTGGCTCTGGGCAATGCCCAGCCAGGCTGAAATTGCAGCCTACGGGGGAAACGGTTCTTGTTTCAGTGCAAGGAGTTGCAGAGGCAAAAGTTCAAATCAGCAAAGTTAAGAAGAACCTTTCGCTCGTTGCTAGCTGGCTTCGTCTTCAAAGTGCTGTGCAGACACAGGCCTTGATTTATCCCCCGGTCCTGGCAGCTTCTGCCACAGGGGACACAGAAGTGGAGCCCCCCCCCCAGGGATGGAAAGTCCACCTGGGGATTGGGGTGGTAGTAGGACAAGGTGCTTGCAACCTTAGCAGCCGCACAGTGGATGGGGCTGATCAGTGAGGATGTATGTGGCCAAAGCCTCTGATTCAGAGCATCTCCCAGGCGGCCTCATCTTGTGGAGCCGTGGCTGCAGAGTCAAGCTCCAGGGTAAGCCACCCCTGCCTTCCCCCAGAACCAGGGGTGAATCCTCCACCGGGCTGGGGGCATGTGTGCAAAATGCCCTGCACCAGCAAGGATGAATCCAGCTAATTCCCTTTCAGGTCAATATTACCCCCATAATATAGATGGGGAATCTGAGGCACAGGGCTGCTATGTGAGATTCCCAAGGCCACCCAGGAAGGCAGTGTCAGAATTGGGATTAGAACTCTGGACTCGTGGCTTGGAGGATACCACCAGACTGGACTTGCCCAGCGTCTCTAGCTAAGGGAGAGAGAAAAATGCTCTATTGCATATTCTTGATCTTCTTTGTTGAAGCTGAATTACTTTCAAAACCCTTCCTAGGAACACATGCAAGGAGACAGGATGGGGCCCCACAAATTCAACAGCTCTCTGGGGCACCAGGCTTTCGTTAAGCAGCGTAAGAGATGCACAAACAATCCCTAGTAGGTTCCCATTTGCCTTCTCCCTCTGATCGCGTCCTGAACTCCAGACACACAGGTAAGATTTTAACAAGAAAGGCTGGAGGTAAAATGCATCAAATCAACACTAACAAGGGAAGCAAAGCGAACAGGTCTGCGGACTGCAGCTGAGCATGGGGGTGGGGGGAGAATTATAAATTTAAGGGGTTTTGTTTTGTTATTGGTTCAATCTTCTGTAATTTGCTCCTGGTCAAATTGCTCTTCTAATGAAACGCTCCTCTAGGAAAGCAAATTCTGCTGAGCCAAGTTTTCAGTGCCCAGCAGTTTCATAACCATTAATATAAGCTAGTAGGAACCCGGTTCTTTCAGAGCAGCAATATGGAAAGTGACCAGTCAACACACACACCCCCCTGACCCACCCTCCTCGGGGTGCTCAGGTCTGGTGAGCACCCCGAGGGCGGGTNGTGTGTGTGTGTGTGTGTGTGTGTGTGTGTGTGTGTGTGTGTGTGTGTGTGTGTGTGTGTGTGTGTGTGTGTGTGTGTGTGTGTGTGTGTGTGTGTGTGTGTAGCACCTGCAACTTATCCAAACTACTGGAGTTTGCAGAAAAACAGGACTGGAAAGCTTGCAGGAAAACAGACGTCTCACCAGATCCCTGCCTTTGGCTGCTCGTCGCCAGGGAATGCCAGGCAGTTGCAGGTCATTTTGACACTTCTGGCCCAGGAAGTGCAGTGGCAGCTGCTGCTGAGAGACGTTGTGGGAACGGAAAAGTTACAGGCGGTTTTTCCCCACCCCCAAAATACATTTAGAGTCCAGTTCTCATTTCTATTATGGTAGCAACTAAGGGCTGCAATGGAGCGTTCAAATCGTAAGCTCTTTGGGGCTCTTTTTGTTCTGTGGTTGTACAGCGCCGAGCACAGTGGGGCCCTAGTCCATACTGGAGCTCTTAGGTGCGACCTCAGTACATATAAACAGCCTCAACCAAATTTGGGGCCCCACTGTGCTAGGTGCTGTACATACATCTAACAAGATACAGTTCTTGCTCCAGAGGGACTCTGACCTAAGAGGACAAGAGAAGGAATTTTGTCCCAATTTACAGAGACTACGGCCCAGATCCTCAGTTTACCAATGGAAAGAGACTCATATTTGAGACCTGGATTTGGGATCTTAAACCGGTTTTAACAGAGGGGAGCATTTCATTCCACAGTGTATAGTTCCATTGAATACCCTATTTCCACAGTCCTCCAAGACGACAGCGCCCAGGTCTATGTCACAAGCCGAGCGTCTGTCCTCAGCTCTCCCACTGAGCCTGAGCAAGTCACTTTCTTTGCCTCAGCGCTGCCCTTTCGACGTGAAATGTTCCCCGAGTGCGACATGACAGTTAACTTGACGATGCAATTATGAAAAGCAGGACAGCCAGGAGCAGCCTGCACAGTCAAGGAAATGCTGGTAGCAAAACGCATGTCTACATTGGGTGCTCGCTACAGTAACTTCCTGGAGATTTGATAGGGTCACTACCATGGTAGACAGAGCTTAAATTGATCGCACCCTTTAAGTTACTGGCTTCAACATCCTGAACACACAAAACACGTCCAAATCTACCCAAAAATGAAGGCTCTGATGCTTAAGATCCCAGCCCATCAGGAAACTCTATCAAGCTGTTGTGATCCTAGATACAGCTGTGCACCGTGTCCCAACGCTGGGGCAGATGGGGAGAGCAACCAGACCGCCCAGCACCTCCGCACCTGTCCAGGGCACCTCCAGACCCCTGTGCTCAATCTGAGCATAGCCCCTAAGCAGAGAGTGGAGATCCGATTTAGCCCACAGCTCTCAGCCTGCAGGATTTTAAATATCTGGGGGACACGGAACAACTTTTAGGGTTTCTCTAAGTTCCATTCTAAGGTTTCCCCTTTGAGGGCCCCGGAGATGAGGCAGAAACAAAGTCCCAAGAGAGCTCTCCAAAGCGTGGCGAGCTGCAGCACTGGGGTGAAGCCGTGTCAACTTCCTGTATCGATCGCCAAGCGGCGCTGGTATTTATAGAAAGGAGTCCACCAAAAGAGAGACCGGAGACCGGAGTTTATGTTGGAGGGTGAAGAAAGGGGCAGAAAGAGACACACTGAGCTCCCCCCACCCTGCACACAGCTTTCTAGCCAGCTCTAACAATATATGAAGAGGGCCGGGATTGTACAGATTCAGACTGCAAGCTATTCAGGGCAGGGACTGCCTCCTGCTCTGGGAACATGCAGCCCCTAGCACAGGGGGGCCCCGCTCCTGGCTGGCCCGGAGGCACTACCTTAATCAACGGGATTCATAATCATTCAGGGCTTTGGAGACATGATCTGCCCCATGCTACAAGAGCATCCCCTGCCTTCGACATCAGTCCCACTGCCTGCCCCAGCCCCCTTGGAGAAGAAAAGTGGTATCTTGCCAGGTTTGCTAGTTATTAGTTCTTTGTACTCTGGTAGTGCCCTACGGTCGCAGTCAGGGTTGGGGCTAGGAGCAGTACACACCTAGGGTAGTCGGTCCCGGCCCCGAAGAACTTGCAGTCGAGAAGACGAGACGGCCAACAAGAAATAAACCTGGTGGCAGCACAGAACTAGTTTCCAAGGCAGGGTGTGTGACCCTTTCCCCGGCTCCACAGCACGGTCTCCAGGCCAAGTTTGTGACGCAATAACACATCTCATGGTAAAGGTCACAAACACGGGTCCTAGCTGCGACTGACACAGCCACAGACCATTAGCCGTTGCTGGGGCAGGTGTGGTGGGAACCTTGCTGCATGTACGCACAGGTCCAGGGCAAACCCTGAACTCGGTGTCCTGGAGAGTTTCATTGGGGATCACTACACTCTGCCCACCCCCTTTGTGAGCTCATTCGACAGGAGTCCCCTGGCACTAACCCTTCCCAGCAAGGCCTGGCAGGGAAACAGAAGCTATTGCATAGGCATGGAAGTGGCGCACATGAGCGAAGACAGAGAGAGAACGCAGTCCCTCTTCCAGCAGATCAGAGTCTCGTTTGAAGGCTTCCAGAACCCCACGTGGGATGTGGCAGGAGGAGGATCCAGCTAACGGGGAGCTCGTTCTCCAGCTTCCATGACGAGGAAGGGCATGTTTAGACTTTTCAAGGACCTAACGGGAATCGAGAAGGGCAGGTGGGTAGCGCCCCTAGTACGGCACCTTGCTTGGCAGCACTGTACTGGGGTGCTAGTGGATAGTCTTGTTCCACTGGAGTTATTTTTAGTGGGGGGGCGGAGGGAGAAGGAGGGCCTGGATNCTGTACTGGGGTGCTAGTGGATAGTCTTGTTCCACTGGAGTTATTTTTAGTGGGGGGGCGGGGGGAGAAGGAGGGCCTGGATGGCGTGTGTGTGTGTGTGTGCACGCGCACCACTCTCATTACTCTCTGAAAGCAAGATTCTCCTTCCCTTTCTTCTTTCAGAGCACAGCAAAATCTGTGTAATACACAACTACCAACCCTTCCGCACCAGCTGCCACCATTAATTCCTCGCAGGAGGATCTCTGTTTCCAGCCCAACATTTGCACACACACAACAAAAACCCAACAACAACAAACAAACAAAGAAAAAACCACCCCAGCGAACGACTTTGAGGGTCCCGAGAAGAGTTACAGATGGCAGACCGGCTCCTCTCTGATCTCCCCCGGGAATGCAGATGCCCCGTTATCAAGTGACAAATCCATCCTGCCGTCTCACCAGGCTAGCTTAAATCAGACCCACTTTTCCCCCCCTCTTAACAGGCTCTGACTCATACATTCTGTTCCCAGTTCGGACGTTCTGTTCCCACTGCATTATAGCTCCCCAAAACCAAGATGGAGCAGCACGGTAGTGACATCCTGGCTGCTTCTGACGGCCTGGCACTAAACCGGCGTGGCTCGGGCTCTGGCAGCGAGAGCTAAACACAACCACACGCCAAAAGGCACGGGATGCACGCACAGCACGGACATGCTTAGCACATACATGTGCATAGGCAGGTATACAGCAGCCTGGACACTCAGCCATACCCTTTCTGGTTGGTGCTGATCTTAGCTATTTTTAGGTGTGTGTGTGTGTGTGTGTGTGTGTGTGTGTGTGTGTGTGTGCGCGGGGGGGGGGTGTCTTCCACTCTCTGACGCTAAACACCTCCTGTCCTCTCCCAATCATGCGGCTCCAACCGCTCACCCCCCTCTCCACTCCAGTCTTCCATTCCCCACACCCAGCCCCACTACTTTGGCCCCCACAGTGGTACCTGCCAGCTGTGACTTGGACTGGCTGCAATACACGTTGTGCCTGGATAACGCTGTCTTGTGAAATGGGCCGGAGCAGGGAGAGCTCAGATGCACGGGTGGCTGCCTGCTGAGCTCCCTCCTGAGCCCACAGGAATCGAGCGCATGGTACAGATTGAAGAACGTGCTCTGGGCCTGCAGATAGAGCAGCCAACTGCATGATGCAGTGGGACCGGTGCAGTGGGTACATAACACCCAGCACTTCCACAGGGCTCTTCCAGTCGGAGAGCTCCATGCGCTTTAAAAAAAAAGGGTAGGGAAATACCATGCTTTCCATCTGTAAGATGGGGAAACTGAGGCCAGAGGAGGTGGGAGGGAACTCACTTTGCCCAAGGTCGCGGGTAGAACCAGGATCAGAAGGCAGGTGTCCCGATTCCCAGTCTGATGTAGTTCCTAGCTTCCTGGAGATATTCTGACAGCAGCAAGCAACTTCCTTTCCCTCTTCTCAGATTCAAATCCAGGGGCGCTTTCTCTCATCACGTTCGATCACGACGGGTCTCCCGGGGAGATGACAGGCACTTTGGGACCAGAGTCCAATTGCTACCCACACGCCAATTTAGCAAGAGCTTCCCCGGGGAGTTCAAATCGCTGCTCAAGCACCGAGTAAACCCTGGCTAGAAACATTCCTGCTTCTGAAGATCCAGGGGATGCGTCGGGTCAAACCCCTGGTTGGTCTGGGAGAAGCGTCCTGCAGCTTCAACTCTCCTCCTTGATTAGGCCCTGGCTGGGTTTCATGAGACATCGAGCTGCGGGTTAATGGCACTGCAGGCCAAACTATGGGTCCCCCCTACCCAAAATTAGCCAGGCACAGAATAAAGAGCGTCTTTGGGAGCTTCCCCTCCGCTCTCCCCATTCCACCTCCATGAAAACACCCGGAGCAAGTTAAGAGGGAAGCGGAAGGAGGAAAAAATGAAATAAAATGAAGCCAACCGCAGCTCGGGACGTTGGCACTGTTCTGGGAGCAGAGCGATCTCCCCGGAGACCGCTCAGCAGGGTTTTCCCACGAGGCCTCAGTAGGCCTTGAACAGCGACTAGGAGACACAAGCCCAGCGCTTCCGCTTGCCCCACCTGTGGCTGAACCCACCGATAGACCCGGACACAGCCCCAAGGGCATCCAGCTGGGGAACGAGCAGTGCCACTGCATTGGACTCTGCTGCTGTCAGAGGAGGCCAGAGGAGCAGACTAGCCTCTCCCCATTCAACTCTCTCCTAAGGGCAGAGTAACCCCCTGTGACGAAGTGGGAATGTTCTTTGAATACTGAGGGGGGTGTATTGACCGGGGAAGGCTGCAGGGGAGCTCGGCTGGGACTGTCTGCATTGGGGAAGGGAGATACCTGAGCATGTAACATGAGAACCCAGGAGGGGGGGTGGAGGCCAGGTAACACCTCTGCCCGGGAACCTGGACAAAGGACAAAGGCTGGGGGAGGAGCCGGGGGGAAGGGCAGAAAGGAGTCGCCTGGAGGGAGTTTTCAGTTTGGGAGCTGGCTGGAAAATGGAGAGGGGAGCCCCGACAGGGCTTGGGCTTCCCAACGGGGCTGTGGCCTCCCTGGGGCCCCCAGATGGACCTAACTAAAGGGGGTCCTGTTGTTTGTACCGGCAAGACCTGCTTTGGACTGTGTTCCTGTCGTCTCAATAAACCTTCTGTTTTACTGGCTGGCTGAGAGTCATGGTGAATCGCAGGAAGCCGGGGGTGCAGGGCCCTGACTCCCCCACACTCCGTGACACCCCCACACTAAGAGCAGATCTAGGTAGTCATTATCCCTCAGCCCTTCTCCCGCTCACACACACAGCGCAAGAGACAGTCCCTGCCCCAAAGCGCTCGCAATCTAAATAGAGCAGACAAAGGGGGGAAGGGAAGGAGAGGGGCACAGGTTCACCCTAGCTCATACAGAAGGTCAGTCTTAGACCTGGGTCTAGAATCCTGGTCTCCCCAGCCCCGCTGCACTACCCACTAGCCCACGCTGCCTCAGCAAACCTTCGGGTGCTTTGGAAGCTCATTCGTGCAGCAGCACGGAGAATCTACGGCTCCTCCTAAGACATTCAGACTCTGTGAGCTTTAAATCGGAATACGGCGGGGGAGAGAAATCCACATACGCCTTGCATCGCGAAAAACGAAAGAGGAAGGGACCTACCGTCAGAAAGGCTCTAAATAGATATTTATTTACATGTGCAAACCTGCGGTTCACAATCCTCTGTCTGAGGCACTCTGCACTTCACACACTTCGCTCAGATTTCCAGGGTGTGTAGGAATAGGCCCCGTAGTGCCCCATTCAGCCGAAGAGTCCAACACCCTTTACAGGGATGAATGAGGCAGGCTGCTGCCCTCTCTTCCAGGCCCGGGTGGTAGCGCCCGGGTTGTGCTTCTGGGGAAAACAGTGGCACAGAGTCGCAGCTCCCCTGCAAGCTGCACAAAGCCAAGCAGTGGTACAACCAAGAAGAGGATCTAGCCGTGCTTCCGCCCAGTCATGGGCTCTCACCACTTAACCACACTTCCCCTTCTGTGTACACGTTCAGCGCTCAGCGGCGTTTTTCGGCTCTCTTGCTTTGCAGATCAAGGGCTAGATTCACAAAGGGAATTAGGAACCTAAATGCCTCTTCAGGCACCCAAGCCTCAAAGCCTCCACCCAGCTGCTGCCTAACCTCATGGGCACCTACACCCCTTAGACATCAAACTTGCCCCCCCTGCGTAAAGTCCCCGGGGGTGACTACATTTCTGCCGCTGGGCATGTGGAATGCCCCATAAATCCTGACACCCAGCTCACTCTGAGTCCAGCAGCATCCTCCCACTCAGCATTGCCCGACATATTTCCCCTGTGGGGGTTTTCAGTGGCCACCCAGCAGATGGGACCTTGCACAGAGCAAGGAGAAGGAGGTGCAAGCTGCTGGAGGAGGAGGTGTGGTGTGGTGCATCCAGTCACCAGGATATACAGTAGATCTCTCCCTCTCTCTCTCTCTCTGGCCCAAGGAATATAGACTATGCCGTGGAGAGAGACCTGCCCCAGAGCTCCTTACGCCCAGGGGCTGAGGCGCTCACTTGGACAGTGGGATAGCCAAGTCCCTGCTCCACACAAGGCCGGGGGGGGGTGTGTGGATTTGATTGTGGGTCTCTCCACTTCCTGGGCGAGTGTTCGAACCGCTGAGCTAAAGGTGGCAAGGGGGACTCCTCCTCCTTCTGTGCGCCCCCCGGGGAGAAAGGGTGCAGGTGCCCAGCATGGCTGTGAATCCCAAGCAGATGGAGGCATCCTCCCTCCAGCCCAGATGCCTAACTCCCCTTGGCTTCTGCTCTATCCCTCTCCTTGGCATTTCCTCTTGGCTAGCTTAGGCAGGTCCCCACTCAGCCACTGACTTCTGTGGGTCCTTTTTTAGGCACTTAACACTCCCCTGGCATGGAACAGGGAGACTGGGTGACTCCCGCCAGGCAGCAAGGCACGTAGAGTTGGCGTTGCAATGGCTAGTGTTTGAGTCACCCTTACAGATCTAGCCCCGGATTCCGATCTGCGTAATTCCAATGGCGTTCCACCCAGGGAGAGGATGGAAAGGCCCTTTCATTGGTTCCTAATTCATTCTACCTACGCAAAGAGGTTCCCAACACTTTTGCCAAGGGGGCTAGCACCCTAGGATCAGGGCAGGGAGTTTGCCTACTGCCTTTTCTTCCTTTGCCTTTGTACAACTAAAGAGAAATACAGTAAGAGCGCGCTGGCTGAAATAACCCACTTAAAAGAGGAAAAAATGTGCCTCTGGGACACAGAACACCTGCTCTTTGATTTATGGACCTCCTATTTACCCAGAGCACCATTGCAACTGTTTTAAGCACAAAGAAATCACAAGCTATCTAATTAGGCAGAAAGACAACTCGCTAATTTTCTGTGGCAAAGCCCCATTCCCCCCAAATTAACACCACCCGACGCTGGAGCGACGCAAGGTTCGGAGGCCTCCTGGTCCCCCTTTCGTTCTGCAATAATTACCCTTTCTGCTGAACCCAAGAAATGTCTGCACAGCGCTGGTACGCACTGATCATTAATGCCTTGCATCCTATACAAAACCAATTATGTCACAGCCAGTGCTGAGCTGGTGTCCTCTAACACAATCACTCTTCATTCTGTGTCTCCCCAGCGCACGCACACACAAGTCCGTTCCCTTCTAAGTCACCGTTTGATAAATGACACTGTCTTCCCTTTGCCATCCCTGAGAATGGGAGTTTGTTAATGAAATTAACAGACTCATGTACATACCGGGTAGCTCACCCACCAGAGATCTGTTACGTGATTATGATGTTTTTCTAGCGCCCATCCCTGTAGAACTAAAGCATCACTGCTCCTGCCTTTCTGAAAGGAAGAGTTCTTTCTAAGACAGAACCTTGGTTTGAATGTTAAGAAAAATAAACAGAAATAGTCAGACAAATGAAGGTGTTTCTTGTTTTCTCTCCAAGTGAGAATGGAGGCAACTCATCCCATTTCTAGGTCTTTATTATTGTTATTACGTTTGAGCTGCTTTGGTTTTTACATTTTAAAATTCCAAACAGTCCAATCAAAACTTTAAGGACAAAGTCCGAAGGGGGATTAACACAAATCTTTTGTTTCTTCAGAAACAAGCTAAACTAAGCAACCAATATCCCTTTGGCCACAATACATGCATCATTTCCCATGCTGAGAAAGGGTTTTTTTCCCCAGGGGTTCCATTTGCTTTCCTGGATTATCCCAGCTACGCTACAGTTCATGACAGCAACAGAACCTTTGGCCCAATTGATATCTAGAGAAGGCAGACCCAGAAAGCTAGCTGTGTTTATGTTCTGGGTTCATTCCAGGGTTTGAAGCTAATAAACTGCCAACATTGTTGTTTAACACTAAAAAAACCCCAGCTTTTTAATTTGAAGTCATGAAAAGCAGAAGCTACCATCTCAAACTTGAAAAAGAAACAAACGGAGAGGAAGTGATCTGGGTGGTATTCTCACCTCATCTGTTCAAACAATGGAGCGTACTTTTTTTTTTTAAAAGCCACAAAAGTTGTTTGTAACCCAACCCCCCTCCTCCCAAAATAAGATGTTAGTAGAAAACTCAACACGCTGGCTAGTCAATGGAGTGGAACATAGTCTAGGCTGTTAACAATATGTACCCGGATTTGAAAGGTGTGAACTGAGTTCATAGGAAACTAGTGCAAACTTTGGAAGAGTTTTGAAGCTGTATGCAAGCAGGTGTGGATTCTTTACATTCACATGGGGACAAGACAGAGGAACGTGGACCCCTGGGGACTCCCCCAGCAGGTTCTGCTGGCAGTTCAGAACTCCTTAGAGGGGGTTGGGATTAAGGTGGAAAGGGGATTGACAAGAGAGCTGGCCATCTGGGAGGAAGAGACTGATTGTGAAAGGTGGGCTGAAATGGTGGAAGGGGATCAGGACTAGAAGCTAGTGGATATTGGATCAAGAAAGGACTTCAGGGTTAGGATGGCATTGGTGGAAGAGGGGTGGAGCAGAGGAAGGACTGGAAAGAAGCCGGGGTAGGAATCAGCCCCGAGAGAAAGGAAGTGGGCAAGGAGAAACAGGGGGACTGGTGGAAAGGAGTGGAGATGAAACCTGGGACTGGGGACTAGAAGGAGCCCCATGACCAGCACTGGGAGACAGGTACTGTCTATGGAGACTGGAGTGGTGCAGGGAGGACTGGGATGGGGACCGGGGATGCTCCCTTATCCAGAACTCAGACAAGAGCCTGGTAGTTGTGGGGTGTGGACCGCGGGGTTATGCGGGAGCCACACAAATGCATGGCCCCTGGGGAAGGAGGATGAGAGACCTCCTGGGGATTAGATTGGTGGGCTGGTCCTTGGGAGATTAGGGGTCAGGATGGAGATGGGGGGCTAGTTGATGGGACCCCTATAGATGAGCCAGCCTGGCCCAGTACTGGGATGAAGGTGTGTAGATGGGGGCAGGGCTGGGGGGCTTTGAGGTTGGGGTTTTCCTGAAGGGTCAGGCTGGGACCCCACTCACATGTTGGACCCTGCCACCCCAGGGATGTGGTGCAGTTGCGGACCTAGGGGTCAGACAGGGCCACATGAAGGTGGGTGGATGGGTGTCAGGCTGGGGGCACCCCAAGGAATGTCGGCCAGGAGGCACCCAGGGGCCAGGTGGTGAGGACAGGTTGGGGGGCCCACAGATGGGAACCCATCCGAGGCAGGTAGCTGAAGGCAGGTAGCTGAGTGTCAGGCTGGGGGGGACGGGGATGGGTGCCCCCCGGACTCACATGAAGGCGGGTAGCTGGGTGTCAGGCTGGAGGGGACGGGGATGGGCGCCCCCCGGGTGGGGGCGGGTGGGGGCCGGCGGACTCACATGAAGGCGGGTAGCTGGGTGTCAGGCTGGAGGGGACGGGGATGGGCGCTCCCCGGGCGGGGGCAGGCGGGGGCCCGGCGGACTCACATGAAGGCGGGGAGCTGGGGGTCAGGCTGGGGGGGACGGGGATGGGCAGGGGCCCGGCGGACTCACATGAAGGCGGGGAGCTGGGGGTCAGGCTGGAGGGGCCGGGGTTGGGCAGGGGCCCGGCGGACTCACATGAAGGCGTGGTAGATGAACGCCCAGCCGCGGGGTCTCTCCAGCACGTTGTACAGACAGTTCTGCAGGCGGCGGTAACGCTTGTGCGCGGCGGAGCGGGCGGCTGCCCCGCCGGGGGGCGCTGGCAGCGGGGTGCCCAGGAGCCCCAGGCGCCGGGGGCTGCCCGCGGGCGGCTCGTTCTTCTCCGTCTGCACCTCGGTCAGGGCGACGAACTCCACCCGCCGGGGGTCGCCGGGGATCGGGGGCGGCGAGAGCATGGAGAGGTCCCCCTCGCCGGGCGGCTGCAACCCGGCCATGGCGCGCTCACGGCACGGAGGGGGGCCCCGGGACGGGCCGGCCCCGCATGGCCCGAGCTCCAGGCGAGTCCGGGCCCCGGGCTGGGACGGAGGGAGGGGAGCTCTCCGCGCGCCCCCTGGCTCCCCAAAGGGGCCCTTTCCTGGCGCTCGCCGCTGCGCTCCTGCCCCGGGCGGCGAGGGGACCGCGCGCCCCTGCAAGTTGGACCGGCTCCGAGCCCGGCTCCGTCCGGTGCGCTCCCCGCAGGAGGCCGGGAAAGGAGCCCGGGACGCCCCGCAGCCTCAGCCCATTCGATGGAGTTGGAGGGGGACACGCAGCTTCCCTCCCCGAGCCGCGGGGAGACCCACCCCCCAGCTCCCCGGCTCGGCGGCGGGGGGCGGACGCGTCCCGAGGCTCCTGCGCCGAAGCCTGGAGAGCAGCCGAAGTTTCCAAGAGTTGCAGTTTACATGGCACTCCGGGGGGCTGGTTAGTGTCAAAGCGCAGCGAATCGCGCAGGACTCGGAGCCGCCGCCGCCCTCCCAGCCCCGAGCTCTCCCCGGCCCCTCTCCATGCCGCTCGATTTTCCACCTGCCTTTTGCTTACACTCACATGTCACCTCTCCTCCTCCCCGGGCCCTTTCTCTCCTCCCCCAGCCCCTCCCTGCCCGCAGCCCGGCCTTTCCCCAACCACTTACTGGGCCGGAGGGGGTGGGGACTCCGCCTGCTGGGCTCTCAGATGCTTCCCAGCTTCCCCCACCTGTCTGGGGCTTGCCCGATCCGAGCCCAGCTACATCACTCTGCTCAGCCCAGCGCTGTGGTCCCCCCCCACCCCACCCCCAATCCTACAGCCAAACGGCTGTGAGCTTGTTACTCCGTAAAGGGTCAGGCATTTCTGGGGCTGATCGGCCCCCAGCCAGATCCCGGAGGGGAGGTAAAGAATGAACAGGGTTAGACAACCTCATGCTTCAGGGCGCAAAGCAAACCCCATGCGGTCAGGAAGGAACCTCCCCCTGGAAAGCTTGGTCTATAATCCAGCGTTTTAAGGTCTCTTGCATCTTCCTGGGAAGTGCTGGCCGCTGTCAGAGAAGGGGCTGGATGCTCTGATCTGGCCATCGCGACGGATTCTTTTTTATATTCTTATACCCAAATACATTTGTTAGTCATTGGTGCCACAAGGACTCCTGCTTGTTTTTGCTGATACAGACTAACCCGGCTATCCCTCTGAAACCTGTTTTTTTATATCTGTGGCATTGTTTTTCTCTAATGCCAGCAGGCAGCCTTCACCTGGAGTGGATCAAAATCTGTTTCCAAATAGGGGAGGGCCTGATTGGCCACGCTTGTTAAAAGCCCGACCGGTTGACGGTCCCGGCAACAGGGAAGAGGCTGCAGGCTGCTTGTAGCGTTGTCGGTTTAAGTTGTCACCTTCCCACCGTGACCTGTCAAGCAGAGCTCTGGGAAGCTCCTGGGTTCCAGTTCTCTGGCTCCTGCCTGCAGGGGCTTTGCAGCCATTCAGCTTTGGCCACAGTCTTGAGCTTCTCTTTGAGGTTCAACAAACTCCCTCCAAAAAAAATGTGAAATTTGGTCAAAACCCCCTGAATTCCACCACCTTGCCCCGAAAGCCAAACGCCGTCCTATCCCGGCAGCTCCCTCCCAGCGAGACCAAGGCTGGCTGGAAAGGGTTGGGATAGGGCAGAAGATCTGGGCTCAACTTGCCCTGAGCCCTGAAACCAGATGAGCACCCATGTCAGAGCCATGCAAGGCTTAGAAACACATATCAACACGGCCCATCCTGGCCGACACTGGGGACCTCCGGAGCTAAAGGCATCAGCCTCTCCACTGGAGCTAAAGGATTGTGTCCTACGGCCGGGAGCTGGAATAGACTCCAGCCGCTGCATGTGGCCCAGCGGAGGAGACACGCGCACTGGACCATGGGTGAACTTACATAGAACTTGGTGCTTTTGGCCAAGTTTCACTTTGCCTTTCGGGCAGCCCGTTCTAATCCGACTCCCAGAGAGAGACCGCACGTCGCCTGCAGCCGAAGGGAACTGACTCCCTGACGGGCCACCGGGCTCTGGGGAATGCATCATCTGCCACTGGTCCCAGCCATCAGCCATCTGTGATTGTTTAACTTCAGCGTCTCTGAGGGCCAGCCGGGGCAAGCCAGGCAGGGAGCGCGGGGTCCGAATGCTCCACACAGGCTCTGGGGGCACCAGCGACGTTTGGAGAACTGGGGACCAGTAAACAGGGAATCAGCAGAGCAGGGAGACATGGCCGCAGCTTCTTTGAAAGGGATCTTGGATAATCTGGACTCTGTTGTGAATCAATCCTGGTGTGTGCTGTGGGCAGATTCACCAGGCAGGCCGGCCAAGCAAAGGCCAGGTGCTCAAGTGTCAATCTGTGGGCAGCAAATTATCTTGATCTCCTTACACCTTCTGCAGCCGCAGCTGGCGGGTGGGGGCCACTCTCTGAGAGAGGCAACTGGCCTAGATGGAGCCCGGTCTGGCAATCCCTATGTTCCTCGGGGTGTGTTTGTTAATCAACAGAAGATACAAAGACACTGCAATAAAACCACCTCAGCACCAAGTCTCAGAGCCTGGGTCAATTGACGGGGGCTCATGGTGCTAAACGTTGCAGGGGAGACGTTGGGGCTCAGACTGGAGTCTAGGCGCTGAGACTCCCCCACCCCCCAAATCACTGGGTTTCAGAGCCCAGGCTCCAGCCTCAGCCACAATATCTACCCTGCAGTTTTCTAGTCCCCCCGCCCAAACCCCGCAAGCCTGAATCAGCTGACCTGGGCCAGCCGCGGCCCTGCTCTGGGGCTTTTATTGCAGTGGACAGAGACTTCCCCGTTTCCCCCCAGCTGGGAAGGAGACGACACAGGCTTCCTGGCTACTGTTGAGAACCCCTCCCCATCCCTGCAGGTCTCCCACTATTTAGGCTTCTAGCAGCCACCGCTTGCCGCCTGCAGCCATGTGGCCCATCTCATGTGCGCCCTGAACTCAGACCCCCCTCAGAGTTCAAGGGCTGAGCCGTGGGGCCAGGGCCCTGTGTACGTGCCCCAGGACCAGCACTCGGCCACACCCGGCTTATTTCTGATTGGTTTATTTCCTGGGCAGCCTGTAAATGTAACATTCACCTGCAGCTCTCCCAGCACTTTGGGTCTGCATGAGCTAAGCCTCACAGCCCCCTGACGCTGAGCGGCAGGTACGATCGCCGATTTAGATGGGGAAACTGAGGCACGGGGAGATTAAACAATTTACCCTACGTGACATGCAGGGGGGAGGGTCAGCAGCATGGGCCACAGCCCTAGCTCCTCTCCCCTGCCCCAGCCGCACTTCCTCCCCAAGGGGTTAAAGAAGCTGGTTTTATTTTCAAAGCCAGTTTCCCCCAAGTGCACCCCAGGGCCCACGCTGCCGAAAGAGAAGTAGCGTGAGTGAAAATTAAAGGCTTAGATTAGTGAATTATTTATCAGGGTGGTTGAGGATCCTGGCCCAAGCGCCCGGCCCCAGGGAGCGTCGCTGCATGTGCTGGGTGCTTTGGAAACCCGTGCAATAAATAAATGACTAGATAATACGTTTGCCACCTAATACTTCTCCCCACGAAGGATTTGCCCCCACGCCCGAGCTGCTTGCACACTCGGGAAAGCTGCAACCTGGAGAGCGAAGCAGAATGAATCTCTTCCCGTCCAGGAAAGGCAGGAGAGGGGGTGAAACCCAGATCTAGGAAGGGATTTAGGCTTCTAACTTGCATTGCTATTAATGGAAGGAAGGAGCTTAATAACCTTGGTGGATCTGGGTCTCACTACCTAAGGCTTGGGGAGGAACCAATAGCCCAGGTTAAATTTAACAGCTGGGCAGGTGAATCCCAGTGCAGAGTTACTGTAGGCTGGAGAATTCATGGGCAACCAGCCAGGCTCCTTGTGTATTCATAGAATCATAGAAATCTGGAAGGGACCTGAGGAGGCGTTGAGGCAGGACCAAGTCAACCTAGACAGCCGTCAGGGGTTTGTCCAACCTGTTCTTAAAATCCTCCAATGACTGAGATTCCACAACCTCCCTTGGAAGCCTGTCCCAGAGCTTAGAGTTAGAAAGTTTTTTCCTACTATTTAACGTAAAACTCCCTTGCTGAAGATAAAGCCAATTACTTCTTGTCCTACTTTCAGGGGACACAGAGAACAATTGATCACAGTCCTCTTTATAACAGCCCTTCGCATATTTGAAAGACTTATCAGGACTCCCCTCGGTCTTCTTTTCTCAAGGTTAAATGTGCCCAGTGTTTTTAACCTTTCCTTGTTGGTCCGATTTTTCTAAAGCTTTTAGCATTTTTGTTGCTCTGCTCCGGACTCTCTCCAATTTACCCAGGTTTCCTAAAGCGTGGTCCCCAGAACGGGATACAGGACTCCAGCTGAGGCCTCATCAGGGCTGAGCAGAGGGGGACAATTGCTCCCCACGTCTTACGTACGCCACTCCTGTTAATACACCCCAGAATGACATTAGCCTTTTTCGCAACTGCATCCCATTGTTGACCCCTATTCAATTTGCGATCCTCTATAACCCCCAGCCTCTGTTCCACAGTGGTGCTGCCCCCCCCCCCCAGCCAGTTACTCCCCATGTGGTAGCTGACTAGGTGGTAGCACTGTGGAACAGGAGCTGGAAAAGGAGTCTTTGGGATTAAAGGGTAAAAGATAAAGATTTTTCTAGGGGCAGATTTCATCCTGACCCCCTGTCACAACATGACATGAGTCATACAAAGCCTAAAGTTGCCAAGAAGAATTGGGGCATGAGGGGTGGATGGGTAATTAAAGGGCAGAGCAGAGTCATGCTCTAAGCCCCTATTATCCGGACATTTTGTCTGTCCCACCTGGTTCAGTCATCTCCCACAGACACGCTAGAAATTGTCATGCAAACACCAACGGGACGATGTGCCGGTAAGGGGACACTTTCTTCTTAGCAGCTGGCTGTTATTCCCCAGGAACTGATTCAGTCTCTGCAGATCTTCCCCCAAGAATCGAATTCTTCTCTCCAGCTGCTGCTCTGTGACTTAGCCCCCCTGCCCCAGGAGGATGTCATTGTGGAATTCCTGATGGCTGTCGTCTCTTTATGAATGCTGCAGCTATGACATGATTCTGGAATTCCTTGCCTGCTGTAAGGCATATGGGCGGAGGACGCTCTGGCAGATAAAGTACGTTGCTATTCATCATTGGTATAAAATGGGACGGATCTGCTTCAGCAATCTGAGTGCTACAGCTAGCTCAAACTTTGGGGGCTTGTGTCCTAGGCATGCAAAGATCCACCAGTGAAATGCTCTTCCTATGTGGCAGCGACTGACCCTGTGCCCAATATAGAGTGTGTGTGTGTGTGTGTGTGTGTGTGCTGACTGACTGACTGTGTGTGTGTGTGTGTGTGTGTGTGTGTGTGTGCTGACTGACTGACTGACTGTGTGTGTGTGTGTGTGTGTGTGTGTATTACAGCAGCCTACCCTCAAAGCAGCTGTTGTTCATTCAGTGCACTCAATAGAGGCAGATTTATGTTTCCAGTGGCAACTGATGAAAGCAGATTGCAGGAGGGATGATGGGTTATGAGGGTAGAGTTAAAGGTGACCTGCAAAGGACTTTTAATCGAGTTGGCTGTTATCTTTATCATGTAAAAATAAGGCTTGGAGGGTTGGGTTTTGTTTGTTTATTCTTCTTGGGTTTCCCCCTGAGATCTAAATCAGGAGTGGTTAGCCTGGTTTTCCCAGAGAAACACTGGCAGGGAGGATTGTTAACAAAGGCCTCATTTCTCCAAACGGCTCACAAAATAGCTGTTACTACGTTTAAAAAAAAAAAAAAAAAGAGGCCTTCTAACAATCTAACTAAAATGACCTTCCCAACTCCATCGCTCCGCTTTCAGGCTCTTGCCTCTTCCGAGCTCGCCTCTAAAAAGCAGGCCCCAAATCTCCTTCCGTGTGTTAACCAAGACTGAGATTGTTAAAAGGGAAATCATTTTTTAAAAATTAATCTACTTCTCACCCTTTGTTTACGGAGCCGCTGAAAGAAGAATCAACTCGTGAATTTCACTTCAGTTTCAGATCAAGTTCCCCTAGCTGGCTCCAGGCGCTAGCACCAGGCTGCAATAGTTGGGGCATGAGGGGTGGATCGGTAATTAAAGGGCAGAGCCGAGTCATGCTCTAAGCCCCTATTATCCGGACATTTTGTCTGTCCCACCTGGTTCAGTCATCTCCCACAGACACGCTAGAAATTGTCAGGCAAACACCAACGGGAGAGAGCCCAAGCCAGGCCCATTTCTATTTTGGGTTAATTTGTATTGATCCTAGGCTATTTAAAGTCTTATTTATCAAACATACATCTGGGGTTTAAACTCCCCTGGCAGCATCTATTTAAGGTATATTTTCAATCTTAGCTCTCTCCTCAGGGTTCTTTTCTCTGGAAATCAATCATATGTTTGTTTTCCCGGGTTACTAAGCTAATGGAGATGCGCTGCTCTTGCAGGGGTTTTCCTGGTCAGTGTGTGTGTGAAATCACTGTGGAGACGCACCTCTCTGGGGGCCCGGACTGGTAAAACCATGAGTTGGCATTGCTTGAAGAAGGGCTGGCTCTCTCCAAACATCCGTGTCTTTGCCTCGGCTTTTAGAGCTTGGTGTGTTCCCCTCGTCCGAATGTGGAAACTCCTCATGGATTCTAGAGCGAAGGGTTTGTTGGTTGTGTCTTTGAGAANGGGGGGGGGGGGGGGGGGGGGGGGGGGGGGGGGGGGGGGAGCTCACAGGAGCTCTGGCTTTGTGCAGAGGGTGCAGAATGCCAGCCTGGTGCTCGGGATCCTGGCACCAAGCTGCGAGCGTGGTTAGATCAAAGGGAAAATCCAAACAGACCTGGGGTTTCAGAAAGCCCTGGGCAGCGAGTCTAGCTAGGGTGGCGAGCTGACACTGCAGCTTGTCACCTGCACAGCCCTGGGCCCATCCTGCTCACGTCGCATGGGAAAGTTAGTTCCGAGGCTTCCACCTGGCTCCGGTTCTTGCACCCCATCAAAAAAGTCACCGCGTTTGGCCTGTGGGTGACTCTGTCTGCGAGGGGCCCGAGCCTGGGAGGGCAGAGGCAGCTGCAGCCAGGGGTGCTGATGATGGAAACCACGTCTTTGGTGTTTGTTATTACTACTCCACTGGCTGCAGCCTGGGAGTGAGATGCATTGAGAGAGCGTTGGAAGGGGTCAGGCCGTGAATAATGGAAGGGAAGTACAGGTCAGCGCTGCGTGAGCAGACAGTCTGGATTTGCAATTGGGGGTGGGGTTGGGTGGGGGGCTGCATGTCAGGTCTGAGGGGTGTTGGCAGAGCTGTGTGAGGAGCCCCCGTTTGGAATAGCATGACGGGCAGCGTGTGGGGATTGAGGTGCATGGGGAGCGGGGGTCCCAAGAACAGAGGAGCAGGAGCTGCTGCCAGAGTGAGGTGCCTGCAGAGCACCTGCCTGCACAGACTTGGCCCCAGCCCAGGGCCATTAGTTCCTGGCTCTCCAGGTCACACGCACTTGGACGCACTAAACAAAAGTCTTAGGAGGAGGCCGTCCCCTAGTGACTGCAGCTCCTGACAACTAGCAACCGGGATGGATTCCAACAACTCCAGTCTTCAGCCCGGCCCACCTGCACCTTCCCAGCCTCCTGGGCACGGGAGAGCTCAGAGGGAAAAGGGAAATAGGCACTCGTGTGCCCCCAGGAGCCCAGCATGGCAGGTGCGCTGAGAATGGGGCTGCCCCGACAAAGGAGCAAAACCCAGGGCTGACTTATACAGGGGGCTGGGGGCAGACAGGACTCCCTGGTTGCTGCAGGATTGACCACTTGCCCGGCTCTGGAACAAGAAAGAAACCAGGATTTTTCCTGAGTCGGGGGTGAATTCCAGGCATGTGAAGAAAGAGCCATGCTCTCCTATTTCTTCATCTCCTTCTTCCTCCCTTCACTGGAGTGTGGCGGAAGAGTTAAAGCCAAGGAACTGAGGCTCAGGGCCGCTGGGTTCTTTCCCCAGCTCTGTGTGAGCAGGGAACAGGACGTAGCAATGTAAGAAGGGGACTCCAAGTCAGGACTCCTGGGTTCTCTTCCTGGCCCTGACAGTGTGTGACCTTGGGTGAGTCACTTAACCTCTCTGTGCCATCTGGTAAATGGGGATCATGGTACAACTTGCCCACAAGGCTTAACTAATCTGTAAAGTGCTTTGAAATCCTCGGGTGGAAGGTGCTGTCAGATCAGCAGAGCATTTAGGGAGAACTCCAGATGACACCCGCCTCGGCATGGAGGGGAGGAAAGAGACCCACCTGCAGAGCACTGGACATGCAGCCAGAAGGAAAGCAGCAGAGAGACACACCCCAGGGAACAAACGGAGCTCCCTCTTCCTCATGGACCACCCCGCCCTGAGCTGGGGAGGAATGGATCTGCTGAGAGCGGCGAGTTCTGGCTGAGATGTTGCCAGGCTTCTTTTGGGGAGGGCCGGAACCCAACAGGCTGATTTGGTGCCTCATTGGTGTAAGTCCTAGGGCCACCCTGCCCGCAGCGGTGCCCGCGCAGCCCCACGCCGGTCGTTGGGATTGCACGTGGGCCACAGACAAGCTCCAGCCTGACTCCTAAGAAGCTAAGCAGCCCAGGCTGAGCGATTCCTTGCTGGGGCTCAACATCGTCCACACTGAAAACAAGCCCAACGTGGCGCTCACTTAACCGCAGGCTCCTGCGAAGGCGGAAGCAGCCCACCTGCTCTCTGGGCCGTCAGCTTGCCAGCGTCACGTACGCCGGCTGGCGGTTGTGGTTGGGGGGGGAACCAACTGCTATAAATTAAGCAGAAATCCTCTCGCGCGCCCGGCTTAGCTCATCAACCCTGGCTGAGCAACACAACGTCTCTGTGAGGGACGAGGGTGCAGGTTGCCCTGGCTGTGACGTGGAGAAATCTTGCAATGGCATTTTTTTAGACTAGGGTTTAGTATTGGGGGGTGGGGTGGGGGGACCTTGCTTCTTAGAGCTCCTTAAATCAATCCCTAAAATCATGGGCTCAAGCACCTACAGCACTTGTCATCCATTGATCCAAAAGGCAGAGAAATGTTATCCCCATTCTACCAAAGGGGAAACTGAGGCACAGAGCAGACGAGTGACTTGCCCCAGGCCACTGGCAGAGCTGGGAATAGAATCCAGATCTTCCAAATTATTTGGCTTCTGATGAAATGTTGGCATTTTCCACAGCCCTCCCCTCCTGCCCCCCCCCCCCTTTTCGTACCAGCTCTAATCTGTCGCACGGATCTGGCTCACACTCATGTTCAAAACAGCCCTGTTCTGAGACCCCAGGGCAGCACTGTCAGGCACAGTCATTCCCAGCTCCCATGTGGCCAGCAGACCTTCCCCCCATGTGTGTTTTCGCAGAAAGCTCTGCGACTGGAGCACCCACAAAAAAAAAAAAAAGGGTGCTCAGCACCCACCAGCCCGCAGCGCCCGCTGTTTGGTGGTGCCCCAGTCAGCTAATCCGAGGCACCACCCAACAGCTGATCAAGGACGCTGCCAAACAGGTGTTTTGCGGCTTGGGAGAGGGGCTTGGGGGAGGGCGGAGAGCAGCAAGGGCCACGGGGAGGGGCAGAGCAGGGGCGGGAAGAGATGGGGCAAGGGCAGGGCCTCAGGGGAAGGGGTGGAGTGGGGGTGAGGCCTTGGGGCGGAGCAGAGGTGAAGCACCCCCAGGGAAAAGTAAAAGTCGACGCCTACGTCATGAACCGGACGGGTGAGAGAGGTGCAGTGACTTACCCAAGGTCTCACAGCGAGTCTGTGGCAGAGCTGGAAATAGACACACCCCCCCTCGCGTTAGGATCCCCGTGCTCAGCGCTTTCCTTTCCCCTGGCCTGGGTGCGGCTCAGGTATCAGCATGTTACCGTATCACAGGGTAGCAGTCAGCACAAAGGACGGGAGCTTGGGCCTTTGCCAGAGCGGAGTGGCTTTTCTCCTCTCCCCTTTTCTAATCAATACAGCCCGGCCCCCGCCGGGCGAGGCCCAGCAAAGCTCCCAGCAGGCCAGATGCACCTGTGGGATGCCATTTCGCGTGCAATGGTTTGCAGCAGAGCAAAGTTTTTGGTTATGCTGCTGAAACGTCACCCGGGAGAAAGGGGAAGAGATAAACCACGCGGCGGGATGGACACGGGGACAGCGCGGCAGGGCCCAGGGGAGGAAAAAGCCTCCTCTTAACGTCTTCGCCAGCTGTCTGCATAGGACCTGCAAACCGCTGTCCAAGCCCTGAGCGCAGACGAGCAGGGCCAGTCGCTTTACGGCCTGGCGCCCGGCTCCGAGTAGCAGCCACTGCCCCAGTGTCAATCGGAGTCCAAAGCAGGCGGGGAAGGGGTTGGGTGTGTGGGGCGGGCTGCCGTCTGCCGTGGGGATGGAGTCTGACAGTGGATGGAGGATGGGCGGGGTGGCATGGAGGGGCGGGAGAGATGGGGTGGGGTGTCATCTCCAGCTGGCTGGACGGGGGGAGGCTATTGGCTCAGGTCCTTGGCCCAGTTTGCCACCGGCAGAAGCACCTGTTAGGGCAAGCGTTGACGGTGACCCTCCCTTACTGCAGCTGGAACAAGGGACCACCCATCCGGCTCATGAGGAGCCCTGCCTCCTGCAGATTAGAGACCTCGCCTGGCACGCAGAGCTGGTCCTGGGAGCAGCCATATGCCTCTCTCCCCCCCATGATGAGAAGGGCAAGACCCCCACACTGGGCATCAGCGCTCCTGCACACGGCTGCTTTTCAGAGCTTGCCTCCCAAGCCCCAGGGAAGATCACAGGCCTTGCACCTCAAACGGTGACTGCTGGGTGTCCCTCCCCGCGCTGGGGCAGGACTGGTGGGAAAGCTCTTAGCTGCACGGCTCTGAGCACGGAGCGCCTGCTACTGCAACAGCCCGAAATCAGAGGAAGGGGAAGTCGAGTTTCGCACATTTGCTGCCCCTGCTGCATTGTCATATATTTCCCCAAGGGAAAGTATGTTATTTCCCTTGTGTTTTACAACTGCAATTAAAAGAATCGGCCACTAACACCCCGAGAGCTAATATACATTAGAAAAAGGAAACAAACAAAATAGTTTGAAGAAAAGTCCCCAAATGGTCTTTTTTTTAATAAAAAAAGGGCTAATTTTTTGTTTTCCATTTTTTCCAATTAAACCTGAAATTGAAACATTTTTATCCCCCCCCTTTCCTCCCATTTTCTAGGGACAAAATGGAGGAGGGGGAGGGGGGGAGTTGAATAGATTGAAAATTTCAAAAAATTTGGATGGGAAAAATAATCATGATTTTTTTTTTCAAAAGTTTTCCCATTTTTGAGCAGCTCTAGAAGGGGGGGGGGGGGAACCTTCCCCAATGGAACATTTTCATTTTCTTTGGTAACAATTTATAAATAACGAGAAAATCATTTCTTTTTGAAACCTGCCAAACAAAGACAATTTGAAAGTTTCCCATGAAGTTTCTTGACCGTTTCCCCACCAGATCTAGCGAAGTTCCCAAGGATCATGGTGGATTCTCTATGGCTGATGATTTTTAAATCAAGATTGGACGTTTTTCTAACAGATCTGCTCTAGGAGATATTGTGGGGAAGTTCTCTAGCTTGGGTTATCCAGGGGGTCAGAGTAGATGATCCCTTCTGGCCTTGAAATCTATGAACGGGGTCATTTTTCTCCCTCTCCCCAGCTCCAGGGAGTCCATCTCCAAGGCAGAATTGACCCAGGCTGGGAGGGTGATAGGGACCCACTAGAATAACAAAGATTAATCAGAGCCTGGGGTTCACTCGCATCTCTAGGGCTTTGGCTGAGCTATTGAGGGGTCGTTCCTTGATTGAAGGACAGTGGAAAAGTAGTGTTGCTCGTCGGACAGATTTTCTTATGTCCCTCTGCAGACTCTCCGATAAGCAACGTGCAAAACAAACCAGCCACCTGTTTGCATTCTAGACACATTAGCAAAGTGCCTTCCCCACTGCGGTTTTGGTGCAGCTCAAATCATTTCTTATGGAGAGTTAAGCGGAGGGACAGCTGCGAGACGTCCGTTAGACTCAGCTGTTCCTGCCCAAAGGCCCCTGGGCCTGGCTGGCATCCTGCCCCCAGTCACCACGCCAAGCGCTGTAAAAGGAGTCATCCTCCCAAGACACCCCCAGAGGTTTCTGTTGCCCAAGAACAGCCTGGGCTTTTTTTGTAACATGCCAGGCGCCTCCGCACCACATTGCTGGGCGCTTCGGAGATGCCTGCCGTGGTGAAATGAAACAGGCATCAAAGCCTGCGTGAGTCGAACCAGTTGGAGGTCAGAGGTGGGCTGAGATATTTGTGGTGACAGAGGTTCAAATCCTGGCAATCTCAATTCAAGCATTTCATCCCTCCCAGCCAGATACACCACGTCCTGGCCAATTTAGCACATGGGCACCTTTCAGACAAGGGCTTAAATAGATACTGACTCTTGGTGCTAAGTGAATCCTAAGATCCCATGGCACTTTGATAAAAATCTAATGGTTTGTCCCAGCCCAGTTATTACCATTCACTTTCTGGTGTGTGTGTGTTGCCTGCTGTCCTCCACCCCAGAGCCAGCTGCATTTCAGTGGTGCTGATCCTGCAAAAGGCTCCTGGCAACCCCCGTCACCACCTGACACCCTGTCGGGTTCAGTGAGGCTCTGCTCACTGCAGGACCGGGGCTGTAGTTTGCAAAGCACTTTGGCAGGAAAGGCTCTACAGAAAGCATCAGACTCATTATTTCACCCATAATATCCCAATGCCCAAGCGCCTGGGGTGCACCACTCCAGAGTTTTCCACTCTATGATGGCTCTCGGTTTTTTCTCCCAGTACAAGAGGGAGGCTATCGGGGTTACTTCAGGATACAAAATACCATCACTCAGACGAGTTCAGCCAAACAGCAATACCTCCGTTCATCTTCAGTACCCTCAGCTGTGGGGGCGAGGCTTGCAGCTTGTGAAACTAGCCCAGTGGAAATATTATTCTGATTCATCATAATATCCTCTACAAATGTTTTAAAAACTTAAACACCAAATGTAAACATTCAAGAGGGCCTTCTTTTATGAAGAAAAAAACCCCCTGCTGTCCTGCGTGGGTTCCTCAGGGAAGCGCGTTTCCAAACAGCACTCTGGGAAATCTTCTGAGCCAGCTGACGTAAATCAGCATAGATCTGCTGACAGACAGCAGCTGAGGATCTGGACCTTTCGAGCCAGAAGGTGGGGAAGACCACGGGAACGATTGCCCAACGTTTTCTGGAACGCAGGGTCAGAATTCCCGGGCGGGCCTTAAGGTGGGATCAAACCACAATTGCAAATGCAAGGGGCAAGTTCTGTTCTAAGGTGCACTTCTGCCGCAGACGCTAGCCACATTCAAATGAGAAATTAGGCACCATTTTTTCACAACCGTGCGGGCGAGCAGCCATGGGAACAAACGGCCAAGGGAAGAGGGGACTCGTCAGCTCTTGACATCTTGTCTGCCTTTTTGGGAGCAGCTTTTGTCAAAAACAAGTTACTGGGCTCAGCACAGGGGTGAAATTTAACAGCCTGCGTTATGCAGAGTCAGACTAGCGGTCGGCAACCTTTCAGAAGTGATGTGCCGAGTCTTCATTTATTCACTCGGATTTAAGGTTTCCCGTGCCAGTCATACATTTTAACATTTTTAGAAGGTCTCGTTCTATAATATATAACTAAACTATTGTTGTATGTAAAGTAAATAAGGTTTTTAAAATGTTTAAGAAGCTTCATTTAAAATTAAATTAAAATGCAGAGCCCCCTGGACCGGTGGCCAGGACCTGGGCAGTGTGAGTGCCACTGGAAATCAGCTCGTGTGCCGAAGGCGGCACACGTGCCATAGGTTGCCTACCCCTGGACTAGATGATCTAATGGCCCTTTTGGTAACTAACTCTCTCCCCCCCCCCACCCCCCGACTTTCAACAGAGCTAGGTGGGTGTACAAGAGCCATGCCTGCCCTTTTAACTCTATCTATACGCTTTAGACACACACAATCCAGCCACGCTACAAGTACTACAATGACACAATGGGCCTGACTGTTCACTGCCCTGAATGGCAGTCATTTTGCACCCCTATGAAGTGCGACCAGTCTGACTCGATCGTGTTTTCACAGCCCTTCGCACAGGTGCAGGGGAGCAGAACCAGGGCCTGTTTTTTTCCCAATGCACCCCACACAATGTGTTTTTATACAGATCAATCCCCTAATAACCTACTCAGCTTTGCTCGTGTGCTTTATACCTCCTCAGAAACAAGCAAGCGCATGTGGCCTTATCCCATGGGATTGTTAGAGTTTATTTCTTACACAGCAGTAAGTTATGCTCTTTGTATATCTCCAATTTCTTTGCAGGCTGGTGAAGCAGTTCCCACACAGTGATCGTCCTTATCCCAGAGGGTGATCTTAGCACCAGACTTTTGCTGGGGAGGGGGAAAGAGGGGGTCACATAACCTGTGCTGACGACTTGCAAACCTCAGAACAAGGGCAGCTGTCGTAACAAACTGCCCACTGAGATGAACATGCTGATTCCCAAGTGGAAGCGACAGTGGCTCGTTCTCTCGCTGTGTGGTTTGTGCTTAGCTAATCACTCCCGAGGAGGAAGAAAAGCCTAAATTGATCCTACAGACTCCTCGTAAAGAAAGAACCCAGCTAATGGTCATCTTTCAGCCGAGTGTGAGCACGGACGCGGAGATCAGAGGTAAAAGCCTACATCACAAACCCCTCCCCCCCCAAGGATTAAATCAGCAATTGTGGCCGACTCAGAAGTCTAAATGCTAAGTGCTTCCTTTTCCCTAGCAGGAGAGGCAGAAATAGCATTGGTTATCTTCTGCCAAACCCCGAGATCACATTCTTTTCTCCCGCAACCGGAGGGACGGAATGGTGCCATCTTGAAACTGATCAGTGTGTTCAGCTAATCAAGTTACCCAGGGCCTTGGCAATGTGCGATGCCAGGTGCAAAAAGGCAGCGACAACTCTTCATTAGGGCCACAGCCATTAGCGTGCAAGGGAGACATTCTTCTCTGACCCAGCCCGGCCATCGTTTTAGGTCTTGCTGTAATATTTAAAGTCATCCTCTCTTACTTTCCAAGGCCAGAAGAGACTATTAGATCATCTAGTCCAGTGGCTAGTTTCAGTGTATAGTATATCGAACGGTATAGACACTTCGTTGTATGACATTTAATTTGTACCAACTTCGCTGGTGCTTTTTATGTAGCCAGTTGTAAAATTAGGCAAATATCTAGATGAGTTGAGTATCCCCTGGAAGACTTCTGCGTACCCCCAGGGGAATGCGTATCCCTGGTTGAGAACCACTAATCTAGTCTGATCTCCTGTATAGCCCAGGCCAGAGAATTTCATGCAGGTACTTCTGTACTGAGCTTATTGTCTTGCTTCCCAGAGCTCCCAAAAGGGATGTACAATTACCCAGTGTTGGATGAAATCCAGGCAGGCTGTGTAGAGGGGTGTTTCCTGTGATGGGCTCTAAACATACCACCCTTCCATTTACAGGAGCGGTCCCATGTTTTCTCGTAAGGATGAGGGATNTCACACAGTGCAGAGATTATTTTTGGTAGTATACGTTTCTCCCAGTTCAATTTCATTTGCCATTGTGCTTTCTTAATCCTCCCCGCCCCCCAGCCAATGTCATTTGCCTGGAATCTCAAACTTCCTAGGCTTGTACTGCCCAAGAGAGTGGTGTGTTGCAGCTAAACCTCAGAACTGGCTCTCCACTGCTCAAGTCATTAAAGGTGAGATATCAGTAGCACTCAGCATTGACCTAGCCCAGGTCATTGACTTCAATGGGAGCAGAGTTAGGACAAGGCTGAGTGCTTTTGAAAATCCCAACTCAATGTATTAACAATGGGGGACCTCAGCATTCATGGTCCTCCACTTCAAGAAGCTTGTTTCCTATCATTGAAACCTCTTTAATCCAGGCTCAGACTGTGCTATTTACCCCAATCATTCTTGTCCTTTATTGGTTTTAAGAGGCCTTCTCAAAAGCCTTTTGAAAAAAATCCAGTAAACTAGACCCCTTGAGTCAGCTCTTAACTTTTACAAGGTGCTGGGACACTTCAGCGAGGCACCATTTCCTCTTATAGAAGTTGTTTGACCTGAAGTGCTGTGCTACAGTATCCTTAATTACACGCTAATTCTCCAGCTGTGCTTCTTGGCATAAACTAAATGCTGCTCTTTTGTTTTGCCAACTGAGCTGCTTATGAAGCAAGTAACTTCTTTTTGCCATCATCCCAAACACTTCACTTTCACGCTTAGCTGGGCTTATAATGGCCAGGACTGAAACAGCTATGCTGCCTGGGTCAGTTGCTCATGGTCACCAAGTTAACCAGGATGCTAGCAATTTCCAGCAGCTTTCTTGGTGCAAAGATTGTTGCATGAAGAACACACCTGGCCAGTGAGGGAGTGAGAATGGAGGAGGAACCCTCTGATGTGTTATGTTGAGTACAGACAGAACTGCCATCCACATACTTGCGGAATGAAGTTCATCTATGTAATTATATAGAGCACAGTACATCCACAGACACATGTACCCGGTTAACTTCCAATACTTCTACATCTCCTTAAGCAGGACACAGACCCATGCAAAATGTGCAGCTGTGTGGTGCCCTCTAGTGGCCAATCTTTGGACATGAAGCATTTGTTCAGCTCAAACAAGTCTGTGTGTGGAATTATTTGCTCCCACCTATTTTCAGGTGATTCTTCTAAAAGGCAAATTTTTAAGACAGCTAAAGTTGACCCTGGATTCTTCAATCAAGAACACTGGTCCAAGTCATGCTTCAGCTGAGAAAGCTGTGACAGGTTACAATAAAAGCACCAATTTTAAGGAAGGCCTCAGCCCCCAAATGTTTAATTGTCTACACATTTAAACTTAATCAGAGGAAAGTCCTGGTTCATAAGGCCCAGAAGGTTTGGACATGCACCAAACCTCCTCTGACTCTCTAGGTCAGATCAGATCGGTCTTCAGGTCTATTAATTTGTAGCAGTCAAGCATTGAAACAACTGGAATTTTCTCTCTTTGGAGGCAGTTATCTCTGAAATTCCCATACGTCCAGGGCTATGCCTGAAGGCAGATGCCTACTCTTAAAGTTCTACATGCTAACTCTGCTTGCTTCACAGCTGAGTTTGAGATTGTGAGGAAAAAACAGATGGTCTCACTGACGTTATTGAATTATAATTGGCCACAGTCCATTACAACCCAAGTGTTCTATCACCTAAACTGCTCAGATTACCTGCTGAGCACAGTTTTAGCAACAGTTCTCTCATTTTAAAAACTGGGTGAATTTGATGCTTTTAAAAATAAGAAATTTAACAATTAGCTATGGGAGAGATTCCTTCATACAGCTCTGCTCAGGCACCTCACACCAACCTGAGGCCTCTCCTGAGCAGAGTCTGCCAGTTGTATCATGCTGTTAGATGTGTCAACATCTAACAAGGGACCTGGTTAGGATAATCAAAATTGTGTCCATCTTTTGGACGAGATATAAACAGAAGTCCTGACCACATTTGAGCATAAGGTTGTATTTAATAAAAATGGAGCTTCTAGCTGAATTCAAACACCAACAATTACATCTGTCTCCCTTAGGGTACGTCTACACTACCCGCCAGATCGGCGGGTCGCGATCGATCTATCGGGGATCGATTTATCGCGTGTAGTGTAGACGCGATAAATCGATCCCCGATCGCTCTCCCATCGACTGCTGAACTCCAGCTCGGCGAGAGGTGGAAGCAAAGTTGACGGGGGAGCCGCGGCCGTCGATCCCACGCCGCGAGGACGCGAAGTAAGTAATTCTAAGTCGACCTAAGATACGTCGACTTCAGCTACGCTATTCTCGTAGCTGAAGTTGCGTATCTTAGATCGATCCCCCGCCCCCCAGTGTAGACCAGGCCTAAGTCTCACCCGCCCCGTAGCTTCTACTGGGCAAAGGGCATTCCTAACCTCTTGTACTGAACTGTCATGCAGTGTTGCTATGCACAGTTAAATAGCTGTGTTCTACCCAGGAACTGCTGCATTTCAGTGGTGGATGATATGATCACGGTGTATAGTTTGTATTCTAGTTTATGGAGTGTGTGGCCATCTTTTGATGTGAAAGGCATGATACAGAAGTAGAGTCATATCAGTTATGTCTCGCATTTGAACCACACCTCCAGGAAGCAAGATCCCCTCTAGCCCTCCCCACCCACTGAATCCCTTTTCCTGCAGTTTCATTTCTCATGGCATTTTGTAACATTTTTACAGGACCTGCCCTTAAGAGCTTCAGTAGGAGGCTATCACCTTGTTGGGTTTGTGCTGGTTACTTTTGGTACTCATACATATGCTCAGACACCGAGTAAAAGAAATGTAGATTATCTAAAAAGAAATTTATTGCATTTCATGCAGCTTATAATACATGCATTGACTGAGACTAGCGCAATGGTTAACAACTTCCCCCCCCAGATTTCCTTTAGTGTTTCTGGAATAGACTGGGACAAGTTAGAGCCTCTACTGTCCTTAGAAAATATGTTCATTGTAACACAAGGAATGTTTTATTCCCCCAGAAGCTGCAAATATCCAATGCCTTACCAAAAACAGGGAGGGGGGGGGGGGCATGGGGAGGAAAATCTCCCAATACACTCAGGTGCACACACACACACACACACGCGCACACACGCATACCCCTACTGAACTACCAAGTCGAGAAACCTTAGTCTAGCTCTATTCAGAGTAGAATACAAAACAGAAACCTGGGAATAAAGCTGTTATGGGAAACAAGATGCAGGACCTTTTTACAAATTTGACCAAAGAAAAACGTTCTACATCATTTAATAAGCTGCTATCGATTTCATTTTGTTTAATTATTTTCAGTTTTATAGAGATGAACAAGCAGCTAAGTATGTTGACATATTGATTTCTGAAAAAAAATAAAAATATTGCATCCTTATCAGTTTCTGTTGGATATTTGCTCATACCCACCAGAGGCGGTGTATAGTGCACCAGAGATCAGAGCCTACTATAGGCTTCATATCACGTACAGATACACAGAGGGAGACGTCTTCATCAGAGCCGGTTGGAATGGCAAAAGTCAAGCTGGTGTGTGTCAATTTCCATGCTGACAGAATACTCACTACAGTGGGCTAATTCAGTCCCCTGCCACCTGAGGAGCTTGTCCATCAGAAGTCTGATTGGTGGACTGAATAAACATGGGCTGGGTGATGTCCTGACCTGCAGGCATGGTCACTTGCTGAATCTGATAGAGTTGCTGGAAGAGGTTGAAAGGGGATGGAAAAAAAGGTAATCAAGTGTCAGCAAGATGTTCAACTATTAATAGCATGCAGCCTGTGTAGCCCTCAGATTTGACCAATGGTATAAATCAACACACAAAGCAAGTAAAATGTGCTCGAAAAGTTGGAGCATGAATTACTTTAGGCCTTAAATACCAAAATGTGACAGTATAATGAAGTAATTTTATGAATTTCTGATGCCCAGTTGGAACCTGACAGACTTTGTTTTATATGTATAATGTTATGAGAGCTTGATTCCTGAACAGATTAGGACTGAAAAAGCTCCTGATGATTTAACCTTTTATAGGTACCAGAGTCGGTTTGTCAGGTTACTTCTAATCACCTTCATTTGGCACTCTGTAGGATAAATTCAATTCTTGCTCAGCCACTTAGACTTGAAATCCTATTACATATTCCAAGCAGACAGAACTAACTTTTGTTCTCACACTGGATACTATTTTCACAACTTGTCTGAACAGAGAGAGTGTCTCCTCCAACACATTTCCCCAGCTTATGGCTCAGTTTGATTTATTGAGCCTTTCCTGCAATCTGGTTTGTATAAATAAGCAATTCAAGATATATTTACTCCCAGTTTGCTCAATACCAATTTAGTAGTGATTATATTTTCTATTAGTCTACACTCTGAAGTTTGATCAAGCTGCATTTCATATTAGCCCTATCTTCAACAAATTGTATTACAAAGTTTATTTATGGCAAATCTATCCCTCACTGGATCCAGTCTGATGTGTCCATTCAAAGAACTTAAAGAAATTATTCCATCTACTTCATGTGCAGCATTTACGACAAATGAATACAAAGAGTGTGCTAAACTATCATTAAACACTCCCTTCACACAGACAAATTGAGAATACACTGCCCCCAAGTTGTTCTACTTCAAAAAGCTTTCCAGTGACACACAGAGGTTACACACCAAGTGTCTATCCTTGTTTATTGGCTTAAACATTTCCTAGGATGCTATCTTAATAAGACACAACATCTTATTTTTAGTAGCATCTGGGATGAGATTGATAGGGCAAAAGTTAAATAGCTGATCTGCCATATTCTCAAAGAGCTGGGTTAATTTGGAGTAAATATAGCAAGATAATAAAAAGGACTTCACATGAACTACAAGTTTGTCAGTTCTCATGAATCCTGGTTGCTAGGTCCATTTTGGGAGTGGTAGTGACTTTCTAATCTCACTATCCCACTTCTTGTTAGACACCCAGTACTAAAGACAGAGCTTTCTTAGCTCTGACTTCATGGACACTGGCTCCTTACTGATCAGTCAATCGTCATGAGTTCTTACCTGTCCATCTGTGAACTGGCTGAACTGCTGCTGTCCTTGCTGGACTTCTGTCTGTGTAATCTACAATAAAGAAATGACACGGGTGATCAGTGAGGGAACATACCTGCTGGGTCAACAATAAATTAACAATATTTTACCCTCCCACAGCACCTTTCACTGGTGGATCACCATGCACTTTACAGTTTTTTTTGTTTTGTTTTTTAAATTAAGCTTCATAACATCCCTGTGTGGTAAAGCAAGACAGATTAAGGGCCTTGCCTGGAGTCATATCAGTGAGTCAGTGGCAGAGCTGGGGACAGAACCCACGAGTCCCATCTCTCGGTACTTACCTCTGAGCTAAATTAGTCTCCCGTACAAGCTCACAGAAATGTCACTTTTAAACAAAAAATATATGAAACCACACACAAAGCAGCATGGCAATGAATGCTAGTTGAGAACAAAGGGCATTGTTGGATTCAATAATTAAAAAGCAATGCAAGGCAACCCCCTCTTACTTTCATAAGCAGTACATGGACACTCAGTCTACGGACAGGAAGATGAGCAGTTCTTTCAATTTTTGAGGGTGGATAAAATTATGTTTAGCTACAGTTGTCTGACAAGAATATGAAGCATCTTAGCAGATGTGTTGATCTAAGCTGTGCCGCTCTCATTGAAAACCTTATTGCCCCATCTCTGGAGCAGTTCTAGCTCTGAGGAGAGTTACTGCCCTGTCCTCCTAGTCAAAAGGAATGGAAGGAAGAGAAGAGCATAACAGATGAAGCATCAGAAGCATTAAGCTCTACCCCACAACCAGTGCAGGCTGATAACCAAGTCAATGGCTGAGTTGTAAAAGCTCCTCATTTAAAAAGTGGTGAAAGTTTTCAGGAGTTCCAAGAGGTCTCTTACATAACAAAAACAGAGATTTCTGGTACGACACTGGAGACTTATGTCCAATGCACCAGGCCAACTATCCATTTAACATGCACAAAATGGACATGCTTGAACGTTTTGGAGGTAACAGAATGAAACACACATCTGCTGAACCCTAATCTGGCTAGACAGTTGAGAACTCTGTCATGTACTCATGTTAAGTTGGTCGACTTCAAGTTGATTCCCTTTATGCGAGTTTTTGATATTTAAAGAGCTTTCTTTGAGCGTATCACCAAACTAAGGCTATGTCTACACTAGAGACCTTACACTGAGCTCTCCTGTCAACATACTTAAACCACCTCCAATGAGGGGCAGTGACTATGTAGGCGGGAGAGTGTCTCGCACTGTCCACACTGGCTCTTTCTGTCAGTGTAACTCATGTCGCTCAGAGGGGTTTTTTTTTTCCACACCCAAGCGACATAAGTTATTCTGACAAAAGTGCTAGCGTAGACAAAGCCTAAATCTTTTAAGATTGAAACTTGATTCCTAACTCTGACACTGCTACAAATAAGCACACACGTGTGTGTCAGGTAGATTTCTGCCCTTAAAGACGAAAGGAAGAGATGACAAATTGAGGGGAGCTGTTTGGTGCCATTTTGCTCCTTCAGCTCACACTCCTTGTGGAGATATATTCAACAGATTTCTCTTCTTCTACACAGCATTAAAACTGATTGGTTTATGTGGCACCTGAGAAGTGCATGGTATTTTGCAATGCAGGTAAAGGCAATATGTCCTGCTTCAGAGAGTTTTTAAGAAAACAACATAGGGATAGGTAGAAGAAAGGAAGGATGTGGGATCGGAAAATGGGATCATTAGGAAGCTAATTGTATCTAGAGGGTAATGAAGCAGGGTAGCTATCTTAATTTTTCAGATTACTAACATGATTAGTTTTATTTCTTGTGACTACAGGTGACTCGGCGAGGGTGAGAAGATAAAACGTCATGTCTTATGACAGCCATATGCAGTCCTAGCAAGAGGCACTTGATCATTTGGAGTGCACTGGGAAAAAATCCAGGAGCTTACATTTTGAAAAATTTAAGAGCCATTCCTGAATGATCTGCCACTTCTCCCATATCCGCTTAGGAGTGCATACTCACCCACCCTCAGGGATGAAGTCTTTCTGCTAAGAGCCTGAGCCTGCAGCACTGATGTCAATGGACCGTCAATGCAAGAGACGTGCTTCTAACATTAAGATTGCTCCAAAGGACACAAAGAGATCACACTCGTGTTTTTCACTCTCTGCTTTGTACCTTCTCTTTTACCCTATGCCCACACAGCTTGTCAACCCTCTCCCTTCAAGCCCACTTCTTTCATGAATCCTCCTTATACTGGTGATCTTTCCACAAGGCCTGAACTGTTTGTATCTTGTGGCATTAAATGGGCAGCGCCCGGGCCTCACCATAGGCCTTGTACAAGTGCTGTGAACATTTACACCACTACCCACATTTACATGAATGAGACGGTTACTCCAGACTTCCACTGTGCTGTTTTGTTTTATTTTTATTTATTTTTTTATGAATGCTGTAAGGCAGAACAATCAGGAATGCTGGAAATTGGAATCTCAATGCATGGGAAGAATAATGTAATAGTTAATGACAAGTTTTTGGTATGACAGTACATACCTGCTGTGCGTTGGCTGCAAGCGTCTGGATCTGTCCCTGGACTACCTGGGTGCCTGATACTGGCTGAGCTAAGCGGATATACTGCAGCTGGCCAGCATTCAGCTGAACCTAGAAACAAGGTAGGGAAAGAAAAATCAAACAGTGGATTGTGTAGTATGAAACACAAACTTGCCTTCTTGTTTCCCCAACAGAAACCAGAGTAACAGATGATACTTGGAGGATTGAACAGATGCAGTTTTGAAATTAATAGTTACATGGATTCTGTCAAAGAAAATACGAGGAACACTTTACCACTGCAAATTCTTAACTAAAACTTGAAAGAGCCACCTTAGCATCTCTCTTTCTACAAGGGGAAAGCATTTAGAAAGTAGCACACTGAAGGTTTTGATCAAGTGTTAGAGAGCCCTTATATTTCCTTTGCAAATATAAAGAGTGATCAGGTTAGTTCTTCTGTCATACAAGTCATTCGTACAAATAAGAAAACTACTTTACCAGTGAGCAAACTGCAAATAGTGACATTCCTATTATGTTCTTCCCATCATTTTCCTTTAGATGTTTGGTAACTTTTCACCTTCTTAAAAATGAGGGAACAACAGCACTGGCTAGAACCAGGAATACTGCAAAGGCTTCCAACACAATTCTGCCAGTGTACTTCAGTCCCGACATGACAAAGGCTGTAATATTATCATGCCAATGTTTTGTGCTTTATATTAAAATACAAAAACTTCAGTTTAATATGACACAAGGTGAGAAGTTTAAATGTTGACAAGTCAGGAAAAAGTTATAGTAACATTAGTTCTGCTCTCTTACACATTCTGCATTTTTAACTATATTAACAAACATTGGAAAAGCAACACAAACGAAGCAAAACATGGAACACGGCTGAATTAATGCTACTACCAGAACTGCAACTTTTTCCATTAACCTACTTTTGAACATTTAATTCAGAATCTTAAAGTTAAATCGTTATATGCAGCTTGCATTTTAATTTACTTTTAAACAAGGGGGGTGGGGGGGAGGGAGAAATCAAGAGCCATTACAAGTAAAGAGCATAAAAACTCCTTTGCTTCACCAGTGATGCTGGGAAGCTCTTGGAACAGAAATTATTGGGCTTGCAGTTTACACAAACTCTGCTGACTTCACCAGTTGTGTCCAGAAGCCTCGATATTGCTCTTGAAGCAATAGCCTCTGCCGCAGTTATAAACTCCATTCGAGCATAAACATTTCAATACACAATCTGTTTCTGCATTAAAATTTGCCCGCAGAGAAGGTTCTTTCTATTGAAGGCTTTCCACTTCGATTTTTAACCACAATATTAATTTAATGGGTGAAAGAGATTTGAAATACTTATTTAAAAAAAGCACTTATTTTTGGTTCTGCAGAGAACAAAAAGGGTCTAGAGCTCATTGACATCTAGCTAATGTGAAAATTTCAAATTGTAAAATTCAGCTATTTTTGAGACGTGAGCAAAACATTAACATTTACCTAAAACGTAAATCTCCCACCTTTTCTCAAAGTTTAAGAAAAATAAATAAATAAAAGCACAAGACAACATATGAGCTGAGATCAATGATGGAAAATTATAGCCAGAAAAACATTTTCAGAAGTTATAAGCAGGTGCAAACCAATGGGGTTATAAGGAACATTCTGATATCAAGCTTTTAATTACAGTGGGCACTACCAGTTTTATGACCCCTTATATCAGAAATGTAAGTTTTTGTGCATGTGCAATGAGAGACAGGAAGAGACTTTCAGTGGAGCCCTGAACATGAGGAGCCATTAAAGGGAGATACTGATGATGCCACCAACAAGATAGGAGAGCGCTCCAGGAAAGCAGCATAGCGAAAGTGGAAGAGGATAGAATGATAACAGTGCTGATGGCAACATAGACTAATGTCCTATTAAAAACCATCTGAAGAGAGTGCATTTGTTGCTGCACTTTGTATTCCAACACTGTGGCCTGATAGATTATCTATCTGAAATATAGAATGGGTCTCTCTCTCTACAGTAACCGGTGCTTCAAGTCAGTGTGGATCCCCTAGGTGGTGTGCAGGAGCCTCACGTGCACAAGGCAGAGTTTTTTGGAATAGCAATGATCGTCAGGGCCATGCATGCACCCTATCTTTCCTCATGCTCCTATGTGAGGGTAGAAATGGGAGGGCACTGTGACAATCCCTCAGTTTCCTCACAGGTCGAAGTGCACATTTCTGTGGACTCAAATGCAGGGATGGATGGCAGGGCATGGGATCCACAACCACAATTACTGTAGAGTAACCATTCTCCCTCCTTTGAGTATGTGTCAATGTGGATCCCACTGTAGGTGATTAGCAAACAGTATCCTCCCTGGAAGGCAGGAGTGGGATTTTGGCAGTGCTCGTCAAACAGCAACTGCAGTACTGCTCTTCCAAAATCAGCATCTGACCTGGCTGCCATGTCAAGGGCATAAAATTTAACAAAAGTCAGCGGGTTGCTCTACCTTGCAGACATGCAGATCTGAGTCTGGAACATTCCTGAAGCAAACAGAAGATGCTGCCTGTGCCCTGGGGGACTGTGTCTTGATGTTTGGAGATTCTTTGAAACGAGATGGCTTGGCCTTTAGATGGGCCAGAAATGCCCACAAAGTTGCAGGGATGCAGCCAGAAAGGTTTGGTTCCGTTAAGATAATAGAGCAAAGCTCTGGATACATCCAAAATATGTAACTTCTTTTCTCCTGGTGTCAAGTGCAGCTTCAGGAAGAAGACTGGCAAAGCGATCAACTGGTTCAGGTGGAGGTCTCAGACCACCTCAGGAATGAACTTGGGGTATGGTCTCAACAGTATCATGACCTATGGAAAGAAGTTAGGCAATCTGGCCATGAGAGCTTGGAGCTCGCTGACTCTCTGATGGCCACCAGAAAGACCATCCCGATGGTCAGCAGGTATATTGAGCATTCTGACAATGGCTCAGAGAGGGAGGTTCCATCAGTTTTAGGAGGACGATGTTGAAATCCCATGTGGAAGGTCAGGTCCTTAACTGGAGAGGAGAGAGAATGGAATGCCCTTTCTGTATGCTCATTGGGTCTAGCCACCACGTGAGCTCTTACAGATCTTGAGGGAGGACTGTGACTCTTCTGTTCATGTGATGTCTGGATGGGGAGTATGCAGGCCTCCGCTGTAGCTTAAGGATCAAAAGTGAAGTCTGGCAAGCAGTATCTTGTATGTACATACCCATATGTGGCCACAAGTACACCCCACTGTCACTGGGTTTGATTTTAGGTTGTTTTCCAGCAATTGAAAAAATCTGAATCTGTCCTTTGGCAGGTAGGCTCTGGACAATCAGGAGTTGATCACGGCTCTTATGGATTCTATCATTCATGATGATGTAAGGGATGACTTCTTATAGCTCACAAGGAGTCCCAGTTGACGGTACAGGGAAAAGGCTGTTACAGTCTCCTGTAGGGTCCTGCCTCTCATCAACCAATTGTACAAGTACAGATAGATGTGGATTCCATGCTTCCTCAAAATGCACTACCACTATTTGCTAAGCATTACTCTCAATGCCATGGAGAAGGGCTGAACCTTCTATTGGTAAAGGTTGGGATCTCTGGGAGTATCAGGTAGCTATATGGAAGTATGCATCATGACGGGGAAGCCTAATAATAATTAAAATAAATGTTTTCTGCTTCTGTAGAGCCTTTCCTCCAGCAATCTCAAAGTGTTTCATAAAAATGCTTTATAAAATAAGGAAATATTATTACACCTATTTCACAGATGGCAAACGGACACAGAGATACTAAGTGACTTGCTTCTGGTTGCAGAATCAGACACAACAGAATTGAAATAATACTTTTTGCTGAAGTATAGGTAGTAAAAGACCTGAGGTTTGGGCAATAAGTGTTATATTAACAATTTCCTAACCATACCTAATTATTTTTTCTCCCAAGACAAAATTCTTAACTGAGTAATAAGCACTCTGTGTGCCACATACCAGAGGTCTTGTAACACCGGGCAGTGGAATATATATGTATATGTGTATGTTCTTATGAGAAAGGGCTGATGTAACAGAGTTTGATACAAGACCATGAGAGTGTTACACATTCCCCCTGGTGGAGTCTTACCGGAATTTGCTGGATTTCTCCTGTGTTGGTGATTATCTGCTGCATGACTTGCATGGTCTGCCCAGTTCCACTCTGAGCCTGCTGCGTTTGTCCTTGTGGCTGTGCCTGGACGATCTGTACCTGTTGACCCTCACCAACCTGCATCGTCACTGGGGTGGTCTGAATTCAAACACAAAAAGGAGCACTGATTGACTTGTCTGAAAGTAAGTGGAATCTCAGAGATTTACAGGCTATTTACAGACCTGCTTTCAGCTTGTTGATATTTCAAACTCTACCTACTTCAGCATTGTGACAACCTGGAAAAGCATATTCTCCTGATTCTAAGTCTACTACCACCAAGAAATAGATAGAGTTAATTTTAGTTTTCAACAAAATCTGTATTGTTCAGTTTTAAACAAGATAACCTTATTTGCAGAAGTTCATGTGCATTTTTGCCAGCAGAGATCTATCTATCTTACGTACTTAACTGGCCCTACTACTATAGCATCTGAGCACCTCACAACACCCATGAGGAAGGGAAATAATATTCTCCCCATTTTACAGATGGGGAACTGAAGCACAGAGAGGCTAAGTGACTTGCTCAAGGTCATGCAGGAAGTCCGCAACAGAACAGGGATTTGAAAAAGAGGTCTCATGAGATCTAGGTTAATGCCCTAGCCACTGGACAATCCTTCCTCTGCGAAAGGGGCTCTTCCAAAGAAGTGAACAAAAAAGAGCCACAATGGCACCTCTACACCACTAGAAACACAGCATTATTAAATGTTTGCAAACGTAAGAAAAAAACTGTCTGGAAAAGTAAGGTTCCTGAGGCAGGCCCCATGTTGGCATAGTACGGGCATTTTAAGAGCTGTGTATACTATACTGATGGTACTTTTAAAATAACATTTTCCAGCCTCAATGTGAGAGAAACAAGGATAAGAAAAAAGCCAGTACAAACTAAGATTTATGTAGTTAACAGCATCCATATAAGAACAAAAATGCATTACAGCTTCACTTCTGTCATGCAGCTGCCATCGCTCACTTCAGAATAATGGTCCAATTTAGTCCCATGAATCAACAAGTCATACATTTGCTTTTGAAAATACAGGGACGTCACTTCCCTAGTAGGTAGACCTATGCAATTCAGTATTTCAACACAAAGTACGTTAGTTGCAATCCATATAGTTCCTTGTTCCTCTGAGCATTTTACAGACAGCAGGGGAGATGTCAAGGTGCTACACAATATGGAGTAATGACATCAGAAGGGGTTACCAACATCCCAGTGTGTAGCATCAATGCTGTTTTCCCTAAAGGCTTTCAGACACATCAAAATTTTAATTTCCTCAAACATTTTGGATAAGGGAGAGGAGGATGCTACAAGATTTATTGGGTGCTTTGGTTGAGTGGCGACTGGATAGAGAAGGTAAACACAATCCTCCACGCCAAATTATACACCACCCAAGACTGTTCAGCTAATCAAATAAACTAAGTGGCTTATTTTAAGACCTAAGAGGCATAGCCTCATACAAATAAAGCCCATGTATAAAGATCTAATGTCAAGTGCTTATAAGTCCACACAGCAGGTACACCAGGCAATGTACAGTCATTAGCCGTTAGGATAAAATCCTGCACTAACAAGTGGATGATTAAATGACCAAATAAGTCCCTCTCCATCTCCATACACTATGGAAAAAAATGCCACTATTTCAAATGAGATGGAAACCTTCTGTCAATAGTCCTCTTGGTCTCTTTCAAAACAGTTACATAATGACACTGAAATTAATTGAAACACTGTTATATAGGTGATAAAACCAATTTACTTAGTGCAGCAAAAACCCTTCTAGCAAATCACCAGAAAGACTGGGGCTACGTCCAGACTACCCGCCCGGATCGGTGGGTAGCAATCGAATTATCGGGGATCGATCTATCGCGTCTCGTCTGGACGTGATAGATCGATCCCCGAACGCGCTCCCATCGACTCCAGCACTCCAGCAGGGCGAGCGGAGGTAGCGGAGTCGACGGGGGAGCCGCGGCCGTCGATCCCACGCTGCGAGGACGCGAGGTAAGTGCCGGGTAATTCGAAATAAGATACTTCGACTTCAGCTACGCTATTCCTGTAGCTGAAGTCGCGTATCTTATTTCGATGGCTCCCCCTAGTGTGGACCAGGCCTAAGTTTTTCCCTCCTTCAAAGTGTTCATGGTAAGGTAAATACAGCAACTGCCCACTTGTTAAGTTTTCAAACAAACATCTATGTGCTTTCTTCTGTTCTGCCTGATTCTTGGGAGGAGCACCCTGTGCAAAGCTACCCCATTATCCTCCTTCAAAACTCTCCTGTTCTGTGAGGCCTACAAAAAACTTGGCAACAGTCACACTGCTGGTGTGCTGAGACCACAGCCTGTCATGCTGACCATAGTGTCTCGCTTTTTATTTGCATCCCCATCTATATCCACCTGTCGCCTCGCCTTATACTTAGCTTGTAGGCTCTTTGGAGCAGGGACCACCTTTCTGTTCTGTGTTTGTACAGCACCTAGCACAGCGGGGTCCTGGTCTTTGACTTGGGCTCCTAAGTGCTAAGGTAACACTAGTTATTATTGGTAACATCCAGATGTGGCTTTTCATATCCAGGGTACAGCTAGGACTTGGCTGGCTATGTAGAACTGTAAGCCCTCATGCTGTGCCTGTTCACTGACCTGTCCTTGCTGAGGCTGAGCAATGATGATCTGTCCTGGTTGGATGGTAGTAGTGGATGTGGTGGTCTGTTGTCCTTGCTGTTGCCCCTGTACCTGTACTGCGGCAGGCTGTTGAGCAAGCGTGAAATAGTACTGGACAGGCTCAGCAGGAGTCACAGCCTGGCGCACCTCTTCCTAGAATACAGGAGGGAAAAAATAGACAGACTATGCATTTTGGCTGAAATCCACTTCCATAAACAATGCTCAGTACAATGGATTCTTTAATGCTAGGTTCTAAACAGTTTAAGCCAAAGGAAAGTAAATTCAAACTGCCCTGTAAGGATAAATCAGATTGAAAATAATGGGTTTCCACAGACTTTTACTGAGCTACACAAATCAAAGCATTTCAAATTTCTAAGGTACAACGTGATCACCCATTTCATTATGAAAAGCAAATGAGCAAACAATTATCATAATTAAAACCCATGCAATTACAGTGCTTGGCAGTAAATTCCAGCAAGGCCTGTTATCTTAGCACAGTGCTAATTGGAAGTGCACCATGAAGAGAGATACAAAAGCATCGCATGCCACTGAAGCCTGCTCCTTACCCTATGTGCTGAACACAAACCTCAATCTACCTCTTGCTGTGACACCACTGGGAGTTTTAAAAAGATGATCTGATTTTATAACCAAACCATTCCAGAATTAAGCTATGTCTACACTGCATTTTCATCTGTAAAACTTTTGTCAGTCAGGGGCGTGAAAAAAACCACCCCTCTGACTGACAAAAGTTTTACCGATGAAAAGCGCCAGTGTGGACACTATCATTGGGGGTGTTGAGAGCTCTCTCTTGCCGACAAAGAGCGGCGACTCTGCGAACCTTACAGGGGCACGGCCGTAGCAGCACAGCTGTGCCCCTGTAAGCTGCGCAGTGTAGACATAGCCTTAGAACGGTAGGACAAGTGATGTTGTTTTGCACAGTCTGCTTCTGCTGGCAATTGAGATATCTCAGCTTTTGTCGAAGAACTGAAGATCCTGCTCTGGCCTTTTTGTTTCAAGCAAAGGAAATGCTGTACCTTTTCCCTGTTCTAGTTTATCTAAACATGACCTTGGGAATATAGAAACAATGCTGATTAATGGAATTTCAGGAACAGAAGTAGGATTATTGGATATTAGACTAGCCAGAAATGAGCTAACACTTTAAAAAAAACCCCACAGATTTTAGCTCTTCGGAAATAAAGATTGCTCCTACGCCTAGAATTAAATGTGGTTCTCCAGATGTTCAGTCCATGGCAGAAGGAGTAAACAACCCTCTCCCAGCCACCTTGAGTCCACAGCTGAGAGTGTAGGATGTTTACACATACTACAGCATGGCAGATTCCACATTACTAAAGCCTGTTGGAGTAACAAGAAGGGTTAGGAGTAACAAGAAGGGTTTAGGAGTAACAAGAAGGGTTTCTTTAGGTATGTTAGCAACAAGAAGAAAGTCAAGGAAAGTGTGGGCCCCTTGCTGAATGAGGGAGGGAACCTAGTGACAGAGGATGTGGAGAAAGCTAGTGTACTAAATGCTTTTTTTGCCTCTGTCTTCACAGACAAGGTCAGCTCCCAGACAGCTGCACTCTGCAGCACGGTATGGGGAGGAGGTGACCAGCTCTCTGTGGAGAAAGTAGTAGTTCGGGACTATTTAGGAAAGCTGGACGAGCACAAGTCCATGGGGCCGGATGCGCTGCATCCGAGGGTGCTAAAGGAGTTGGCCGATGAGATTGCGGAGCCATTGGCCATTATCTTTGAAAAATCATGGCGATCGGGGGAGGTCCCGGACGACTGGAAAAAAGCTAATGTAGTGCCCATCTTTAAGAAAGGGAAGAAGGAAGATCCAGGGAACTACAGGCCAGTTAGTCTCACCTCAGTCCCTGGAAAAATCATGGAACAGGTCCTCAAGGAATCAATCCTGAACCACTTAAAGGAGGGGAAAGTGATCAGGAACAGTCAGCATGGATTCACCAAGGGCAAGTCATGCCTGACTAACCTAATTGCCTTCTATGATAAGATAACCGGCTCTGTGGATGAGGGGAAAGCAGTGGATGTGCTATTTCTGGACTTTAGCAAAGCTTTTGATACAGTCTCCCACAGTATTCTTGCCAGCAAGTTAAAGAAGTATGGGCTGGATGAATGGACGGTAAGGTGGATAGAAAACTGGCTAGATGGTCGGGCTCAACGGGTAGTGATCAATGGTTCCTTGTCTAGTTGGCAGCCGGTATCAAGTGGAGTGCCCCAAGGGTCGGTGCTGGGGCCGGTTTTATTCAATATCTTCATTAACGATCTGGAAGATGGTGTGGACTGCACCCTTAGCAAGTTTGCAGATGACACTAAACTGGGAGGAGTGGTTGATACGCTGGAGGGTAGGGATAGGATACAGAGGGACCTAGACAAATTAGAGGATTGGGCCAAAAGAAATATGATGAGGTTCAACAAGGACAAGTGCAGAGTCCTGCATTTAGGACGAAAGAATCCCATGCACTGCTATAGACTAGGGACCGAATGGCTGGGCAGCAGTTCTGCAGAAAAGGACCTAGGGGTTACGGTGGACGAAAAGCTGAATATGAGTCAACAGTGTGCCCTTGTTGCCAAGAAGGCTAATGGCATTTTGGGTTGTATAAGTAGGGGCATTTCCAGCAGATCGAGGGATGTGATCATTCCCCTCTACTCAGCACTGGTGAGGCCTCATTTGGAGTACTGTGTCCAGTTTTGGGCCCCACACTACAAGAAGGATGTGGATAAATTGGAGAGAGTCCAGCGGAGGGCAACAAAAATGATTAGGGGGCTGGAGCACATGACTTACGAGGAGAGGCTGAGGGAACTGGGATTGTTTAGTCTGCAGAAGAGAAGAATGAGGGGCGATTTGATAGCTGCTTTCAACTACCTGAAAGGGGGTTCCAAAGAGGATGGATCTAGACTGTTCTCAGTGATAGAAGATGACAGAACAAGGAGTAATGGTCTCAAGTTGCAGAGGGGGAGGTTTAGGTTGGACATTAGGAAAAACTTTTTCACTAGTAGGGTGGTGAAGAACTGGAATGGGTTACCTAGGGAGGTAGTGGAATCTCCTTCCTTAGAGGTTTTTAAGGTCAGGCTTGACAAAGCCCTGGCTGGGCTGATTTAGTTGGGTTTGGTCCTGCTTTGAGCAGGGGGTTGGACTAGATGACCTCCTGAGGTCCCTTCCAACCCTGAGATTCTATGATTCTATGATTCTATGATTCCTTGATATTAAATAAGGGCTGCCCATAGATCAGTATCAATTACACCTACTTGAGATGCCAATTAAAATAAAACAAAAACACGCAAGTGAAACAAGATCAAAGCGTATGTAGTCTGAATGGCATACAGAGTCTTTCATCTCTAAATTGCCTGTTCAATTCCTGCTCACAGTGATAATGACTTAAAGTTGTTACTATTGGATGGATTCTTAGAGACCTATGTAAAATGAGCCCAGTTCCTAATAAACATCGCACGGCTACAACTGGCACCTTTTTTGTCAGTTTCAAGCAAGAGGAAAGGTTGAAGTGGATTTCCTTCAGGTCAAAGCTGAGATACAGATTGGCAAAGAATGACATGGAGGAAGCATGCAATATTACTGACCCTAGTACCCTTACTGTGGATAGAGACAGAATTAGAGAGACNGTCAGAACATATTCCATTTTGTTGTTGAAATCAAGTCTGTCCTGATCCAGTCATGAAAAATCCATGCATGGGGGAGGACAGCTGTAGCAGTTTCTTTACAGCAAGTTACTTAGATATCCTATTCTAAGGACTGCAACAATCAAATTCCTAACTGAGCTCCTGAAAAAAACGTAAATCAACACTGCACCTCAATAAAGCATGCATTCTAGGTTAATGTTTTATAGTGCTCCGGGCAGAAACTAATTTAAATCTGAACTTGTTTAAACCAGGTTATGTCTTGTTTAAACCAGGCTGTCTCTTCGGCTATGTCCACACTTAAGGCGGCATTGCAGAGTACAGGCCCTACGCACATAGCTACATGCTGCAGCGAAAGGCTCTAGTGGGGTGGCACAGTGGAGATCGGCTCTGGCAACGGGGAGCTGCTGAAGCCTTTCCCCACTGCCAGAGCCCGTCACTATGTCAGGGAAAGTCTCCAGCAGCAGGATGCTACACTGCTAATATACACCCTGGGGGTATATACCCTGGGGATTCAGGTGTGTAGGGCACTCTACTCGCCTAAACCTTGCCTCACTGTATACACTGCTAGATCTATCCAAGCCAGCTCAGCATGCAGTGGTTGTACTCTACACACCACCACAAATGTAGTCATACTTTTTCTTTTAAATCTGTAACTTCAGTTACCACAGCAACACAACAGTGACAATTTCTCCCCCAACTCTCCGATGTAATGAACAGTAACTTGTTAGATAGTCTTAGCTGTGGCAGAGATAGACCACCAGTTTTAGCCTTAGCAAAAAATAAATAAATGCAAGCCCTTCAGCCTACAGGCAGCTACTCTTCAAAGTTGTTGAACTAGATGTGTGTTTTTCCACTGAAAATTCCTTCCCTACTTTGTCAATGATGATATCCACCAAAGCTCTCTCGCCCCTGAACATGTATTGCTAGTCATCCAGCAGTGTTCACAGAGACAGGGAATATACAGGTGTTAGGCTTTGAGAAATTGTGACCTATTTCAAAACAAATATTGATGTAGTTTCAGTTATTTATGCTGTGCAACCCAGATGCGAAAGCTTTGGCGATACTGATCGCAAAGAAGAATTACCATGGATTATACAGTAACTATGTTATTTGCATCTGGTGAGATTATGTACTATTGAAGTGACTTCATATTTTGGACTTATGCAGATTACAAATATGACTTCTACAGAGGCTTCTTTTTCACGGTGAAGTGAAAGATCAAATGAGCGAAAAATGCTGTGTACATATTTTGGGTGTTTTCACTATGCTATTTGGATAGGGCCATAAAGCCACCACTGTGTAGAATCACAGACTAGGGGAATTGAACATGAACTCTTAGGAATCTTGATTGGCTTTTGTTATCTCAGGATGTTACTCACCGCTTTTAGTTTCAACATGTTTATGCTGAACCAAATTTCCTGATTTTGCCAGGTTTCCTGAGATGCAGGCCCCCCATCCTCCAAACTGGCATGCACAGATTTTTCTTTGCTACATGGCTCTTGTTTAGGGTGCACCTTTGAAAACCTGTTCTTTACATACCACAGTAGCAAACAAATTCGATTCAGAGGAATCATTACTTTGCTATATTGTATAAGGATGAGCAGGCAGCTCTGTGGGAAGGGACTGAAGGAACCTGTGCAACGTTCTCATATGTGACATTCACCATGTGAGCAAATATATACAGAACATGGTCCCATCAAATATGTACAGAAATCATGGGAGGTTGCTGAACTTTTTCCTATAGCAGATAATCTTCTAGGTCTTTCCTGAGTGAATACTTTCTAATAAGTGATGTTCTACTACCACTCTCAAATACTAGTACATATAATGGGATGAGGTTAGCAGCAGACCTTTTTCTGTTCACGAGAAAACCTTGCTTTTCCAACAAATGACAGGGAACGTGGTTGGGCCCAGATGACAGGAGGTCATCAAGAAAAGGGAAAATATGCAAGCCCAAAAGTTAAGGCTCTATGTTGAAAGCACTGCTCTTTGTATCCAAAGTGAAGGAATTTTGTGTATATTACTCGCACTGGCATGTGAAGATAAGCCTCCTTGGAGTCAATGGATGACAGAAAATCTCCTAGTGATACACCTGCTGGGATCTACGTCAAAGAAAGCAGGCTGTTTTATAGCACTTCTGGGAAGTGTGAGAATAAGTTGGAGCAGAGAATTCTAAGGGTTATCATGGACTTGCCACAAAGCTTTAGGCAATCTCAAACCTTCAAAAGTATCAGAACAGCAGTTCCAGATAAGTAAATCATTTGCTCCAGCACCTACAAAACATTGGACCTAATTATCTAGAAAGAAAGGAGTGACAAACTCCACACAATTTAAAAGGAAGTCAGGCAATGATTCCAGGAGCTACTGAATGAAGCATCATCTGTAAATCTAAGAATTCCCTAGAAAGCTTTATGGCATTGGGTGTTAATCTAGCTGTTTAGTCTACCAGGCAGTTTGTAGAGAAGGGAGGTTCAGTAGTCTGACCGCTGGACCTAGATGAACAGCTACATATATCTACAGCTTGGTACAACTGTGGAGGAAAATAAGCCTTTTAGACAAAAGGTGATAAACTGGTCTAGCAGAAAGTTGGATTTCTGAAGCAGCAAAATTGGGCTTGAGCAGAGAAACCAGTACTTCTTAAATACAAACCTGTTACGTTTCAAAGCAGGCCTGGTGCTCAGGATGACCGTGGCAGCCTGCCGCTGTAAACATCCGACTGAAAGCTCCCTTCTAGCACCTTACAGCTTCCAGTCAAGGATGTTTACAGTAGCAACGACTGCCCAGAAAAATGCAGAATGTGGTACTTCTACGGGAAGCAACATGTTTCCTTCTTCTCCAACAGCCTTGAAGTATTAGCTCAACAGATTTCTAGATGCTTAAGCATTCTTAATGTTAGCAACTTTTGTTATTTGTAACCTCTATTAGCAGCCTTGTCAACCAGCAATTACGTAGATCAGTCTCATACCAGTTTTCACTTTTAAATCAGTTACCAGTAGGTGCACAAGTTTTGTTTTCATCGCATAACCAGCTCAAGCGACAACTGGACACTTGAAAGTGACAGAATGAGGAAATGCGAAAAGGAAAAAAAAAGCTTCAATCTTTTTAATAATACCCCACTCTTATATAGGGTTTCCATCAGTAAATCTCAAAGATGGAAAACAAAAACAAAAAAAACAACAGCAACAACAAAAAACAACAGTTACCAGGAAGTATCATTACCTCATTTTACAGCTGGGAAACTGAAGCACAGAGAGGTAAATGGCTTGTTAAGATCATCCAGCAAGCTAGCAGCAGAGCAAGTGCTCTAACCACTAGGTTGTTCTGCCTCCCCATGGACATTTCTTTGTAATAATTTCTATACAGGCAGTCATTTGGCCCCTCTAAAGTAAAGCCAATTACAAACTTTTAAGGAGAAACATTTACAAAGATGATAAATTTCTGGACTTCAGTGGTTGAAGGAATGTGGACCTTGAGCTCAGATTTCATTCTATGGGAGGAGGTATCTGGTGTAACCACACACAGACACAACTGTGCCTACTGAGAGGATAACCAATGTTCCATTTTATACAATCCCCACTGGAGAGTTCAGTACATGTTAGATTTTAGATTTCTAAAATGTACCCAATTACATCTCTGAGGCACTGGCAACAGCAATGTTCCCATTGAGAATACAGAAAAAACTAAATGTCTAAGAGATTGAAACAAATATTGAACACAAACATGCAAGTACAGTTTATTGTCTTTTGTTTGAACCTCACTTTATATTACTATTTAATATCAGAAGTATGTAAATAGTGGAAAAATCAAACTTATATGTAAAGAATAGTAGTAGCTGTTTTCCCAACTCACCTGACGTTTTGGAGGTTTAAGTTCATCCCTTGGAACAATATCGATGAGAAAGTCAAATTGATCAAACTTTGTAATTGCCATGGCAATATCATTCCTCTGTAACAATTCAAAAACAATGGAAATAATCCGTCAGTTTTAGAATTGTCTGTTTGGTTGCTGAGTAAAATAAAAGTTGGGAATGCCCATCATATGGAACTGAATTCTCATCCTTGAAGCCCCAAATGGTCCCACTCACATAACTAGTACTATTAATTCAGAAACAGCAGAGGGCAGGCAAGCAGAATGAGAGAATCATGCAAACCGTGAGCCACCACAAGCAATAAGATGATCTGTAATGGCAAAATTATCCCCTCCCATCTCAAAGAGGAGCTCTCCCATCGACCTAGGTAATCCACCCCCATGAAAGGCAGTAGCTAGGTCAATTGAAGAATTTTCCCGGGGTTAGGTCAGCTTCACTACATCACTCCATGGCGTGGATTTTTCACAACCCAGGTGACACAGGTTTTCTTAGAGTACACCAGACCTCACTGGGTTAAGTTTTTAGGGGAAGAACCATTGATAAACATTTTAAAATCAAGAGTAAATCAAGACCGGATGTTCTTCTAAAAGATCCACCAAAATAATTCCTAGAGTGTAAGTTCTATGGTTTATGACAGCGGTTCTCAAACTTTAGCAACCCGAGGACCCCCATTTTGATTTAAATTTTTTCGCAGACTCCCAAGCCTACTGATGTTTATTTCCATTTGAAGAAAAAAAATTCCATCCCCCACCCCACCTCTTCCTGCCTCTCCTCTTCCCCGCCTCTTTCCGCCCCATCACCCGAGCGCATCCTGTCTCCGCTCCTCCCCACTCCCTCCCAGCGCCTCCTGCACGCTGCAGAACAGTGTGCAGGAGGCATTGGGAGGGAGGGGGAGGAGTTGATCAACAGGGCCGGCGGCCCCGGACATGACTCGCAGACCCCCTGGAGTACCCTCATGGACCCCAGTTTGAGAAACGCTGGTCTATGTTATATAGGAGGTCAGTTGAGATGATCACGATTCCCTTCTGGCCTTACAATCTATGATACCATAAATAATTGTGTCTTGGAACAGTTGGTTCTAAAGCACATAAGGGGGAAAGGAGTCAAGCAGAGCTGGCTTATTTTAAAGAATCCTTATTGAAGTTGCAGGAACAAACCATCCTGATGTGTAGAAAGAATAGTAAATATGGCAGGCGACCAGCTTGGCTTAACAGTGAAATCCTTGCTGATCTTAAACACAAAAAAGCAGCTTACAAGAAGTGGAAGACTGGACAAATGACC
>QXTE01000016.1:5569242-5662787 GCA_003942145.1 Platysternon megacephalum | reverse complement strand
CCCCCCAGCCCTCATCCCTGCCCCCCTCCTCCCCCCCAGGTCTGGGGTCCCAGCTGCCAGCCCTATGCCTTTTAAAAGATCAGCATTTTAATTTAATTTTAAATGAAGCTTCTTAAACATTTTGAAAACCTTGTTTACTTTACATACAACAATAGTTTAGTTATATATTATAGACTTATAGTGAGAGACCGTCTAAAAAACGTTAAAATGTATTACCGGCACGCGAAACCTTAAATTAGAGTGAATAAATGAAGACTCGGCACCCCGCTTCCAAAAGGTTGCCTACCCCTGATCTAGACTGTTCTCAGTGTAGCAGATGACAGAAGTAGTAGTAATGGTCTCAAGTTGCAGTGGGGGAGGTTTAGGTTGGATATTAGGCAAAACGTTTTCACTAGGAGGGTGGTGAAGCACTGGAATGGGTTACCTAGGGAGGTGGTGGAATCTCCTTCCTTAGAGGTTTTTAAGGTCAGGCTTGACAAAGCCCTGGCTGGGATGATTTAGTTGGGATTAGGTCCTGCTTTGAGCAGGGGGTGGGACTAGATGACCTCCTGAGGTCCCTTCCAACTCTGATATTCTATGATTCTATGATAAGAGAAGAGGCTGCTCTTGATTTAGTCACAGTTACACAGGAACTGGCTCAGGAAGTAAGTGCATGGAGCCACTAATTCACAGTGAACTTAACATAATACGTTCAATATCCTCTCAAAGGGATAATTACAAGAGGTAGTGCTATGACACTGAACTTCAACAAGGGGACTTTTCTTTAGAATAGTCAGAAACAACCTGAAGGAAAAGTGACAATATTACAGTGTACCACCAGAGAGACTGTTTAAGAACATTTTAGGGTCGGAAAGTGAGCATAACCAAGGAATTGGGAGGGAGGGGGGGAAGGAGTTAACTAGGAGTTGTTAAAATGGTATCCCAAGTGATGTTAAGAGATCAAAGTTAACATGTAAGATGGCAATTAAGAGGACTAAGAGGAAGCGTGAAGAGCAAAGAGTTAAAAGATATAGGTAGACTGCAAAGTACAATAGAAGAAGGAAAGCCCACAGGAGAGTCAGCGAGCCTACCAAGATGAGAGGGTGGCATTGGAGACCAGGGATACTAAAATCCCTCCCCAAACTACTTATGGACTCGGAGGGTGATGCAGCTATACATACCATGGAGTTACTCTCTTCAGGTATAGTGTCAGATTGAGGTATTTAAAAAAAAAACAAAAAAACAAAAAAAAAGGAACTAAAAGAGTGAAATTGTGTAAGTCACCATTACTGGACAGCATTTGTCCAAGTTCTGAAGATGCTCAAGGACAAAGCAGCTGAATTTCTAACAAACAAGGTAATTTATCATTAAAAACTGCTTCTATAATAGACGACCATATGATGACCAAAGCTGTAAGATGTCTTTAAAAATCCTGGGTCTGGTTCCAGGAATCATAGAAAAAGGAAGGGTCTTATTTGGTATTAGGAGAAATTCACTGAAGCTAGACTTATAAAAAGCATATACATGAGCACAACAGGATTGAGATATTTGCCCTTTCTGATGTTACCTAGGATAAAAATTCGAAGGGCTATCAATCCTCACACTTCAGCTTATCTGAGGCATTCGAGGGCATGTATCACCCTGGCATCTAAGTGTCAACAGTAGCCATGAAGAAAGTAAGGGAAAAAAAGCATTTTCATCTCTGTTCCACAGGTATAGTATATTTTAAAGGGACACTGTTACAGCTGCAGGGTATTGCACCTGTATCCCCTCCTCTGTGGTACACTCCAGGAGTTCCTAGTCAGGTATCCGGTCTCCAGCCATCACCTGTCTCTGGTCAGGGACCCCTGTCTCACTCCCTTTTGACAGGGAGTTTTAAGGCTGCATAAGGTTCATATTTAGAAAGTAAAAGGGGTCAGAAAACACGGACATGGCAGTTCAAGGTTTCATGGAAATAGCTCTCCATTACCTGCAGAGTCCTCCGCTTATTATCTTCAGTGTGTATCCATGCCCGTAGCGTCAATTCTGTTATGAATATTTGAGCAGCCTTGGCAAACAGCACAGGAGCTTCAGCACTAATCATCTGTAATGAAAATGTGCATTTCATTCACTCATCAATCAATGTACTACACTTGATTCTATCATAGAAGCTTGGTATCGTATTAACAGATAAATAGTCCAGGGATGAATAAAATGGTAGTTTGGGAGATTAGGGGATTTCCGCATTACATCTGAAGGCCATCTCATTGCAAGATGTGGAAGTACAAAGGGCTACCAGTTTTCAATCAAGCACTGTAACAGGAATACTGGTCAGTTACAATTTTCCTGAGAAGTTTATTTATTGAAATATGAAGGTTATCAGATTTTAATTTTGCATAGCTCACTGGCTTACCCTATGCTAACAAAGTTTTGGTCAATCTTACTCTTTAACAACATAAGCGAAACTCCACTAACAATTCACATGACAGACAGGCCTTTCATTCACAGGTTAATAGTTTCTTCTTTCACTTTGATGGAGGATAATCTATCCCAGCAGCTCTCACTACTTTTCAAGCTAATTTACCGTAGATGATATAATATGTACTGTGGAAGTTTAGGTTACGATTGGGTGTTTAGGGCCAAGTTTTCAGCACCTGTTTCAACTTTATGCTCACAAAACCCCTAACTTGCAGGAGCATATGGCATCAGTATGTGTGAAACTGGGTAGTCAGTAATCTACTATGAATGCACATGAATCATTTTTATGTGCACAAATTTTGTTTGTGCAACGAGGGCACAAATTCAGAGGCCAGGTTGAGGCCTCATTTAAAAATCTGGTCCTTAGTCAGAAGCTAGCAATACTCATTTACAAAGTGACTTACATACTAGGGTAATGAATGCAGGCAGAGTAAAAATGGATTGTAAAGATTTAAAATAAATAAATAAATAAATAAATCAATCAATCACAAGTCTCACCAAATTTCATTTCTTAACAGAATCTGGCTCTAATTCTCTTTCTATTAGAACTGTTTCACTTTAGCTACCTTTGTATTAGGCTTATTTCCCTGGATAATCTCCTTCCTGGTAAAAAATGGCCACCCGGAAACAAGATTATTTACTTTCCATCTCCCTTTTCCCATCATTACAGGGATTTTGGCATTAATTTAGTTAAGGCACTGAACTAAGACTCAAGAGGCTTGGATTCAATCTGGTTCAAAGTTTAAAAAAAGTCTACGTTAACAAACGGAGCCAAAGAACACACCTTTTTCACTGAGCTTATTTAAATGTTAAAGTCTTCCAACCTACGGGTGGTATTCACAAGGAAAAGGATGGAAGTCATTGGCTCCATGAACTCTCTTGGAAATTGGCATCCCATAAAATCTTTTAATTTAAGGCAAAAAGATCATTGGATAAGTAACAAAAAAATCCCTGATATTTACAGTAGGTTTTTTTGTTTTTCCTGTTATATGAGTAGATGTACCAAATTTCCCCTTAGACCTATGCATGCCCTTATCCCCATATGGATGACGACTGTAGAACTTGCCTCCATCACATGCCAAATAAATACTGATTTCTTAGTTTGCTTGTTTCAAGGGTTCAGATCTAAAATTTATGAAATATCAAAGGCCATACTTCTGTGATAAAATGTAAAATATGATGCTTTGTACTAATATTTGAAATACCTTTGTAGGGTCATTGTTTTTTAAAGTGTTACTATGTTTATATTAAATGCTTTTGTAGTTTTGTGAACGCAAAAGCCACAGAAATAAGGAGATATGAAAACAGAATCAGAAGCTAGTCATTACTAGAACTGGGAAAAGACAGTCATCTGGAAATGCTTTACTCAAGACATGTCAGGAAATTTGTTTTTAATGCAAAATGTACAAATTATGTGCCCTGCTATACAAGCTAGTTAAGTAATGAAAACAGTTGTCCAACAATGTATCTGAAAAATACTGTGAAATCTATCAAGTTGCTAACAGCTGCAGCCGCCACAATGGTGCAGTCAACTAATCTCCGTAAGGCAGCTCAGCACCTCTTCTCTATAGGTCAATAAATAATCTCCAGACTTTAATGTGTTGGGAGGAAGGATGATACTGGGGGTAAGGAACTGATTTGGGACTCAAGAGTCCGATTCAACTCCTGGCTTTCCTACAGCCTTCCTGTCGGACCTTTAGCATGTCAACTCTCTGTGCCTCAGTTCCCTATATGTAAAATGGAGATATTACTTCCATTCCTCTCAGGGTTAACTCATTAATTTTTGTGAAGCACTTCGATACTACGGTGACAGGGGCCATATAAGTACCTAGACAGAGAAGGTTGTATGAGGCACCTGACTTGGCCTACTTCATTTGACACACACATTTATCATTTTAGAGCACTCCTCAAAAAGAAACGATCACTCCAGTTTCTAGGGGGCTTTTCATACCATGAACTGTGAAATTGTTCTGATAGCTGATGGGGTATTTTAATTCTTCTACAGATTTCAAGAACAATAAGGTTGTTTTTCTTACATACACTGCAACCCAGAGAAACACTGCAACCCAGAGAAATGACATCTATAGTGCTCATCAACAGGGTTCATTAACCGTATGTTTTGTTTCACAGTGTAAAAGACCAAATATGAATTTACCTTCACATCTTCATCCAGTTTCATAATCTTCTTAATACGAGCCAGTGGGAGTTCCTGCACTCTGAAGTCTTTCTGCAGAGAGCAAAAGAAGGAGACTTCATAAACTGTTCAACTACACATAATTCAAAACAAAAGTAAGAGATAAGTGATGTTCAGAAGAATTCAAAATTGGCCCTTTCTGCTTTAAACAGTGTATCTGTCTCCTGTAAGAGGCAACAATTTTTATTCTCCAAGGTAATGTAACTACAAACACTTGATGTTTACCCTCTTATCCACTTTTCCTAGCCATTCAAATTGTTACATACTGTATCATGTCCCCCTCCATCTGCCGAATGATGCGGTGCAATAGACAGCATAGCTGCTGCCTGCAGTACAGGAGGTGGGCCCTGGAGCAGGCAGAGCAGGACGCACTCCAAGCTCAACCTCATGGATCTTGTTCATTTCTCCCCCACCCACACCCCAGACTGTGCAGGAAAAGGATAGCTCATGGATCTTGTTCATTTCTCCCCCACCCACACCCACACCACAGACTGTGCAGGAAAAGGATAGCTCATGGAGGCAAGAGACCAGGGGAAGACCTCTCCCCTGCAGGCTGGCGAATAGGGGGCAGCTGCTGGAGTCTGTCAGATGACTAGGAACTAGGAGGTTGTGAAAGCTTGTAGGGGTGTGTGTGTGTGTGGGGGGGGGGGGGGACGACGTTGTGCAGTCTATATGGTTTTATAAAAACATGATAAGTGACTATTATGTAGCTGGAATATGCTTCATGCAAAAGGTCTCTTGTAAGGTGTCATTACAAAGCTTATAATCTACTGAGTGATCATCCTATTTGTATAAATGTACCACTCTTGTATCTAAAACTAGAAATATAAAATATAACTCTGAGGGCCTATTGTAATTATGCAAAGTGTGGGCCATTAATGGTGGTTTGGAATCTTGATGACTCCCATTAACCAGAGCCATTGTCTGCAGATGGCTGTATTTACCTGTGAGTCTTCCTGTATATGTGTGTGCTGGCAAGTGAGTAATGAAGCCTTGCAGTGACATGTGATCATGTCACCTGAACTGGAATCCATCTTTAACCTGGTGCTTTTCCAGTGAGGGGTGGGGGAACCCAGAGGGACAAAGGATTCCCGCCTTATGCAAAAGATATATAAAGGGGTGGAAGAGAACAGAGAGGGAGAGGAGCCATCATGAAGAATCCCCTAGCTATCACCTGAGCTGGAACAAGAGCTGTACCAGGGGAAAGAATTGTGCCCAGGCCTGGAAGGTGTCCAGTCTGAGAAAAAACTTACTGAAGCATCTCTGAGGGTGAGATTATCTGTATTCAGTGTTTGATTAGACATAGATTTGCGCATTTTATTTTATTTTGCTGGGTAACTTACTTTGTTCTGTCTGTTACTACTTGGAATCACTTAAATCCTACTTTCTGTATTTAAATAAAATCACTTTTTACTTATTAATTAACTCAGAGTATGTATTAATACCTGGGGGAGCAAACAACTGTGCATATCTCTCTATCAGTGTTATAGAGGGCGAACAATTTATCTGTATTTATCTGGGTTTAGACCCCATTGGGAGTTGGGCATCTGAGTGCTAACAAGCACACTTCTGTGAGCTGTTTTCAGGTAAACCTGCAGCTTTGGGGCAGGTAATTCAGACCCTGGGTCTGTGTTGGAGCAGACGGGTGTGTCTGGCTTCAGCAAGACAGGGTGCTGAAGCCACTGAGCTGGCAGGGAAAACAGGAATAGAAGTAGTCTTGGTACATTAGCTGGCAGCTCCCAAGGGGGTTTCTGTGATCCAACCCGTCACGGGGGGGGGGGAGGAGAAGAGGAGAGGGAGGACTGCACAAACCTGCCAGTGGGAAGCGAGAGAGAAGGGAGGTCTCTGGGCAATGTGTGTCAAGGGGAGAAGAAGTGGGGATCAAGCAAAGGAAACCAGGACCTGCATTTCTGTGCACGCACATTTGAGGTGCATTTAAAGTTGAATTTTTAGCACACATTCGGCATTAATGGGAATGGCTATTTAAAAAAAAATGAAGACAAATAAAAACATGATTTGTTCTTTAAAAACATGATTTTTATGCAAGTTTCATGATTTTTTTGAGTTTTGACTCAATTTTTGAACTCTTGGGGTTGGTAAAACTACTAATTGACTTGGTACCACATGCCATAAAATATAAAATTAACATGGCACACATTAAATGGTTAAAAACTGCTCACGTGACAGATCTCAATCTAAATGTCGACAAAGAATCATCATCAAAGAGGTCCCACAGGGATCAGTTCTTGGCCACGTGCTATTTAACATTTTTATCAACAACCCAGAAGAAAACAAAGCCATTACCAATAAAGCTGGCAGATGACACAAAAATTGGGGAAGTGGTAAATAATGAAGAGGACAGGTCATTGATACACAGCGATCCAGGTTGCTCAGTAAGCTTGGCACAAGCAAACAAAATGCATTTTAATAGGGCCAAATGTAAAGTTGCACATATAGGAACAAAGAACATAGGCTATACTCACAAGATGTGGAACTCTATCCTGTGAAGCACTGATTCTAAAAAAGACTTGGAAGCTTTGGTGGATAATCAGCTGAACATGAGCTCCCAGTTCAAAGCTGTGGCCAAAGGGGCTAGTGCAATTTTTGCATCTATAAATAGGGGAATATCGAGTAGGAGCAGAGAAGTTGTATCACCTCTGTATTTGGCACTATGCGACTGCTACCTGAAAATTGTATCTAGTTCTGGTATCCACAATTGAAGAAGAATGTAGATAAATCGGAAAAAAAGAGTTCAAAGAGCCAGGAAACATGCCTTAGAAGAATGAAAGACTCAAGGAGCTCAATCTATTTAGCCTAACAAAGAGAAGGTTCAGAGGTGACTAGATCACGGTTTACAAATACCTACATGGGGAACAAAAATTTGACAATCGGCTCTTCAGTCTAGCAGACAAATGTATAACTCACAAGATCCAATGGCTGGAAGCTGAAGCCAGACAAATTCAGATTAGAAATAAGGTACACTTTTTTTTTTTTTTTTTTTTTTTTAAACAGAAAGGGTAATTAACCACTGGAACAACTTCTCCATCACTGGTAATTTAAATCAAGATTGGATGTTTTTCTAAAAGATATGCGCTAGTTCAAACAGGAATTAATTTAGGAAAGTCCAATGGTCTATGTTATGCGGGAGGTCAAACTAGATAGTCACAGTGGTCCCTTCCAGCCTTATTATCTAGAATCTTTGAATTAGTTATGACTTCTGTGCAGATCTGTGAATCCTTTCCAGGAAATCTCACAGTGATACAATTCTTCTCTAGGTTCTGCCACAGTTGAATAACACCTTATATTTGGTTATTTTTAAGGAGGAAATCTATTTTATTCCTGTAAATAAGTACTATAGCTATTAGACATTGCATATATTGTGTATTTATTTTGGTTTAAGAGAAGCATGGCATGTTGTCTGGCTACTACCCAGCTAAGCAAGAATTAGGAGATCCCTTCTTCACCTTTCCTTTTTCCAAATTAAGCATCAACATTTTCACCAAGCCTCTTCTAACTAATTCTGAAGCTGTAATGTATCATTAGTACTATTTTCTACAGTTTCTCCAAGATTAGGCTGCATTTCTCTGTGTTTTATGGGGAAAACACATTCTTAAAGCGTTCCCCTTTTTCCCAGAATTCTAGCTAAAGTGTGCACACCACAAAAGCACAAGAACAGAAATAAAAATGGTCTCAAAGAGCAGTCAATCAGAACAGTTTGTACCTCAGGTAACTGCTTTGACCCCCCCACTACACAATACATGTAAATGAATTCTCAAATTTGCCCCGGTCCACATATGCTGCAGCACTCAGTGTGTTGGCTTTACTAGACATAATAATTTCAGTGCCTGATTACGTGCAGGGTGGCTGGATAGGACTATTTTATAATTGTTTTTCCCCTACAGTCCTTATTAAAATTTTCATTCAGGCAGAAGCTTACAACTCGGCATTCAACATTTTTCTAACTTGCAATGCAATAAATAGATTCACATGACAGCAGTGTTAGAAATTAAATTGCCCATACTAGGTGAGCTGTAGAATAAACCCTTACCACATGCAGATGAAGACAAACTATAGCTCTTGCACACAAGAGCTCAGTGCACAAAGGGATCAAAGTAATTAATTCTGGTCTCTGCATACAGATTGCTACATCTGTTTCTTGAGCTGAGACTGTATAACATGCTGAAAGGGGAAGCTTATCTTTAGACTACTGTATCAGAATAGGCTTCTTCATTTCAAATGGACCATCTTCAAATTGAACCCTTTTGTTTTCAGCTAATTTAAATTAAAACCAGAAAAGTCGGCATTTAGGACAGACTACTGTAATGTCGTAGTAGAGATGTCAGTTGTTCTTGAAAAGGCATTTTTGTTATATGCCCTTATTCTCAGAGGCTTATCTTTTAAGTGGAAAAAAATTGGGCGATGAAATCTTTATTGTTCATTCTCAGCCTATAGGTGAAATTTTTAAAAATAAATCTGACAAAATTCTGTTCAGCTCTGAGTTATTTAAGCATTTGAAAAGTGTAGGGTTTTTGTGTGTGTGTGTTTGTTAAATATTGTGCACTTTGTGTTCAGGTTATTTTTAAAACTTCACACTTGCCAAATTAATTCTTAAAGTGGGTATAATACCTTTGAAAGGAAAGTTTATCAAAATTCCACCCTCAGAATCACATCCATAATACCTGCTAACTTCAATAGGAATACGCTTATATAATAATGTAGGATAGAAAATCATGAACATATTTAATTTGAAAAATAGAAGATAACACACCAAGATGCACTGGTCTAGCTATGCACAAGCAAGAGCATGGGTATTACTGAGCCCTAAACTGCCTATTACATTGATATTGGTGCTTAGATATCAAAGTGATAAGTGTGTAGAAATATCATAGATTAAACTAAATTGGTCTAGATAACATTGATTATTCTGAAATAAGTAATTACTGCAGAAGTCATAACTAAATATCCTGAAATTTGTGCATTTAAATACTAACCAATAATGTTGCACAAGTGTACTTCTTCCTCAGTGGATTTCACAACCAAACAGGAAAACTGGTGGGGGAAAGACAGAGGCCCTACTACCAGTCTGTTTCAAAGTGATGTAATCAGGTGAAGGAAGAAGCTAATGCAGGGGTCCCCAACGCGGTGCCCGCGGGCGCCATTGCGCCCGCCGGGGGGGGGTCTAAGTGCGCCCGCAGCAGCGCTCGGGGTTTGTTTTTTTTTTCTCCGCCGGCAGCGCTCGGGGTTTTTCTTTTTGCTCCGCCGGCAGCGCTCGGGTTTGGGTTTTTTTTGGCGCCCGCCGGCAGCGCTCAGGGGATTTTTTTTGGCGTCCGCCAGACAAAAAAGGTTGGGGACCACTGAGCTAATGGATTTCCACTGAGTAAGTATTGGGGAAACACCTAGCCCTGATCCCCCCAGATATACTTTGCAACAGAAATTTTTTTTTAGCCCTGGCACTAAAGCTATAGTGAAACTTAAAAGATATAAAATATGAATTTTTGAATGTACCAAGTCAGCAAGCAAGTTTCAAATAAAATATGACAAAATGTAAGCCCTATTCTGGAAACAGAAAATAAAAATCAAATCTTCCATCTACAGATTTTCCTTAATTCTGGGAAACATCTTAACAATGTTATATATTGTTTGCTAGAATGTGGCAACTATGGAGCAAAAGTGTATACAAATTTAGAAGCACTGTCGCCATTTTACATTATGGAATTCAAACAGTAGTAAGTACATTCTATAACACATATTCCCAATCACTTGACCTTCAGTTAATCAAAGGCAGCCAGCATCCTGATAGAATCCACAACCATTCATCTACATTTATTTCAAAAACTGCTTTTTTCCAAAGGTTCTGAATACCTTTGAAACCTTCTAGGAAATTAAGTTACAACTCTCTATATTAAACAGTTTTTGATTCCATTCTTTCTTTCCCCTAAAAGGTGTTGGTTTAATCTGGAAAAATATTTATAATGGATGACTATTGTGTCTCCATAAACTATGAAATATGTAAATTTGATTTCATTATTGCTGAGCTACATCCCAAATTTTGATAAAAGCGTACATTTAGACAAATCAGCTCAGTTCAGCTACATACAGTTCAGTTACATGATGATCATTTTCTAACCCCACAGCTGAGCTAGGAAGCTTCTTGCAGTGATGAACCATGCATGGGGCCAAGTTCTGCCTTGAGATACTTATGCACTATTTCGACTGTTGACTCCAAAGGGACTTATCTGTACATATCTGAAAGAAGAATTTGGCCAAATGTAGTTGGTTTTTGAAAATATTTTACTATAAGACACTGAAGTAGCATGTAACTCCTGTTGTATTAAACATTTTCTTAAGGTTTTATCACATTATCAAAGGACACTCTCTTACCACTGTTAGATTTCGAATCTCCTCCATGACCCGAGGCCAGAAAGACTGCAGGCTTTGCTGAGCATCACTACTGCCAGTGGCGCCAAAGCCACCATCTGTGGACATGGTGATAACTGGGGGAGGAGGAGGGGGGGAAAAAAAGAAACATTAGTAGAGATGGAGGAGACAATAGATTCAAAAAGTCCTAGAGTTTTTCCTAAATCACTTTGCAAAAGTCTCCAAACAAGACAAGACTATCAAGTTCACACAACAGTGTGTGAAACTACCTGTTCTCTCCAAAAAAGACTCCAACATAGTTTCAAAGATCTGAAGGTTGGCAAGAAGTTACTCACTCCCTTTTATTATTGGAATGCACACACTACAGTTCTATTACCAGTCTAGTCCAAAAAGACTATTATGATGTCCATTGAAGAATTAAAAGACCACCAATATCTTATCAGACCTGAAAGGCTTGCAAACTTACTAGAGTAAACACCAATCAAGAACAGGGTGAGCAAACAGGAGGTCATCTCTATTTTGGCTTTCATCCACTATGAGTTATCTACACTAGTACTGTTTTTTAAAAATTAGAATCAACTTAATTCAACAAAATCAAAGAAATTGTTATGCAGCTACTACGCTGCATTAGCCCACACTACTGTAAATCACAAATTTTAATCTGAAGGAGTCTACTTACCCTTTTTTGTATTTTATTAAACTATGCTTTTCATTTGGCACTCTAGAACTGAAGTTTGGGAAGCAAATTCTGTTAGACTTTAGAACTATTCAGAATCTATTTCATGGATACCTTATAATCTGTACCTTGATAAGAGACCAAACTTAAGATGTATGCTAACACTTGCAATTGTGATCAACAAATTTACAAAATATACAGCAACTGAATTAGAACCACAGTGGAGAAGAATAGGACTGACAGGCAGATAGCTATACAAAGTTAAAAAAACATATTTAAAAAAAAATATCGAACTTGGGTTTACATGCCACTGAAACACTGGGCCAATCCTGTACCCTTCACATGCAAGTACCTCCTGGAAAAAACTGCAAGATCAAACCCTGTATGTGCGACTAAAAAAAATGTAAAAACAACGAGGAGTACTTGTGGCACCGTAGCCCACGAAAGCTTATGCCCAAATAAATTTGTTAGTCTCTAAGGTACCACAAGTACTCCTTGTTGTTTTTGCTGATACAGACTAACACGGCTACCACTCTGAAACCTAAAAAAATGTATAACATCTAAGCCAGAAGTGGCTAATGCCGGACAAGTCCAAATATGCTCTTAAAAAGCACTTTAATTGCAAAGAAATAGCTTTATAGTAGGGAAAAAAGGCACTCAGGGTGAAGTGTGATTCCTCTAGAATTTCTGACAATCTAACAATCTTTAACAGTCTAGCAAAAGAATGCTTAAGACGTGCTGTGTTTACACACTAGAATCATTCCAATTCTGATGGCATGTATGAATTACAGAAATGTAGAACACTGCAAGACAGAACTTGTTATTCCCCAGGCATAAGAAGTGTTTCAGGGAATGCCAAAAGAGTCACTGCTCACTTCCCAAATGAACAAAGAAATTAAATGTTATGCTAAATGTTCTCTTGGGTCATCCAAAGCCGCTTTGATGTTTCCATTTAAAAAAAGCCACTCCTAAAAGTTCAGTGGGTTGTGGGGAGAGAAACTATGCGCTGCTTTTCAAAAGACAAATCAATCAATCTCTCTCTCTCTCTCTCTCTCTCTCTCTCTCTCTCTCTATCTCTATGTCTGGTGATATAATGGGAAAAAGCGTGGGGTAAAATTTGGAGCTGGCATATTAGGCACAATTCCCATTCACTTCTCATCCAATGCATATAATGGTTTATTTCTGTCTCTTCAAGCTGAAGGAGGAGCAAAGTAATTTTAAAGTTTTATGCGACGTGGTTTAGAATGTTGTCTGGGGGAGATTACTGTGGGCTTTAGACCCGTTGTGCCAAATACAATAATTACTCTTCATAAAAGAATATTGTTAGATAAGCCTATAGTAGGACATTCATGGCTAGGTAGGTACAAACTAACTAAACTGTACGCTCATAAATACAGGACATATTGAAAGAAGTGCTGTGAATGGTTACATTTAATTTTTTTAATTTGTTGGGGTAGTTTGACAGGGTATAAATACCTACAAAAATGAGATTAACCTATAAATATTTGGCTAGTATCCACAAACTGTTGCAATAATGGTAAAAATCAAGGCAAAAGCCGTTACAAAATTTCTCTGGAAACAGAAATGACCAGTGGGTTATTCAGTAATTCTAACTGCAGCCAATTTTCATAATTAAGCCACCTATGAATGAAAAATCTTCAAATATTTAAAAGGAAAATAAAAGTAGATAAAATATTTTAACTAAGTCTTGTAACTGAATTCTGAATTTGTGCATCTCTGCTCTGTCACATGAAGAACAGAAATATAGATTTAGGAATGCACAAACTAATCCTTGAAATCTGCTCTGTGACGGCAATATGCTCTTATGTAACTGAACTCGCATATCAAACACTAAGACGGGACAGGGACTTTCCCTCAATTCATGATGCAATTCACTCAAAAGGCAAAACCAACAGTTATTCAAGCTTATGCTTCAAAGATGATTTGCATTCAAATCCATTTAATACCACAGTGAATTACAAACAGCAAGAAACAGAAAAGCAAAATAAAACAAACCAAGAAAAAACACCACACCAGCCACTAGGAAAATATTTCTAAAACCTACATGGATATTACTAAATTGTTTTATCTAATGCTGACTAAGCCTTACAGAAATACTATGCAGTAGCTACGGTGACCAGACAGCAAGTGTGAACAATCGGGACAGGGGGTGGGGGAGTAATAGACACCTATATAAGACAAAGCCCCAAATATCAGAATTGTCCCTATAAAATAGGCTACTGCTAGGGTGACTAGATGTCCCGATGACCAAAATATGGATTAAAAAAAAAACANGTCCCTATAAAATAGGCTACTGCTAGGGTGACTAGATGTCCCGATGACCAAAATATGGATTTAAAAAAAAAACCAAAAAAACAGTAAAAAGTTCTCACAAACACTAAAATCAAACCAGAAATGTTTTCATGATTTGTCATTAATGAAAATAGTTTAATTAAACACTGCAGCATTGTTTTTGTGCGTGAGAATAAGAACATTAGTGATTATAACAGAAAGTGAAACTGACAATTTAATTAGACTGTCCAATCTCAGCAAAATTCTGAAAGTAAGCAAAGTGCAAGATAGGTAATACACCCAAGATAAGTAACACACATACACATTTTTAACACCCTCCCCCCAGTTTTATTCAAGGTGGCATTTGCAAAAAAGGTAAAGAATAGATTAATATCTTGGAAGTATCCTTTTAAAATTACTACTGCCATATGAAATACAGTAGAACCTCAGAGTTATGAACACCAGAGTTATGAGCTGACTGGTTAACCACACACTTCATTTGGAACCGGAAGTATGCAATAAGACATCAGCAGAGACAAACCCCCCGCCACACACAAATACTGTATAATACTGTGTTAAATGTAAACTACATAAAGTTTAAAAAAGATTTGACAAAGTAAGGAAGCTGTTTCTGCGCTTGTTTCATTTAAATGAAGATGGTTAAAAGCAGCATTTTTCTTCTGCATAGTAAGGTTTCAAAGCTGACTTAAGTCAATGTTCAGTTGTAAACTTTTGAAAGAACAACCATAACGTTTTGTGCAGAGTTACGAACAACCTCCATTCCCGAGGTATCGTAACTGAGATTCTACTGTACAGACTTGCTTTTATGACTCATTTCCAAAAGTGAAAGCTGTACCACATGAAGAAAAGTTGAGATTCCTGAATCTTTTCCTCTCAAAATAGAAATGACAGCTTTTGATGCAGTAAGCATTGAACATGACTGTATCAAACTGTATATCATTGCTCATATCAGTAATGAAAAGTAGTGCAGTTGTTTGTTTTTAATTGAGAATCCACTCCAACTAGACTGTTCAAAATGACAATGAATTGGTGAATAAATTACTACATATTAGACAGGAAGGACAAGGAAGTGTTAAAGTTACACTAATGAAAAGCTTTATCCTCTGTCTGTATCTGCTAAAGCAAGTTTTCCCTTGTATTCCATATATACCTATTGTACAAATTAGCACAAGATATTGAAAGAGCTCAAAACCAGTTTAATCTAGTCATCTAGAATTTAAAAAAAAACCCTTAACAAGTTAAAATCATATCTTCAAAGTAAATAAATACAAGACCAATATTTCAGAATGCAGTATCAACAGCCTGGTGGTTGACTCAAAGATAATTGCTACTTTAAATAACTGCTTAAGATAATTATTAGGAAACTGCAAAGAGAAGGCAGTTTGAGGTTACTACAGAGCTATTAATAATTATCTCCAGTAAAAAACATACAGCCGGAAACACGATGCACCAATGGCTGATGTGTCTGTGAAGGAATGCTATGCTGATAGAAACTATTTAAAACAAACTTGGATGTCTGTGTCTTCTAGGCAGGTTAGAACATCTTGAAACATTAATACAAGCAGTCACTGGCATAAGAAAAAAAATAAAAATCATGTTTGACTTAGAAAGTCAGGCTGCAAAAGGAAAAATAAGAAGAAAGCGGGGGGGATTACACCAACCTAACCATTTTCCTTCAGTTTAATTAGACCAAGAAAAAAAGAAAAAGGAAAAAAAAAGATCAGTGGGGAGAAAACTGTCATTTCTCAAAGTACACAACATTTTATCAAACAGATGAGTTTTGTACAATCTGCAGAACACAGATAGGTTTAAAGAAATAGTTTACAAATCAGGCTTGTAAGTGCTGGAAAGAGAGATATGGTTCTACTTCAAAGGATACAACATCTGCCTATGTCAGAGAAAGGATCAAGAAAAATATATTGATTTAGCTAAACTGCTATACAGAAACTTATTTAGTTAATTTTGTCCACACAAAAAGAGGATTGCACACACTGATTTCAATTTACAAATTCCTTATGTCAGACTTGATTTAAAGTAAATCGATATAAAGTAAACAAACCAAAATTAAAATGCCCACACAAGAAGACAGTTGCACTGATTTAACTACGTCAGTTTCTAGATCAATTTAGTTTTAACTGATACAAATTTATTGTGCTGACAGGCCTAGGATTTCATTACATTTTGCCTCTCTTCCCTTGAAAACTCCTCTCTCTGGGATGTACTGCGAACCCTTGGGATCCTCATATTCCCTACTTTAAGCTCCTCTCTGCATTATCATTGTCACTATCCTTTTAGCACAGGACGTGAGTGTACAAAAATGTCCAACAATACTGCTCTTTAATGTGGCCAGCAGAATCACTGCTGAGAAATACAAGGCCAAAAACAACCTCTGTATCATCAGGTTACCATAATAAACAACATTTTGCATTTATACAGCACTTTATCATCCAATTAACTCAAAGACTTGATCACCTTTACAAACATTATTAAAATCTTACAACCAACCCTATGAGGCACAGAAGTTCTACTTATTCTCCAATTTATAAAATTGGGGTTATTTTGGAAAACGGCCATAGCTACTCAATGCTTCATTCCCCCCCGCCCCCCCCCAATTTTATAAAGGAAAAAATAATGAAGCATTGAGTAGCTAAGGCCATGTTCCAAAACGTTCTCCAATTTTTGGTACCCAAATTCAGCACTACTGGAAGAGGGGTAAAAAAAAAAAATCAGGCCAAAGATATCTGCAGTTGAGCACCCAAGAGTTAGGCACCCAAATCACAAGCTACTTTTAAAGATTTTGACTTAAGTACTTCAACCCAAGTTGCACAGCAAGCCAAGAATAGAACTTGATCTTTCTGGCAGCTGGCGCATGCTCTGACTTCTAGACCAAATGTTTGAATTAAAACCAACATAAAATGACCTAAAATAGTAAAAGGGACACACACTTCCACAGGAAAAAGGTTATAGTCTTGCAGCAGAAGAGGACTGTAATTTAATTAGAAGCTCTCAGTGTGAAAGAGACCCTTAAATTCAAAAGCAGTGTCAACAAGAACCACACGCCTCTGCTGACTAGCATCAACAGCATCAAGAGAAATAAAGAACACAGCATAATTAAAATAAATCACTAAAGTTTGTGGGGGATGATATGATTTTTATGATGCTATACTACATGAAACTAGAAACTTATTATCCTATCCCATGTTTTTGAAGAGGGATAAACTCAGACTGGGATGATCAAATTTCAGAAGACTAGAGGAAATTAAACAAAATTGCTTGCCCACAGGCTAACAGCTTTATCTACAGATCTCTAGATTGCATCCCATCCCTGTGTGAAAGGTTTGGTTTTTTTCCATTTTGCATTTTAAAGCTGTATGTGAAAAACATCTGATATACAAAAAATAATGAGGAGTCCTTGTGGCACCCAAGAGACTAAAATTTATATGGGCATAAGCTTTTGTGGGCTAAAACCCACTTCATCAGATGCATGGAGTGAAAAATACAGTAAGCAGTATATATAATACAGCACATGAAAAGATGGGAGTTGCCTTACAAATAGGCCACGTCCACCTTAATTGGCCTCATTAGCACTGACTCCCCCACACTTGGTAAGGCAACTCCCATCTTTTCATGTGCTATATTATATATACTGCTTACTGTATTTTTCACTCCATGCATCTGATGAAGTGGGTTTTAGCCCACAAAAGCTTATGCCCAAATAAATTTGTTAGTTTCTAAGGTGCCACAAGGACTCCTCATTGTTTTTTTGCTGATACACACTAACACGGCTACCACTCTGAAATCTGATATACAGTAGCTCTTCTATTCATGAGGAAGACAAAACGTAGTGTTATAGTGAAACTCAATCTATTGAATAGTCACTGGAGTTTTTGTATGTCTGAGTAGCTGTTTATGGTTGTGCTTTCACTCTTTATGGAAGCTTCATGTATATAACGGTGGTATGTATCCAATCATTCAAATCAGCTTCTGTACCAGATGACTGGAGGATAGCTGATGTAATTACAGGCCAGTAAGCCTAACTTCAGTACCAGGCAAAATGGTTGAAACCATAGTAAAGAACAGAATTATCAGACACACAGATGAACACAATTTGTTGGGGAAGAGTCAACATGACTTTTGTAAAGGGAAATCATACCTCACCAATCTATTAGAATTCTTTGAGGGGGTTAACAAACATGTTAACAAGGGTGATCCAGTGGATTGAGTGTACTTGGAATTTCAGAAAGCCTTGACAAGGTCCTTCACCAAAGGCTCTTAAGCAAAGTAAGCAGTCAAGGAATAAGAGGGAAGGTCCTCTCATGGATCAGTCACTGGTTAAAAGACAGGAAACAAAGAGTAGGAATAAATGGTCAGTTTTCAGAATGGAGAGAGGTAAATAACAGTGTCCCCCTGGGGTCTGTACAGGGACCATTGCTGTTCAACATATTCATATATGATCTGGAAAAAGGGGTAAACAGTGAGGTGGCAAAATTTGCCAACAATACAAAATTATTCAAGATAGTTAAGTCCAAAGCAGACTGTGAAGAGTTACAAAGGGATCTCACAAACCTGGGTGACTGGACAACAAAATGGTAGATAAATTCAATGTTGATAAATGCAAAATAATACACATTGGAAAACATAATTCCAACGATACATACAAAATGATGGGGTTTAAATTAGCTGTTACCACTCAAAGATCCTGGAGTCATTGTAGACAGATCTCTGAAAACATCTGCTCAATGTGCAGTGGCAGTTCAAAAAAAAAAAAAAGCTAACAGAATGTTAGGAACCATTAGGAAAGGGATAGATAATAAAACAGAAAATATCATAGTGCCACTATATAAATCCATCGTAAGCCCACATTGTGAATACTGTGTATAGACCTGGTTGCTCATCTCAAAAAAAGATACAAGAATTGGAAAAGGTACAGAGAAGGGCAACAAAAATAATTAGGGTTATGGAACAGCTTCCGCATGAGGAGGGATTAAGAAGACTGGGACTTTTCAGTCTGGAAAAGAGACGACTAAAAGGAGATATGACAGAGCTCTAACATCTTGATTGGTGTGAAGAAAGTGATTAAGGAAATGTTATTTAATCCTTTCTCATAACACAAAAACTAGGGGTCACCCAATGAAATTAATAGGCAACAGTTTTAAAAAACAAACAAAAAGGAAGTGCTTCTTCACACAACGCACAGTCAACCTGTGGAACTCATTTCCCCAGGGATGTTCTGAAGGCAAAAACTATAATGGGGTTCAACAAAGAATTAGATAAGTTGATGGACGATAGGTCCATCAATGGCTATTAGCCAAGATGGTCAGGGATGCAGCACCATGCTCTGAATGTCCCTAGCCTCTGTTTGCCAGAAGCTGGGAGTGGACAACGGGATGGATCAGTCGATGACTGCCTGTTCTGTTCATTCCCTCTGAAGCACCTGGCATTGGCCACTGTCGGAAGACAGGATACCGGGCTAGATGGACCATTGGTCTGATCCCGCATGGCCATTCTTATAAATCTCTAAAATCATACATGGAGACAATAATCTCACCATTTCAAACTCAACCTGGGATTCCTTGGCCTCATTTCTGCTGAGAAAGTTATATAAACCGGACAGTCCTGTGCCCCCCTACCCGCAGGATCTGGGTGCTTGCTTATGGGTCCTGGAACATCTCCCTCTTTATCTAGCCTCCTCCTAATAGGCAGTACGAGTACTTAGCATTTATACAGCACTATAAATCTTCAAATCACTGTACAAAACTCACTAGTTAATCTTCATCAGACTCCAATACAATAAGATTTTTCCATTTCACAGATAGGAAAATACGAAAGAGAGGTTAGGCACCTTGCCCAAGGCTATAAAGTGAATTAATGGCAGAGCCAGGATTGGCCATCAGGAGTTCTTGGCTTGTAGTCTCATGTTTAATATGCTACTAGGCCAGGCTTTGAACTTTTCCATTCTTATTTTCTCACTTTTTTTCTATTTACATTAATGTTCAGTATCTTCATATAAGATTTCCTTTGTCATCTAATGTATCCGATGAGTTTTACTTTCTGAATGTACTGTTTTTGCATTTTGAATTGTGCTACTGTATTTTTGCCTTTATGTTGTGAAGCATTAATGAAATGCTACAAATAAATATTCTAGTACACATATATATTGCATGATTTTATATCTGCATTTTGTTGTTCTGTCACATTCTAGTATATCATTCCCAAGTACAAAAGGAACAGGAAAAACATGCCTGAGCTGAAAATGGTTAGTGCTCCAACAAGAAAGATCATTTTGCCTCAGGATGCTGTTGGTGTTACAAAATCCACTACTCACAAAAGGTCTTTCTATCAGGAAGCTCAGTTGCAGAAAAGGAAAAACAATGTAGAGACCATATTTCATGCTATTGAAGAATAGTACCTAAAAAGGAAGAATAAAGAGCACCTCGCCTACCACACAACACAAGAAACTGGAAGCCAACAGAATCAAAAATATATTTGCAGTATCAGAAAGTGAGCATATATTTGTTTTGTCAACATTCATAATTATCTTTCTGATAAATATATTTTAAAAATGCATCAGACTAAAAGTCCTCAGACTACTAACTTCAAAATAGATTGCTGCAGTCTCCACAATTCAAGGGACAGATTCTGATATCAGATATGCAGAGCCCAAACTCGTGTATCAAAAAATCTGCTCTCCATAGTAATAGATTATGTCGTCACAGGCACTTGAGCATGACTGCATCACGAGGAGGAACAATCTAGCAAGCAAGAAATATCCTCACAAAAGGGTATATGTATTTTAACAAGGTTTTAGTAAAGCACATTTCTTTAAAGTTTGTCTGAGCATGACAATTGCTTTCTACATATGAACTGGGGAAGCAGCACATTACCCATAGCCAGATACTGCAGCAATTATATTTTAATTGCAAAGGCCAAATGCCCTACCTTTAACAAGTCACATTCAACCCATTGACTGCAGAATATAAACTGTGAGCTTGAAAATGAACTGCATGAGATGACATTTTACAGTCTCAGCAACAATAAGAATGTCTTAGCTGTACTGAAAGCTAGTTTCTGGGCCACTGATCAATAGCACTTGTTCTTCTACATGTGCGTTTGCCCTGCTCCAGTCCCAAGGGCTGACTGTGATCTTGCTTTGAAATCATCCTTTGATTTGATACCAATGGTCTGATAACTGCTTCCCAAAAGAGACAGTGCCTGAACTTGCTGTACATTTCTCTGCTTCAAGGCCTACTCAAGAGGACATATAAACTTTCAGCCTGGCAGCTGACCCACCTATCAAGAAATACTATCAAAGCCTCAAATGTATTCCATTTACCATTCCAAATAACATAATTTTTAGGACAGAGGCCAAATAATATAGCTGCAGCAAGCTGATAGCATAAAGATACAACAACTACAGTCACAGAAAGAAAATGAATCCTATGTGCTTGGGAAAAAAAAAAGCTCAGATTTTTAACCGGTTTTCATGGTGAGAGACTGTTCTCTTCACCACCCGAACACACACAGGCCCTGTCTAAGCTGGAGCACCATGCTGTAAAATGGTTGTAAAGCAAGGTTCTGGATAGCATTACAGAACTATGCTGATAACAGTTTTTAAACAATGGCGTAGATCGCAAGGTTAGTGCTGCAATGTGGACAGATTTGCTTCCAAACTAACGATGCTAGAGTCTATCAGTTCTATCCCTTTCTCCACTTCCCACTTAGTTGGGTCCTAGCTTGGACTTGGAACATGTTAGTAACTGCCCGGCCTTGCCTAACACTAGATTTTTGGGGAAAGTTCTCACTATTGCTAACACTCATGCAGATCCACAAGCAGCAACAGAGGGACCATTAGTGTAGACAAGGGCTCCAGGAGGCCACTGGCATTTTTAATACTGTGCTGTCTAACCTTGAGTGCTGCAGTAGTAGTGTGCTCACCCTCTGTAGTCTCACATACTGAAGCAACCAGCATGACAGACTAAGAGGAGGCACTGATAAGAACCAGAGACCTGCATCCAGCTCTCCTGAAATGGAAAGATGGTCAAGCAAAAGACAGCACATGAAGACGGGCAGGTATTACCTGAAAGTGTCTTAGGGGCTCAGTGTTTCAGAGTATTCCATAAAAAGAATAATGAATGTGCAGCTTGGGTATCTGATTTGTAATGAACTAGGCCCCAATATATACAGTCATAGTTATGCATGACAAATGCTTTCCAACAGAAAGTCATTTGAATTGGTACAGAGGTTTGTTTCCACTTTTGATATATCCACAACTGGAAACAAGAAAGATCTGGTACAGAAAAAATATTTTTACTAACAAGTGGGGAAAAACATGTATTTAATGTTTATATATTATTTAAAAATACTTTTGTGGCACTGTAGAACCGTTTATTAATTTTGGAAACAAGCAGAATCTAATTTCAACTAAGGCAGTGAAAACTTATAAACAGGAAACTACAATAAAGAAACACCAGTCTTGACTCCCCAAAATTGTCAACATTGGTGGATATCTAGTCTCTTTGGACCTTTTATAATAAACACTAACTCTATACATCAACACCTTGTTTTCCAGCAAGGCGGTACTTTAACAGAAATCAATAAATGAGGGTCGATATTTGCATAGCTGATAACATAAATAAGTGATCACATGAGGAAAACATACTTCTTACTTTATCTAGATTTCCTATATCGAAAGAAAGAATTCCCTGAATAAGCAGTTAGGTCTCTTCAGGCTCTATTAGGTCACATCTGGTCCATCTGTCTGAGCCAGTGTGCAGGAAAAGATCCTTAGTCTACTTTTAAAAGCATTCTCCAATTGTGTTTTAAATGCTTCTTATATCTTGATCCACAGGAAGTCAAGAAAAAAAAGGACCAAAGTTTCTGTGATTTAAACATGCAGCAATATAAATATACTAGTGTAAGCAAGTAGAATCCTCACTCTACTATGAGCACAGTACACACACACACCCCACAAAAGCCCGTGCTTACCATTTTCCAGGGGTCTGACTTTACTGACAACTCAAACAACAGCAGAATTAAACCTCAACCTAAGATTTCTCTTCAAGCACGACTGTTCTTAGGGTTTTCCCTGCAGGACCGCTATCTCTTTCCAATTGGCTCTGATAGGCACTGCAACTATGTTTATACTCCTTGACTGGAGCTAACCAGACACTCCTGATCTAACTTCAGAGAGTGACTCAGTTACTGCTTTTCATACAGGCTTCTGGCATAGGAGCTTAGGGTGGCTCAGATGTACCCCAAATTCCTGTACAGAATCCTGTTACAACTAGCTTTTCGGAATATGACCAATTCATCCAAAAGTGAAGAAATCTTCTGGGAAGGTGGAATAGCATGCTTTCCTATACAATCAATACAAAAAAATATTGTCAGCAAACCTTAAGGTTCACATCAGGCTGCAGGGTATTAATTAGTCTACCAGCTTTTAAATATCCACCAGAAATCTTGATATGTCCTTGGAAAGGATGCAATTAAGCTACAGTGTTTACAAAGGCCTCATTACACAGGTGGGTTCTCAGACCCCTAGGGATTTGTAAGTTTCCTTTCTAACCACATTTTACTTCTTAAAGGTTATTTGCATAATAGTTCCTAGAGACTCCAACTTGCTTGACCATGATTCAGTGACATGACCCAAAAATGGGATTCCTGTTCCGCAAAATCTTTACAGCAAAATACAACAGAATGTTTTATATTAATGCTTATTATAATGATTTATATTATGGTAGCACCTAAAGATCCAAACAGGATTGAGACCCCATTGTGCTGTACAGGGCACAAACTGTCATTTCAAATTGTGAAAAGTAGCAATTTCTCAAGCTTTTCAAAATACTGAAGACTGTCTGAAGTAAACCTATCTACGTTGCCCAGGATTTGGGCACATTATTTCTATAAATATTAATCAGAATCACATCCAAAAAAATGTGCATTGGACTGAAAATTTACACTCTAAATTTTGCATATGGTTGCAGCAATTCTGCATTATTTGCATCCTACTGTATGCCAACAAACCATCTGCCATTAAAAACAGGGTCTTGTGCTCTTAGCACTGGATTGGGAGTCAGGGACCCACAAGTTCTAATCACAGCTGATATGACCTCCTGAGTCCATAGACAAGTTACCATCTCTTTGCGTCAGTTCCTCCATAAAATGGAAATTCCAGGAGTGTTGTAAAGCACTTTAAAGACAAAAAGCGCTAGTAGGTGCTAAATACAATTATTCTGGCATACACAGCAGCAGCAACAATGCCGTGATCGGTAAAGCATAGTAATTCTTATCTTGATGCACAGGAAATAAGTTATGCATAAATTAGGGCAAGAATATCAACCAGAATCAAGAGATTTAGGCACATCTTTCTATAAATGGCTATAGAGTAATTTAATTTACAGGATAATTTTGAAGCTATCTCCATAAAACAGTGCTGCAAAGATACGAACGTTCCCTCAGATGAACATGAATATTTCCCACTGACTTCAATGAGGGCTTAATGTACATATTCAAGGAGATAGTATGGCCCTTAAGCTTTTTCAAATAAAAGAGAGCACCTGCAAATATTTAACTGCTTCACACAAACCAACATACAGTATTTCAAAATACATGTTTCCTTCTAATACCTTTACATCAAGAAACTTCTATAATTCCTCAGTTTCATTTTAAACTTTCCCCCTTTTGAAAAAGTTTTAGATGCTTAAGTTGCTTGGATAATAAATACCTAGCACTATATATTTCTTTTTAGCTTCAAAACACTATGCAAACATTAGTTCCCGCAGCACCCCTGTGATGTATTTTACCTATTTCCATTTTGGTGAACTGTGGCACAAGACTTGCCCAAGGTCATAGTGAGTTGCAGAGCCATGAATAGAAGTGAGGAATTACTAGCTTGCAATGCCATGTGTAACCCATTAAACTACAGTGAAGTGAGTGATAGTGCACATGTGAAGCAGAACTTAATTTGGCCATGTGACTCCTCCTGAAGTGCAAACTCTGGGATGAAGACCTGATCCTGAAAATAATTATGCATATGATTACTTTAATATGTCAGTAATCCCATTGAATTTAATGGAACTACTGATGCTTAAAGTTAGGCGTGTGCTTACGACTTTGCAGGATCAGGGACCAAGACTCCACATTTGTTGTAGTAACCTGCAAAAGGAAGGAACTATTCTTTAAACACTCTGGCAAGCATTTAAGTATTTGTCATATAGACCATAAACATAAGTAAAGTTACATTATGCTAAGAGATGTGTGCATCAACACCCAGATATCCAACATGTGTTGAATTTTGCATGTGAATTAATACACTTAGGGCAGCATTGCCTAGTTGTTAAGAGTAGGGGCCAGGACTCTATTGCCAACTCAGGCAATGACTTACTGTATGACCGTGGGCAAGTCAGAATTCCTATGCCTCAGTTTTCCCATCTGTAAAACTGGGATAATACTTATCTTTATAGAGCATTTTGAGCTCCCCATTTGAAATGCACTAAGGGTAAAGTACTTCTATTACACAATATCACAGAACTCATGTTAAAGAACTCCACTGTGTTATCCATGTGACTTTGTACACAAAATGACTGCATATATTATTTGTTATGCAAACTTATTTCTCTAATTTTAATCCTAGGGATGGTTCTCAGTTTTATTTACAAATTAGACAAACACACACACCATAGGGTTTATTCCATGATAGGACCACCAGACACCTTAAGTGCACTGAAAGGCATGAAACTGAATGCAAGAGACTCAATAACTGACCTTTTCTTAGTGCAGCACACGACTAAAGTGTCATAGTGACTATAAAATGCTCAATTTTAATGTTTTTAAAAGGTGATCTATTTAAAAAGTAAGCAAAACTAATCTGAATTGCTGTTTGTGTCAGTTATTTTAGTTTCCTTTTTTCCTTTGAACCAGAGAGCACAAGGTCACAACTAAGATTTGGTACTTTAAAAGTTAAACATTTACCAAGATTTTTTGTCTTTTCCCTTTGCACTCAATCCTTCCCAGGTTTGGTTTCAGTGTTGGCAAGATTTTCCCCCATACAGAATAAAAATGGATTCAGAGGGCCTTTAGATAGAAAAAAAAACAAGTGTTCAAATATACCTTGTATATAAATTTCGATATCAAATGCTGAGTAAATATGTAAAGGACTCTAATAATCTGAACACTTTTTGAATAAGGTCTATTTCACATGGTAAAATACTACGTACCTTTGTATACATTAGAACAACATCCCAAATGGCACAACTTGTCTCCTAACTTTAATCTCGTTCACTCAGGGAATCTAGTATGAAATATGTGCTATATATTGTGGTTTTATAAATTTAAATCGTTGTATGTAGCAACAAAGCTTTGCAAACCATGAGTTTGCCAGCCCAGACAACAAAAATTTACTCACTTGCTGTTATTCATGATCATGATGTGGATAATAAGTGAATGATATTTAACTTACCTATCAAAAAAAAAAAAAGTTACTTGGCCCAAGAAATAGAACTGTGGAAGGCTGATGTAGCGTAGTTTTAAATTTAACTTAAAAAAGCACTGCTGAAATAAATGTGACAACTTCTCACTCCTCAGAGACATGATGTGTCTTATTCAGATTTGTACAGAATATGCTGATGAAATTTCAGGGCTGTTATTTGGCATCAGTGAGATACAAATTAAGTGGATTTGTCACATGTCTAAAAATATATTAAATAGTTTATCTAATTTCAAGGACTGAAGATGATGAGTTTTGGCACATAAATATATTCTCAGGATCAAATATGTGGCAGCAATAAATGTCAGCATACATTTCAAATTATACTTATTTAGAATGTGCCCTGGGCTGGAACATTAGTAACCTCAATACTCAATGGTATTTTTAGGAATTTTGTGATTTATACCTACATTATGCACTATTTTCTACATAACTTTAGGCTACTATCTGGTAAAGTGTCCAATAAGCATATAAGTGAAAATGAGTGTCTAATATTTTCAGAAACATGGTTAAAACTGTTCAAAAAATGAACAGAATTAAAAGTTACTTAATGAAGCCTTTGTAACTACAAAAATAATAGTGTACAATTTAACATCATCAACAAAAAGCAGCATTTCATAAGGTCTTGGAAAATCCAAAAGAATAATTCTCTTAGCCCTGGAAGATTCCTGAAACCAATTCTACATCTAAGAAAAAAATAAAAAAAGATAACTTGGGCTTCCTGAACACACTTTAGTTCCTCTCTCTTTAAAACATCAAAGAACAGAGAAGATACCCTCCTGCCTCCTACCTCCACTCAAAAATTAATAGTGGCTCTATGCACCCTACCCAAACTTCCTTGAAAAAATCTTTTTAGGCTCTCAATAGGAAACACTTCAATGTGAAAGCCAGCAACACACACCACCTTTGGAACTTGCTGTCTCTTGACAGTCCAAGAAAGCCTGGATTGGGTGATATCTGGGCATGACCTAAGTTTATTTAGCGTTTGGTTAAGTTCTGACTTTATTTTTTGCTGCATTTTGTATTTTAAACAGCAGAGATGACTGAGCATTATACATAGATTTCTCACATGTAGTCCTTACTCAGGCAAAATACTCTTAAAACAATGTAGGATTAGACCATATGCTTTTTTTTGGTGGGGAGGAGGTTAGGGAGGGGGGTTGTGTGTGTGTTTTTTAATGTTAGCCCTCACATACTAGAATTATTTATAACAACACATATGAATATAGACAGGTTTTTGAATAAACAAATCACATATACCCACATACACTTAACTACCATTAGACAGCCAAACAATGTAACTGGCTGAAAGACCTAAGCCAGCTGAGTGCTATTAACCAGCTATTTAGTAGTTGCATCAGACAGGGTTCATATAGGACACTGAGCTCAAACACAGATGCTGCAGCAATTTTGGGGCAAAGTTGTGATTTAATCTTAATGCAGCACGAAGTGCTACATATTTCTTTGCTCTTCTGTTGCATGTGTAGGACCAACCATCAAACTGCAAATAGGGGGGAAAGGCAGAAAGAACAATTCAAAATAGCACCAAACTATCAGCAGACAGCACGTATAAAAATAAGTGATAGAAAGCAAAAAGTCTCCTTGTAATTATTTAATGCATGCATAATTATGGATTTGAAATTTTTATTCTTTTTCAGCTAGAAAAGAAAAAATAATATTTGCATGGTTTTTGTTGTATAGCAGCTGTGATTTTTTTGGACAGGAAGGTTGTTTATTTTGTATATGAAGATTGTTCAAATAATTTTTCTGTATATTTCTTTATTCATTCTTTTAATCCATGTGCTTTGTAAATAATAAAGAAACTGTGTGAAAAATGAAATTAAAAACAGCATATCTATCCTACTTTTACATAAGGAAATACTTGGAGTCCATTGCCTCAGTTTTGAGGCCAGCAGATGTTGAACTGCTAGGGAGGTTGACTGGATAATCCACTAAGTCTTGTGCATTTCTAGCTTCTACAGTTTTGTCCCATAAACAGCACACTATACAAGCGCCACCAATCTTCACCCTACACAAGTCTGTGTCATCTTCAGTGAACAAAAGAAAAAGACTACTCAGATTGACCCGATTTTATACAAAGTGACCAAGTAGGGCAGGAAGTTATAAACAGACTACAGAAATCCCTCAGACTCAAAAGGACTCCTGAATAAGAGACACCTCAGGATTGCAAGAGAATTCTTTCTTATAAGGAAAAATATCCAAAAGATAACTCCCAATAAGTTTTAGTATCTTGGAAGTTTGTTCCTGAAATCAATGTTCTTGTAACAAGTGCTGACTACGCTTTCGGACACCTGGAGGCACCAGGAGATTAATTCACTAATGTTTTGAGAAACAACATTTAAAAAATGGTACAAGAGACAGAAACCATACAAATTTCACTTTATTACAAATCGGCTAAGTCCTGAAATTGGCAGAGGTTGATTCACATGACCATGCAAGTTAAAATATGGATGCTTTACCACAGCATGAGACTCGAATTTTCAGACCTTTGGTTGTAAAGTGACTTCCAGTGGATAACTACACTCCATCATTCTATATCCCCACTGCTGCTTTTTCGACCTGTGGACAATAGTTTTCCCCACTATAAACTTCAACTCCAAAATTACACACACACACACACACACACTTGCAATAACAATGGGAAATCTATATATAGGTACCTTGTTTAAACTAAAATCTGGCTTCACCATCACGTGGACTTGAAACACAAAAAATGAAATCTGTTCCTCTCAAACTGAGATCCCAAACCTACGTTCCTTGGGCATCTTAAACTCTCAAAGAAACCAATAGGAGTTTTGGGTGAGCACAGAATACAGGATTAGGCTCCTACTAAATTTACTGCACTGAGTAAATTGGGGTAAAAGTGCATCTCCTTCACTTCCTGCCCTGCACAGTGGTGGGGAAGAAAGCAGCTAGAAACTGGTCCCATTTGTAAATAAATCCCTTACTAGCTCTACTGAAACACTTTTATAGTTCTTCAGGCCTTTTTGACATAGTTAAATAAAGATGCATCTATCTTAATGCGGGGGGCAGCTCAGTGGTTTGAGCGGCCTGCTAAACCCAGGGTTGAGAGTTCAATCCTTGAGGGGGCCATTTAGGGATCTGGGGCAAAAATCTGTCTGGGGATTGGTCCTGCTTTGAGCAGGGGGTTGGACTAGATGACCTCTTGAGGTCCCTTCCAGCCCTGACATTCTATGATTAATTAAGTTCTTAACTTCTGGCAATGTTAAGCAATGATGTGTGTAGTAGTAAGAACTGGACATTAAAAAAGCACATTTGGTAAGGATTTCCTATCTTCTCTTTACAGCATGTGTGCGCACACACCTTCCAGCCTCTGATCTCCGCTCCAAAATTCAAAATGGTTCAATGCACCTTACCTTCATTTCTCTGGAAAAAAAATCTTAATCTTTACAGGGAACACTTCAAAGTGTCATTCATTCTTTTGCTTGAAAATGTTATTAATGACCTTCAGAATCACAGTAAAAGTCCATTGATTCTGGCTGTTAACCCTGTACAAAGCTTTAATATTACTACTGTTCACATACAAAAAGGGACCCTCCAGTACAGACAATTTTGGCTAATGTTAGGGCTCGTCTACACAAAAAATTAGGTCAGTTTAACTACATTGGTCGGGGTGTGAGAAATCCACACCCTTGAGTGGCACTGTTAAGCCAACCTAAGTCCCTGTGTCCACATTGCTAGGTGGACCTACCTACTGTCTCGTGGAGAGGTGGATTATCTACACTGACAGGAGAACGCCTCCCAACTCTGCACTGAAGCAGGGCAGCTGTTCTGCTGTAGTGTTTTAAGTGTATACAAGCCCTTAGTATAGTGCCCCTGACCTGATCACCTTCTCTGATTTGAAACTAGCATGGATGCAACCCAGAATTAGCACTAATACAACTCAGAAGTCGAAGTTGAATAGGCTTTGTCTGCAAACAGAAGACATTATTGATAGGTGTGATTAGTTTAAATTCAAAATATATATTTTGAGTAGTTAGTATCTGAAGGCCATGCTAATCACAGACCTTTTATTCGCGACTCTTGGTAAAGTTTAATTCCAGCATGCATGCCTTTATTGCCACAGTTATTAACATCACAGAACAGTCATTCTTTTTTAAGATCCAGAAATAATGTTCTGGCCTGCTTTTCCATCTCCCACACAAAAATAAGCTACAAACATAACTACTCTGGGCTTTTAGAAAACCGCTTCCATGGCCAACAATTGAAGATTAGAAAGAAGATAAAGAGCATCAGAATGGGAATATTGAATCTGTGTCATGCAGTTCACTCATGACAATGCAACGACTGTAATGCCAGGGAGATTTAGAATCTTTTGGTATGGGTGGGGAAGAGAGAAGGACTGCGATGTAATTTGGATCATTGTTGAAAATGATTTCTAATTTAGATCTACAGCCTATTCATGCCAACCTCAATGTTCCCAGACATCGGAAGTAACTTCATTTTTCAACTTAGATGCTTTTTTCCAGTTCAACGTGGTATAAACAAACTTTGTCCTTCATTCTCTAAACTCGGAGCAGCAGTATTTCAAGGTCACTCTTCCTAGCGAAGGAAGGCCTTGTACCAGCAACTTCACTGCAGCACCATTTCGACTGCAAGAGCAATCAAGAAATATGGAATACAAGTCTTTTATTCAGTTTGCCATGCAAATCCTTTACACTGAAAAACTTCTAAGTTAAGCACTCTCTCATTCTCTGTTTCCATGGCTGTCCTTTGCAGGACTACAGATCCTGTAAGACTGCTCTACTGCAGGAACATTCCAGTGACCTTCAGTCCTTATTTGCAAATAAAAAGGAAAACAAAGGGCTGCTTATACTTGTCAAGTGTTCTGTTGATGTTTGTACAAGAGATACAAGGCTTCATTACTCCCAAGAACTGAATAGTTACTGATTAGCAACCTATGTGCTAATGTTAGGCTTCATATCCCCTAACCGAAAAATGTGGCATTATCTGCAAGGGCAACAGAATGTGCTGCACTTACTATGACTTTCATATTCTGATAATAGTAAGAGTACTACAATTTTAAGACGGCTGTATATGAAGTGCCAGATATTTTGTAGTACATGCTATCTAAAGAGTTATGTTAGTGGTCTTCATAAAGGATGTGATTTAAAGGATTAATGCATCTCCTTTTCAGTCAGGCTCTGAAGACATTATGAATACCCTGCAGTGAGAATGAAGACAGCAAAATTTTATCCATCCTTATACAGCCATTTTAAAGAAGCAGTACTATTGGTGATATTCAGGGAGAAAGTTATGAAAGAATTTAACTTTATGATTCAGGGCCCTGAATATGAAATCCTACTGGACAGTAAAGCATATTTGTATACAAATTCATAAGTGTCACTGGTGCTCTTTGTACCTTTAAAGTAAAAGGAAATGTGGAGAAAAATTCACTCAAAATATTACATTTTCTTCTTCTATGAAAGCTTCAATGCACTTGAACAAAGAAAAATTATTCTGAAAAATAGTTCGAGCTTTGAATCTCCATATTCGTTGTTCAGAATAAGTATTTTATCACTGTACTACTTTGAAAATTAATAGTTTCTTCATTCATCTTCCCTTATCTCTACTAAACTAGCAAAATACAGTTGAAGGGCATGCAAAATCCAAACAGAACAAGGTACAGTAGGTGCAATGTAAGGTATGCAAGGAATGTAAAGTGGCCATTTTCTGAGACAGTTCAACTTATCTCCTCTCCTTAAAGCTAGACAATTTCTGTGATTTCCACATAAAACAAAAAATTAAACTTACCAGGAATTGCATTAATTTTACAAGCAGTTAATTATCCCTCTTCAGACAGGGAGAAGCAAGTCACTCCTATCCATCCCCCACCAAAAAGGAAGAGGAAACAAAGGCAGCAAGAGATGCAGAGAAATGGTTCTGGAATGTCCAATGCAGTTCATAACTGAACAGCTGCCCTCCCAGCAAACTATTCGCCATTTTTCTTTGTCTTTCAGCTGACCCCTGCCTCACTGAAAAACTCCCGAGTCGCCAATGAAACACTGTGCAGCCTCCTTCCACTTTAACAGTCAAAGGCATTCAATCTAGCATGCTATTTGACACCAAATCTTGCCTCCGCTGCTGTCTTATTGGTTAAGCTCCTTTATCTGTTAAGCTCACAAAGTCTGGATTGGCTGCTCATGTCATCACTAACCTCCATTGTACACTTCCTGTTTTAAAGTTACCTTGAGATGCAGAACAGGGGTCAGACACAGACTTCAAACTAGAAGGAAACTTATATAAGGAAATATTTAGTAAATATACATAATACAAAAACTGACAAGATATTTGTATCTAAAGTAGTCGCTCTTGCATGTCTGACAGAGTGCCTGACACTAACGTAGAGTCATACTATTTCCCACCCCAAGGATTTCTTATTGGCTATCTGAGGTCCATTTAAAAAAATTTAGATAATTTAGGGGCTTTTGATTGGCCAGATAGGTTGTCTGTGTAACATCAATACAGTACCATATAGCAGTTAATCTGAGAAGACAGTAAGCACACACTGGAAAGTTACTGTGTGAAAACAATATAGGCTTTTCTTTATTATAAGGCAGGAAAAGCAAGCCTAAGACAATTAAACTAACTTTAAATTTAATGTAGCAGAACTGAAGTAATCTATTCGAGCCCTAGTCTTAATTATTTGCACAAAGACCTTTTATAGTTTTCCAAAACAGATCTGTCATTCTAAGTAATTCTATTTAAAAAAACAAAACAAGCTAAGACAACTTTAAGGTTGAACAATTAAGCACTCAAATCACGAAGTGCCACAGTTACAGGTTGCATGTGAACCCTTAACTTTGTGAATGCAGTAAGATACAAGGCATAACTTCATTATTATATATTGTACTGTTTAAGAAAATGTACACATTTGCACTTGCATGTACATTCTCTTTTAATCAGCAGCACATAAATGCAATTCAAGAAATGAGGCAGATAACTGAAGTTAAATTAGTGAATACATAGGTGACATATGCCATTAATGTTCACTGAGAAATATAAATAGTTCAAATACATTTTACTTAATGTGTAGAATGTTACGAATGGTTCACTGTGTATCTTTCATTAGTGATTTTCATGGACTGTGTGGCGCTCACAGGAGTAGCAGCCAGTAGTAGAATGTTACACAGGTAGCATAATTGTAGAAAATTATGTTGTATTTGAAAAAAAATTATCATCAAGTAGAAATATTTGGCTACACATCACAAAATGCCCTATCCCATGAACCTCATGAGGATCACAGTAGGTAGCACTTTTTCACATACTAGATGTCGGTAGAAAAGAACCACTTTGAGTCTCAGGAGCTGTGCTGATTTTTCCTCCAAGGCATGAGTACCTTACGTTGCCTCATGAACTTTACTGCTTCACTTGGGGAAAGGGTTCCATGGTACCTAATTCACCGTTGACCTTACAAAACACTTCATGAATGAAGCAAGTATGCCAACAGAGCCCTTTACCTACCTACTCTAATTATTTCACTTTGTAGGTGTTAGCTCTGCACACATGTGCAGCATGACCTTCGTTAGCTTTGAGTTTATGAACTTAGCACAATTAAAAACGTTCTGTGCTAGCTCAGTACTCAATTTTCAAAGTCTGTTAAGGTAACCAAATCAAGATAGTTTTCCAATGGAACACTTAAAAAGGTAAGTGTCAGTGAAGGCTATTTCCATGCCATATTTCAAGAGTCTAATATCAGTCATTTTTGATGTTCAAACAAGGGTTCCAAGTATTGTTTCTACAACAGGTTCCCCTGCTCTCAAACACCTAAACTATTTTTGCTCTGAAACCCCCCCCCCGCCCCGCCCCACATACACTCTCCCAAAAAAACACCTCTCTAAAATAAAATCATCATCACTTTCAGGCAGAAAAAAAGCCTGGAAAACTTTAGAAAATGTAAAACAACTGAGAGTTTAAAAGTAACTGAAAGCATGTGCCTAAAATGGAAATAAACCTTTATGCCAATCAAGCCACAGAGCCTGCTATATTTCAAGGTCAACGTTCATACGACAACAGGTCTAATCCAAAACCCACTGAAGTCCATAGAAAGACTCCCATTGACGGCAGTGGGCTCTGGATCAGGCCCAAGGTTTGTAATAATGGACTAAACACAGAATGTTCTCATACATATACTGAAGTAGGAATGTATTTTGTGCTTTGGATAGGGGATTAGCAACATCTAAAGCAGCAACGTATCTGTATTTTTTATACCAGGTTTCAAACAAATTGTATCCCAAAATGCTTTACACACTTACAGTAAGTGTTAATTTATCTTTCCCTCCACTATTCCATGTTAAGAAGCATAACAAACAGAGACAGTACTAAAAGATTAAGTTAGACCCAAACAGCTGATAGAAATAAATGCATTTCAGAAAATATCTACCCTAGTGGCATATGAAATATTAGTAACAAAAGTTCAATCTTCATAATATTGTTCTTAAAAATCTCTAAAAATCTAGTAATGCTTAGATTATCTAACTGCAACACTACATAGTCTAAGGGCCTTATTCTGATCTGATGGACAGATTGTACATGCTTTATTCTTATCATGAAATCAAGGGGAGTAAAGCCAATACTGAGCACTTTTGAGAAATCCCACCTGAAAGCTAGTAAGGGATGAAGATTCTGGAAGACAGCAAGTAAGTTGCACATTTCCACCTCTGACTGATTATATGGCTTATTAGTTATCTTGGCTACTGAAAGTTATCATTGCATGCTTACAGATAAGAGGTGTTTTTTCAGAAGTGACAATCTACTGCAAGGTATTCATATATACCATTAAAAAACAAACAAACAGATAGTGGCACTAAAGAGACTAATAGATAAAAATTTCTGATCTCAAGTGCATAGAATCAAAAGGTAGATGAATCATGACATTCTGATGGCCTATGAAGCTGGGAAGCTTGATCACTGTAAAGAACTTAAATTTACAGCATACGCAACATTTTCCTTTCTAAATTTAATGGCAGTACAGAGTTCCGAATGAACAGGTATTAGGAATTAAAATTCTTTATTTATTCTGTGCCTCAGACACAGACATTGAGCAAGCTCCCAACATTGCCTTCCCAATGTTTAACTGGAGGGACCACCTTTAACTAGTGTGTTTACGACCAAGACTGACATGGAGGTGGCTTCTGCGATGTGACAACTGTCCTCAAGTACCTGAATTGATGCTTCCAGGCCATTGCACATAGATGGCCATCAGATGGTGCTGATGCTCCCTCTTAGTCATTAACTGTTTGAGATGGATTTGAATCAGCAACCTAGAGATGAAAGGCTCCATATCCAATTATCAGAGCCCCTCAGTATTCTAGTCCCTCCCAACTGCTTAACGTACAACAGGTGTCTCACAGGCATAAAAACTGTACAACAGAACAGAACTAATTCCGATACACGTTGGACAAAGGATGAGATAGGATAACTTAACAAGAATCTGAAGAGTTACCAAGGAGGGAAACAACAAGGAGTCTGGTGGCACCTTAAAGACTAACAGATTTATTAGGGCATAAAGCTTTCGTGGGTAAAAACCCCACTTCTTCAGACGCAAGGAGGGAAAGGAATTGTTTAGAATTAGAGGGTATCCACATGAGCTTTTTAGCCCCAAATTTCCCATGGTTGGTCCCAATCATTCAGCACAACAGGTGGGAGTGTAAGCACAAAGACAGCTGCAGGCACCTGCCAGCATTTAAACAGTGTTGTCTAACCCTCTCTTACAGGTCCACACAGCACAGCGTTTAAAACACCAGCTCCTGCCAGTGCACTCTCTGGGGGTGGCGGGAAGTGGCGGCCAGCACATCCCTCGGCACGCACCGCTTCCCGCCGCCCCCATTGGCCTGGAGCGGCAAACCGCGGCCAGTGGGAGCCGCGATCGACCAAACCTGCAGACGTGGCAGGTAAACAAACCAGCCCAGCCCACCAGAGGCTTTCCCTGAACAAGCGGCGGACCGACTTTGAGAACCTCTGGTGTAAGCGGGTGAAGAGCCCAAGAAATCTTATGCTACAATAAATTTGTTAGTCTCTAAGGTGCCACAAGTACTCCTATTCCTTTAAACCAGGTCAGTTTTTTAACCAATACAGTTTTCTTCCTTGATTGTGGGTTTACAGATTTTTGGGCATCTAATAAAGTGTTCTTAAACAATTCCCAATTATCATTCACATTTTTCTGATTAAATTCTTCCTCCCATCTGATTTGGCTCATAATTGTTTTCAGCTTTCTGAAGTTGGCCCTTTTAAAGCACCAAGTGTGTATATATCACTACTCTGGACTTGATTCTGTTTGCACACTATAAATGTGATCAAGTCATGACCAATTGTACTTAACTTATTCATATTTAATTCTGTGATAACGTCCTCTTTATCCGTCAAGACAAATGTAGAGTTTCCCCCATGTTGGATGCAACACATTTTGAGTTAGGAAATGGTCATCTTTCTTATAGTAAGGTCAGAACTGCCCAAGTGACTAATTCAGTCTAACTGGTCAAGTGGACACAACTTGCTATAAAGTTTTGACCATCCCTTCTTTTATAGAAAAATAATAATAACAATAATTTTAAAAAATGCACTACATAACAGGAATGACTAACACCTACTTACTTCACAGAATGGATTTCAAGCCTATTTGCTATGCTGCGCTGTTTAATGTTTTAATTTATCTCAGTTTGAGAAATTAAAGTAAAAGTAGTCAGTTTAACTTTTGTTTATAGTTATTTTCACTTTCAAAGTTCTTAGTGCTGCCATATTTGGGTTTCAATCACCACACGGGAATGTGTTTAAAAATCAATTGCTTTCATTTGATGATTTTTCATTGTGAAGACATTTCTAGTGGTTTTAATTGTTTTTAAGGGTTTCCTCTCCCCCCGAACCCACATAAAGGTTAAAATATTGGGTCAAACTTTGAAAAGAAGAAATGCTCTTGAGATCCTCAGATGAAAGATGCCATAGATGGGCAAAATAATTTGGCTAATATTATGTGGCTGGATATCATCCCCCACTGGGAGTCTATCCTTGCTCAACCTTAGAGAAACTGGGATATTATGGGAATGTATTTCAGATGCAAAGTTTAATAACTTGAGGTTTTGCATAACAATCCTTGAAGACATTCAATACCCATCACTCGCTGTCTCAGGAGGTAAAGCAAGCTTCACTTAGAAGCCCTCCCGTCAACCTAACAGCTGGATTCAGCGAGTAAGCTGCAGTTAAGTGATAACAAGAAAGCGCCTCATGTTTCCCGTATCTCACACATTTGCTGTATAAGAAGCAGAATACACTATTGTGTAGGGATCCGCTCACACTCACTGGAAAAGGTGGAGAAACTGCTTTATAAACAACGTTATTATTTCAGTATGTATGGGGCAGGTCCTCACCCCCAGGGGGACACAGGACTCCACCTGCTCCACTCATTTGAGTTGCCTGGCTGTGCTGCCTCAAAGGGTTCATTTCACCCCTTTCTCTAAACCTGCTTAGCTTAAACCTCCAGCCCACCACATACTCCCTGAACATGTAACGCTCCCCCTTGGCCTTCTTCCCACCCAGGGCATCCAGCCCCACTAGCACGGATCCTTTCCCTACACGCCCCTTGCCCCCCTCCCCCAACCTGCTAGGCCACCGTACCACCCCCACCCAGCTCCCGCCCTTCCCCCACCCCGTCAGCGCGAGAGGGAAAAGGGGGTGCTTCAGTTTCCTGTCCTCTCCGCGGTCCGCTCTCCCACAGCCAATCATCACGAAGCCCTGGCTGCCCGCCTCCTCGCCACCAGCCAATCGGCGGCGATAGGGCAGCTCGGCCAATGGGAGCGGCACGGGCTGGTGGAAGAGTCCACCCTGAGAGCCCCCGCATCGGCCCGCCCCCCTGACCGGATCCCTACCCCCCTCCTCCACTCACCAGCCAAGCCAGCGCCGCGACCTCCACCTCCTCTGCCCGGGGCACCGAGGGGAGGGGACCCGCTACCGCTCTGCCTCCCGCCCGGCTGAAGGGAGAAGGGAGGGGGGGTGACTAGGAACGGAGCGAACGCGAAGCGGCGAGAAACAAGATGGCGGCTTCTCCGTGAGGCGGCGGAACGGACGCTCCGCCCCTTTCCCCCCTCGGGCGAAACACTGCGCATGCCCGTGACTCGCTGCTAGGCCTCGCGAGATCTCTGCAAGGGGGAGGGGATTGGGGGAACTCGGCGGGGGGCGGTCCTAGGCGGAGGAGGGGCCTGGGACGGGGAGTCCAGGGAGGTGGCTGATGAACCCCCGGAAGCTGAATAGTACATACGGTCTCCTCAGCCGCCCCGGGACCTGCATGGGGCATAACACCCAGCTTGGAGGGGGGCTCCCCCGTCCCCATCCCAGAGGGGGGCGGGGCTCTACACGCTCACAGGCGTGGGGTGGGGGCTAGAAGAGGGAGGTCATGGGAGGAGGCTCCCCGTAGGGCAAGAGATCATTGATCTGGCTGAAGGGGTAGGAGGAGAACCCAGGAGTCCTGACACCCCTCCCCCACCCCTGATCTGGCTGGGGCATGAGAGGAGAACCCAGGAGTCCTGACACCCCTCCCCCCACACACACCCCTGACCTGGCTGGGACATGAGAGGAGAACCCAGGAATCCTGATCCTGACACCCCCAAACAGGGGCTCTCTCTTGCCCTGCGACCTGTGTTATCCCGTCCCTGGTCTGTCCAGAGAAAACCTCTCAGTCAGATGCTTTCTTTGTTTTGCAGCTAATCTCTCCTCTCTGCCTGGCCCAGCCAGCCAAGTCTTGCAGGGGTTCTTCGGAGCATTACCGAGCTCCGGGCTGCATGTTTCCTGCAGCCCGAAACCCTTCCTGCAGCTAGCAACACTCTCTAGGGTCGGAGCTACAGTAACATCAAGCAGTGTTGGCCATGCCAATGTAGGCAGGGAGGCAGCTGACCCCCAGGCGGCCTTTAGGTATATATGTGGTACCTTTTCGAGCATAGGATGCAGTTGACTAGATGAGGTGTATCACACGAATTTTCACACGGGGCTGGAGAACCAGACTGCCCCACGTTCACCCTGGAGCAGCAGCAGCTGGGCCCAGCTTCCCATGCTGGGTGTTTCAACAAGATGCACGGGATTGCATGGCACTGCGACCCCGTATGCCTGGTTGCAATGCCACTCACTCAGATTTGACATGACTGACAATCACCAAACCTGAATGGTGCTGCGACCCTATGCACCAGGTTGCAACACCTAGAGCAAGGAGCTGGACCCAGCCTAATGGGATGGGAGCTGCTGCTGTTGGGTAAGTGCATGACAGGCTCACTGTGCAATCCACCACCAATAACCCATTCCCTTCTCTGTTTGCAAAACCTGGCTCTGTCATTGGTGTCAACTCTAAACTCACTTATATCCTTCCTGCCTTTCATTAAACTGATTGTGAAGGAAGTCCTTAGCTACAACAATTCTGTCTTCCAGATGCATAGAGAGACAAGGTGGGTGAGGAAATATCTTTTATTGGACCAACTTCTGTTGGTGAGAGGGACAAGCTTTTGAGCCACACACAGCTGTTCTTCAGGTCTGGGAAAGGTACTCCCAGCATCACAGAAAAAATGCATGAGTAGTTAGCATACATTGTAATGGCCCATTTGTCAGTTTGAGACACTCACATGCTACTTTGCATGTAGCAGGTTCCCCAATGAACAAGAAATCTGCACCACTAAGTAGTCTCTCATCCTCTAAAGCACACTTAAGAGACAGATACTGGCCTAATCAATCAAGTTTTCAAGAATGCAATATTATGAGACCTTTACTATGGCTACACCTCTTTGGGACCTTTGGCCTATGGTCAGTGTTTATGGGTCATAAGCTTCCTGAGTTAGGAAATATCAATACAAAGATTTTATGGGTAGTTCAGTAGATAGTGCAGGAGATTGGAAGTCAGGACCATCCAACCAATGTGCTTCAGTCTTGCCCTGGAAGAACCACATCTAAATGTGATAATCCATTGTCCATGGCTCGTTCAGTCTGTGACCAATCTGGTGATGTTTCCAAGTAGTGTCAGTTGTGATCTTGATAACTGTCCTAATTGGACTGGTCTGAGACAACTAACTCATTTCACATGGATCTCCAATTCACCATCACGTGGTAACTTTCAGCTACTATCACGCCTGGATCTGAATCACTGACCCAGAAGCAAAAGTCTTTGTATCCCAGTTCACTGAATTGTCCCATTTCCCAAAGGCCCCTCTCTCACTTAAACAGAGACTGGCTCAGGGGAATATGTTATGGCTGAATGTGACTCCTGCTGCTCTTGTGCTTTTCCTATTGAAAGGTAGAGCCTGAAAAATTACTATCAGTGCAGCTCTGTGTGTTTATTATCTCTCATTGATTACCAGATAACACACTCAGTTTACTAGTCAAATGATGATTTTCCTCACTGCCTGGCCACGTAAATGTGAAAGTGAAGCTGGGTTTTTCCTGGCTCCTATCCCGTAACTAGTAATAAAGCTGCAGTCAGAACTGAGCTGCTCTCTCTTGTGTCCTTCCACCATAATCATAGATTTTTCTAGTGTTGGGCACATGATATGCTTGGTCTGTAGCTCTGGTGAGATCATCCATGGTGCACAGTTCCTCAAGAGCCAGCAGACCAACAGATGTTCTGTGGTTTGTGTTTCACCGCAGTCACGTCTCTGGATTGTTGGAATAGCTCCACTTCCGCATACTGACTCTTGACCTGTCAACTCTTGTTTGGAAGTGATTTAAACATCTCCAGGTAGACCAATCCTCTGTGCATTTTGATGTCCTTGTCACATATTGCAAACTGTGTCTACTGTGTTTTCAGTTGTGTAGCTGTTGGTGATTTTTCAAGCAGTTCCGTTGCAACCTTGGAAGCTTTTCCATGATTTCAGGCGGCTAACTGCTGTGGTGTGGCCATGTCTGGTATTGTCGACCTGTCATAATCATTCCATTTTGCTTGTGACCGCTTTCCTGATATCCGGTGGAGTGATACCACTATCATTACAATATAACCAGAGCTGAGCTGACAAATACGATGATGATTATATTATTTGTATAGCATTGTTATAAGAGTCTTTGTGTTCAATCTTTGTGCCCTCTCTGCTAAGATTGCCCACAAGGGTATTCGTTGAGGTGGTGGCGGTTTGTGATGTGACACCAGTTTCTCTAGGAAATGTACTAAAACCAGAATATCCATCCCTACCCCTGTATGGTTTGATTTCTGATCCAAGCTTCCCTGCGGGGCTAAAGTGGTTGCTCTGATATGGGAGGTACACTGTTGCCAATGCTTGCAATTTTTATAGAGTCTTGCGATATTTGGTGTTTTTCTTAAAGCATCAGCTCTTGGATTCATGTGAATGCATGAGAATCTCAGCTGTGGTTTATTAAAAGGAAGTTTGTAGCCCTTGTGGTTGCAGAAAAAAGCTTGGATATGTGACTCATGTGCAGAGGACAAATACAAGTGAACTCCAAATTTATTATTTGAAAGATCTCACGCTTTTTAAGCCAAACTCATTTTTTGAGAGCTGACTCATGATCTTTGAATGCTTGGGGTGGCACTATTGGAGGTGTTTACTGCTATGCAATGTTGCATAGCTCATCTTCGTGTTAACTTGTTTATAAATCCATCAGCCAACGCTGCTGCTGATTTTGCAACAAGGTGCAGTTATAGATCAAAACAGCTGTTTTTCTTGTGAGCTGGAGGGCAAGATGATATAAGGAATCTCTGCCCATTCCCTCTGTGCTCCCTCCAATTTATTTTAATCGTGGTCTGATGTGCTAAGCCAGCGATGTTCTGTTTCCTTCCCAGCTGCTTTCTCAACAGCAACGAACACATCACTGAAGTGACCTGGCTCCCTGGAAAGGATTGTAGCCTTCTGCCAACAGGTCTCTGTGCTAAGCTGACTGCAACTTGGAGGAGGCAAGGAAAAGCAGAAATGAGGCTTTTCCCGCTTTCTGTCTTCTTGCTGATAGTTGCGTAAATATTTCTTCCTGGTTTGTCGATTTCATATTGAACAACACTGGTTACCCGCTCAGCCACCTCTTTGCTGTATCAGCAGCCAAATCCAGGGTAACTTTACTGCAAAAATGACACTGATTTTCAGAAGAACTGAGCAGAGGGTGCACGACACGGCTGAAAATCGTGCATCCCTGCATCGGAAGTTGTTTTTTACCTCCCTTCTCCACACCACTCTGTTAACTGCCTCACAAGGGGGAATTAGTCTGAGTTTCCATGATACTGCAAAGAGAGAAAAAAAGAAACACCTGCTGTAAGGTATTAATTTGGCTTCATACCATAGTACCTGACTGCATGTGAGCCGCACTGCCTTCTGTTCACGTGTGTAAAAAAGATAGGGCCAGTTTCTGATATTCCTTAGTCCATGAACAATACCATGAAAGTCAGTTGGATCACATGGGAAGTAAAGTGCTACCTAATCTGAGTAAGGGTGTCAGAGTCTGCCCCTCAGTGTGTAATTACTGTGCCTGCCTTATTATGCATGCTACTGGAGCATATTGGTCACATATTGGGTACATTTTTAAAGGGCTTTTGGAAATTTTGTCCTTCAAGGTGACCTGAAAAGAACCAAACTCTTTTTTCCTTTTCAGGGTGTGAAAAGGATCCCAAGAGGTAACTTTCCCCCCGGCATGTTTTTTATTATAGAATAAAAGATCACACCATGTCTTCCTTATCTTTTTTTCTGAAAGACTCTTCAGGGGACCAGAGAACTGAACAGAATCTCAGTCCTCAGTTGGAGGGGCAAGGGGGCCAGTGTTTGAATCACAAAGAGAACTTTTCTCCCAAGGCTCCCTTAGGTGTTTGAGCTAAATGGGTGTGAACAAAAAACAAGGTATTTTAAACAGTCTGACTAAAGATCCCTCTTCTTCTCAATTGCTCAGATTTCAGTCTCTTATCACTTGTCAGAATCCCTCTAGTTCTCTAATCATCCACAGGGCCAACCATCCAGAGCAGACTAGACAAGACCTGATATGATTAATGTTAAAAACAATCCCCAACCAAGCCCAAACTTTCTCTCCTCCCAGACAACCCACTTGTCAGGCCTTCTTCATGCATCTGAGAGGGAAAAAACAACCCACCCCCGACCTAACTGTCACCTTTGGAGGTATTTGGGACTCAGCTGTGTTGGGACTTTGCAGTTTTGCTTCTCACCTCCAGGTGGAGGTATACAGTAGCTGATTATCTGCATTTTGTGAAATAAGGCTGTGTACAAAGAGCAGTCCGCTCAAAAAAACAACCAACCAACCAGCCAAAAAACCTGCTACAGAATCAGGGCTGTTTAAATAATTATTTCCCAGTGCACAAACAGATGCTCGGTAATAAAGAGTGGAACAGTTAATGGAATAAGTTTTGTTCGGTTAATGCATTCTCTGTTCCAAATCAAAACACATTTCATATAACAAAGGAAAGCCTAATCCCTGGTAAAGCAACACAGCTACTTCTGTGCAATATGATTTTATGACTTCCAGGTTTCTAGTGAAGTCATTAAAACCACCTATGGTTTAATATAAGGGCCGCAAAGTGTAACTACTAGCTGAGACCAGCTTAGCACAGCTTCTTTTGTATGGAGGGACACAGCTCCCAGCTAAGGACATTTCCTATTGTCTCACCAACAGAAGGGCAGGGAGTAACTCCCAGCCCAAAGCTGGACCAGATATCAGATCCAATTCAGCTCATTTGGTACAGCTGCTGTCTCTGACTGGTACAAGGATCCAGTAGCATGCATACAGGATGGGGTTGTTCCAAATGCCCTGCACAGCAGAATCAGGACCGCTAGCAAGCCAGGTCATAGGCGGTGAGTTATATGGACCAGTGGTGCCCTTGCTCCAGCAATATTCAGGCACGTGGGCCCGGCTCCACCAATGTTTGGGCTTATATTTTCAGAGCCGTCCCATCCATAGGATGGATGGGGCAACTGCCCCGGGCCCTGTGCTTTGGGGGGCCCCGTGCTTCAGGGGGACGTGGGGTCTAGGGCAGCCTGGGGGATTAGCGGGGGGCCTGGTGCTGGCAGCAGCGAGCGACCTGGCCCCAGCTCGCCCCCACTCCACCCCTTCCCCCAAACCCCCACCCCGTCTCTTTCTGGCTTCCGCCCCCTCCCCTGAGCGACGGAGTCCTTAGGCAAACAACAGGCAATCATGGAGACTTTGAAGTAGACCTATTTCCTAAGCATCACCAGTAATTAACTACACAGATTAACATAAGGCAATTTATCCATTAGGCAGTTTAACGCAAACTTTAAAGAGACATATAGACAATTACATTATTTCACCCAAGATTAATCTAAATGTTAATATTCCCTTTTGATCTCTAAATCAATAGCTATAGTGACAGACAGGAACTGTCTGTTTACATGGGTAACATCTAACAAGATATAAGTAAACACATACAATTAGTATCACCTTTAATTCTCTAGCAATACAGGTTTGCATTTCAAATTTCTAGCCTATCTAACATGGAATGGCCCTAATTACCATTTACATACTTTTCTAACATGTCTCTAAAGGTTGAATCTGTGTCATTTAAACGCTTTCTGGCCATGAGTCACACTTTGTATAACATTTGTTGCAATTATATAACAGTGGTAGCAACAATGATTTGCATGGTCGTACTCTAATCAGATAATGCCACAGGGCCATGTGCCCAGTTAGCAGCACTGCAGTGTTCCTTTCACCTGCTTTACCTTCACACTTGTGCTTGCTGGTGTAGAATACAGGTTGCTGAGAGGCCTTGGAGCACCATAAAGCACTGGAATCCTCTTACATATGCCTTAAAAGAATAATCCCATTAAACAAATGCCTTTTCTCCGCATCACACCAAAACACCGAGGAGAGAGTGGCGTGGATCCGACACCTCTAAGAGGCTGAGCTCCTTAAAGAGCTAATAGAAATTAGAGATGGGAAAGAGACTTGATAGGCCCCATACTTCCAGCCAACACCGGATTATTTCCCAAGGCTATGTACAGCCCAGCTGAAAATGACTCAAGCAATGGAGACTTCCACCACTTCCTTTAGTCAGACTGTTCCATGGTTGCGTGGATCTCAACGCACCAGATTGTGACAACTTTACAACACCGAGTTGTATCTCATCCTGCAAGAACTCCGAGTGATGTCAAGAGAGCTACTCACAGGGTTTGCTATTCAATGAGTAAGGGACGGTCAAGCGCAAGTCTTTGGAAAAGTTACCTGCTCTTCAGCCTAAATTACAGCTGTGTGGGAAACAGGATTTCAAAACTTGTTTTGTTCTGAATCGGAAACAAATTTTGAAATTTCCTATGAAATGAAAATTCTGAAAAAAAACCCCTCATTTCAGGTAGATTTCAGTGTTATCAAAATAAAACGTTGTGCTGTTTGACTTCAGTTTTGACATGTAATTTTTTTACAGTATAAAATAAAAAATCAAAATGAAAACTTGTTGCAAAACAAACAAATAAAAAAAAGAACATTTCAACCTTATCAAAATGCCCCCCTCCCCAATTTTTTTTCCTATCCACACATTCCTGAAGGAACTTTTGATTTCAACAAAACAGCATTATTCCATCCAAATGAAAATGTTCAGCCAGTTCTGCTAAATATTTGTATGCTAATCTGACTGGTCAAAGGGGCCACCTTCAAACAATTCTCTCTCCTTAGTGTTTACATGTATCCTTTAAATGCTGCTAGACAGGCATATCCCACTTTCGCTATGGTTCAGCCACGCTTGTTGTATTTAGTTCTTATCAATCTTTCCTCATATCTCAGTCCTTCCCACTCCTTATCCATTGCCATCAGCTATCTAATTTGACATCTATGGTTACCCCCTAGGTTTTTCGTAGCCTCACCATTCTACTTTTGCTCTCCCATCGAGAAGCTGTGATTTGGATGATTTTTTCCCTGAGTTATAATAATTTGTCTTTTTTCCAGGCTGAATCACATTTCATTTCTTGCTCATATTTCTAACTTCTTCTTCTGGGTCCTCTACAAACCGTTGCCCCTTTCTGTGCACCAAAGATAAAGGGAAAATAATGTGAATTCACAAGCGCTTTTAAAACATGGCAGTTACACCAACCCAGAGCCGGCACCAGGCATAAGCAGACTAAGCAATTGCTTAGGGACCTGAGCAGCTCAAGGGCCCCCCCTCTTTGCTTTTTATTATGTGTTGTGCATGGGGGGAGCCCCCCAAATATTCCTGATTAGGGCCCCCAATAGGCTAGCACTGTCTCTGCACCAACCTCTAGCTATGCAGCCACTTAGAGCCCAATCTTTCACACACTTACTACAGATTATACTCCTATAGTGAGTTGTCTGATTGCCTTCAAGAATCTTATTGCTGCTCATTAGTATTTGTACTTAAGGAGACAAATGAAGCTCTAGCATGAAATCATTGAAGTTACACCAATTTACAGCAGGGATATGATTTTTATGCTGGTCTAATCCACGGATGGGTGACATTCTACCAGCCCTCTACCAGCTGAGTTCCCCAAATAGCCCTCACAATATATAAAATCCCAGTCCTTAAACAGTCGGCTTTCATTAAAGCAAACAACTACAACTATAGATAGACTCCTAGACTTTAAGGTCAGAAGGGACCATTATGATCATCTAGTCTGACCTCCTGTACAACGCAGGCCACAGAATCTCACCCACCCACTCCTGTAACAAACCCCTAACCTATGTCTGAGTTATTGAAGTCCTCAAATCGTGGTTTAAAGACCTCAAGGTGCAGAGAATCCTCCAGCAAGTGACCCGTGCCCCACGCTGCAGAGGAAGGCGAAAAACCTCCAGGGCCTCTGCCAATCTGCCCTGGAGGAAAATTCCTTCCCGACCCCAAATATGGCGATCAGTTAAACCCTGAGCATGTGGGCAAGACTCACCAGCCAGCACCCAGGAAAGAATTCTCTGTAGTAACTCAGATCCCACCCCATCTAACATCCCATCACAGACCATTGGGCATATTTACCTGCTAATAATCAAAGATCAATTAATTGCCAAAATTAGGCTATCCCATCATACCATCCCCTCCATAAACTTATCAAGCTTAGTCTTGAAGCCAGATATGTCTTTTGCCCCCACTACTCCCCTTGGAAGGCTGTTCCAGAACTTCACTCCTCTAATGGTTAGAAACAAGTTCCACACACCTTGAGTTCCAGTTTTGCCTCACTTGTTTACCAAGCAACCACACCTTGTCTGGAGCTCTATAAAGGACACAGAGACATCTAGTGGCTGATAATATAATATATTACATCTCAGATCCTTTATGCAAGTTTTGACAGGTCCCCAAGCTTCACAGCCTGGGTGTGGGTTTGACAGGGTATCACCCAGTTCAGTGCTTGCTTTCTCCCAAGACTCATCAGTGCAGGTTTGATAGGCTCCTGGCAGAGTGCTCCTGATAGACCTTAGCGTGTGCTTCCCTACCGCGGTTTTAGGAACCCTCCCTATGGCCTTGGAGAGAGATGTCATGTTCTCCATGTTATTTTGGGGAGTGCCTTCCAATACCGCATGGGTTTAAATTTCAGATATGGCTCTGAGATGCCCAGCTGGGCCCTTCACTATTTCCAGCCCCCTCCCCTCTTCTCTTTGCCCAGTCCCCATCCCCTCGGCTCGCATCCAAGTGAAGTAACTGCCAGGAAGGGCTGGTAAGGATTTCTCACTGGCAGGGGACCCATTCACCTGGACATGTGACCTCACAAACTGGAGTTTCACCTGGTGTTCACAGCCTGCTCTGGTTATTTATCTGCTCAAGTGGTGGAGGGGCAAGGTACAAAGGACAACATTTGCCCCCAATGAAATGAAATAAAACAAACACAGGCAGGGATGGGGGGGGGGGGGGAAGCAGGTGTAGCCTTATGGAGAGCAGAACTCTCTGCACTGACACAGGGAATGGTTTCTTGGCCTAGAACTGCAGGTTGCAATGCACCTGGTCTGACTCCCCCCTTTGTCCTGTTTGGGCGATACAGCTGCAGGTTCTGCATCTGAAGAAGCAGGTTTTTTTACCCACGGAAGCTTATGCCCAAATAAATCTGACTCCTCGTTGTTTTTGTGGATACAGACTAACACGGCTACCCCCTCTGAGGTTCTGCATGGACATTGAAAAGCATGTGGTGACTTACTGCCACCTAACTCCAGCCCAGCCCAGCCCCTAGTGTGACAGCAGGCCCACTGAGGTCAATCCCCGAGTGCTAAGCTCTTCGGCATTTAACCTGGGCCATCGGGCACCAAAGCTGCCTTTGGGTGGAGAGACAGACGCTGACACCCTGTGTGTGTCTTCAAAGAGTGAGGGGCTGAGATACTACAGTGACAAGTGTAGAAGAAGGAGGGGAGCACTGAGGCGGGTCAGAAGGAACCCACATGAACCCTCCTCCCCCCCCCAAGAATTACCTATCCCACCTCCGCCATCCCAAACTTTGGGGGTTCCTCTAAAATGGGACCTGGATGTGAACTGGGGCTGGTTTGCTCCAAAACACAGCCTGTCAAAACAAAACCCACACACCTGCTTTTGTCCTTACCTCTATGTGCCGGGGGTACAGACCCCACCCCGCGGCAGGCAGGGAAAGGGTTAATCCCCTCCTTCAAGCACAGGTGCTGGGACTAGAGGTGCGCACCCCCCCCCCCTTACTTGAAGTGGTTTCCATGTAGGGTGACCAGACAGCAAGTGTGAAAAATCGGGACGGGGTGGGGGGTAATAGGAGCCTATATAAAAAAAGACCCAAAAATCGGGACTGTCCCTATAAAATCGGGACATCTGGTCACCCTATTTCCATGATATACAGGGTTTGCAGTTTGGTTCAATGGCTCTCAGCACAGAGGCTGGAGGAAGGGGAGGGCAGTTGCCTGCCTAGAGTGCAGGGATTTGCAGGGCTGGGCCGGCTGCGGGGGATTCATTAACCCCTAGTCACCATGTCAGCGGGCTGGTGCCGAGAGCTGCTCTCTAGGAAGGGGGCGGGAAGGGACCTGCTGCGCCGGGCTGGGAGTTTTCTTCCCCTTGGGAACCTGGCTGCCGGCAGCCACGTGTTGGAGGGAGGCTGGGGCTGCGGGAAGCCTGGGTGTGACACGCGGGCACAGCCCTAGAGGGCTTTACACTCGCCCCGCTCCAGCCAGCGCCGGGCCCGGGCTCGCCTCGGGGCGGCGGAAGGTTGCTCCGGGCTCAGGCTGAACAAAGCGCGGGGCGTGGCAGGGGTCTCCCCGCTCTCCCTCCGGCCCGGCCGCGGCCCCTCGCTTCTCCGCCGCCGCCCGCAGGACCTGGAGCCGCGCAGATGGGCTCCCGCCCCGGCCGCCGGGTCCAGCAGCGGGTGCCGGGCCAGCCGTCCCGCTAGCGAGCGGAGCCCAGCAGCGCCCTCCCGCCCGGGGTCCGGGCAGCCTCTGGGAGCCAGGTGAGTGGCGAGCGCTGCCCGGCCAAGGCGGAGACCAGCCCGGCCCCACCTGCTCCTGGGGGCCCAGTCAGTGGTTGGGGGGGGGGGGGGCAAGACCCCTGGGCTCTATTCCTTGCTCTGCCCCCTTCTCCCTCCCCCCCCGCACTCCTTGGGGGAGCCCCTTCGTGGCCGTGCCTCGATTTCCCCTTTCCTGCAAAATGGGGGGTGCTGGCAAGCGCCCAAGAATCCTGCCTGGAATGGAATGTCCGAACAATGGAAAGTCCGAACTCCCAGCATGGCTGGGCCCCCCGGCAAGGCAGGGGGTCAGTGGTCACCGGCCACCTTGGGTCCGGCATTGCCAGGGCTGAGCGGTCCCTCCTCCGGGGAAGGTGATGGAAGTGGGTGGCCCCTGCTAAGGCTGGAGAGAGCTTGAGCAGCACCTCTCTCTTAGGCTGCCTCTGGGCACCACCACCAGCTGCTCTGAGTGGGGCAGGGGAAGACCCCTGGGGAGGTGTATTTGTGTGGGGCATAAGGACAGCATAGGAAGCATTAGACCAGGGACACGTGTGTGTTGCCATTCTTAAAGGGCCTTGGCTGGAGCTGACTTCTTGGGGGTGGTGCGTGAGAAGGAAGCAGGTGACCGGTCGGTGTACGGTGCCTCCCTGGTGGCTTCTCTTTCCAACGCGTCAGGCAGCTCGGTCCGGCCGCCTTGAAACTCCTGGGTGGGAAAAGGACCAGTAAAGCAATGTCCGAGGAGTCTGGGCTCTGCCCAGTGGAGGCTGTTGGGGTTGAGGGTTTTTGGCTACACCTAGTGACCTCCCCTGAGAGGGTTTGAGTTGTCGGCATTGGGCAGAGTGGGTGTGTCCTACCCACTGTCCCTGTTCCCAGCCCAGTGATCCCCTATCAGTTGGTAGCCGTTACAGAAAGGAAAAGAAATCCAGGCAGCTCTCTAGCCTCCACACCCTGCAATAACAAACAAACAAAAACCCAACAACACACACACAAAAACCAACCCACAACCTCCCCCTTCTATTCCCCGTTGTGTCGGGAGTTCCTCCAACTGGGATTCTGCCTCATCGTGCAGCTACACCCAACTTCCCTAAGTCCCATTCACTGGCCTACAGGGACCATGCATGCAGCTCCCAGTTCAAGAAGGAGCTTTACCTCCCGTGCCCTGATCTGTGACTGACTGCACCGGGGTGTGACTAGAGGCAGTCACTTTACACCCTCTAACTTACTCTCCGTCATTTTGCAATTGCTCACCTTGCCCAGAGACTGGACGCGTCTATGTCCCCTCCTGGCTTTCATGCGCTACATTCCCCATGCTAGAAGAGGCTTATTGAAAATGTCTCTGTTCCTATTACCCATTAAACCGGCTGAAAGGGAGTGGCCGCAGCTCCCACCAGATGAGGTGTGAGGGAAGCACCTGTGGAGCAGGCTAAGTTTAAAGCTGCACCCTCAGGGGATCCTGCCAAGGAGTGAGTGCTCCCTGCAACGTGCTGAGCACCTGCCAATGGAGCCTGTAGGTGTTGAGGTCGGCGATGCACAGGGTTGGGCTGTATGTGGCTGAATTTTAGGGGATGCTATTTGTAAATAAGTTCTGATGGGGTGGGCGCTGGAGTATCCTTTTTCCTCTGTGAGAAAGCTGGCTCTGGCCTTCCAAATAGACTCCCGGATCTGTCCTGTTTGTCTCTCTGGAGATAAAAGAACCCTGGCAACAAGCAAGGGGTTCAAATCCTGCCCAAAGGCAGCCAGAAGCCCTGCAGCTGCTGCTTCCAGCCATCTTCCAATTAGGCTTAATAAGACAGCGGCAATCCCTTAGGGGAAATGTGGGCAATACTAATTGGCAGCAGCAGCCACACCATTGCCTGGAATGCTGGGAATATAAACTAGCAGCAGGGGGAGTGTGCCCACCCCAGGAGCAAATTGGGAGGGGTACACGCCCTCCTCTCCCGCCGTGGCTTTGATCCAGAGCTGTGGGAAGCTTTGGCCTTTGTATTGGGATCACATAAGATGCTTGTGCAGGAAGCTTCCATGTAGATGGGTTGGACACATTTCTACATTCAAATGGAAAATGGTGCCCCCTCTGGTGGGATCTAGGACTCCCCGGTGCAGGTTCTCTCCCCCCCACCCCCCCGACTAAACAGCCACGCCAGCTTGCTTGTCTCATGCCTACATATAGATAGAGCTCCGCAAATCTGCGGATATCCGCTTCATATCCCTGGATAGTGGATCGGATGCAGATACAACCGTGCAGGGCTCTACTCACCAGTGGTGCTTGGCCCGCGGCGTCCGGTTCAGGCAGCCCGGGGGGCGCAGCGCGCTTGGGGCCGGTGGCCAGTGGCTGGGCAAAATCAGGGCTGTCCAGTATCCGCTCGCCATGCCGCTTCCTGTCCAGCAGCTTGGGCCCCTCAGGCAGCACCAGCATCCCCACCATGGCACGGCACAACTGCCAGCGCTCTCAGTCCCAGGCCTGGCCCGCCGGCTCCAGGGCCTGCCCCCAGCAATGGGGACTGGAGTGGGAGGGGCCCCGGTGCCCTACTCCTCCACCCCAGTGTGATGCAACATGCACTGCTGAGGCATTAGTTCCTCACTGGGAGCATCACTTCTGTGTGATGGTGGAGCCCTGGGGGGTGGCAGCTTTGTTGCAATTAGAGCTGGGCACAGTAGTTGAGTAGCAAACAGCTTATCTGGCAAATTTCATTCCTTCTTATGTGCACAAATGACATGTCAATACTTCGCTTCCCATGTATTTGTTTGTTCAATGCTCTTTGACAAATGACTTATGCAAACATAGGGTCGCTGGGGCTGCGCGGTAATTGGTCGCTTTAGTCACATGCATTGTTTTCCCACCCTGATTGGTGGACTCCTCCTAGACAAGAACTTTCAAGATGGCTGCAGGGGTGCTTGCACTGGTGCAGATGTGTACAGGAATGAGTAACGCTGCGCCACGGGTGCTGCAAAGACAGCGCTTCCTGAATGAAAGTTTCTCGGTGCAAACGGTGGGGGGAAGCAAACAGCGGCGCCGCAGAGACCCTTGGTTCTTGTCTGAACGTTGGAGGAGTCTTGCTGTATTAGCCTAGCTCCCATTAGGATGTTAACGGGAAGGCTGGGCGGAACCTCCCAGAGTGCTCTCTGCTCCTGATAGCTGATGAGGAGGAATTTAAAGTGGTCCTTCAAGGCCAAACAAAACAATTAGCCCTGAGCTGAATTGCATCATTTGGTGCATGGGGAATATTCCATGGGCCTGTGGTGGTTTTATTTAATTAGTGCTGTGCAAGAACATGAACTAACCTGGCCTGCAGATCCCCTCTCACCAGGGGGAGTCGATGTCTCTCTTCAGCTTCAGAGACAGAGCATCGGCCTCACCCCCCCCGAATGCTGCTTTGCTTTGAGCTGAGAAAACAAGGATTCGAAGAATCCTTGCCTCTGTTGAAGGGAGCAATTCTGCCCAGTGAGCCCAGATGCTCAGGGGAGCCGAGGCCCCTTTGTGTGGCTCTGGCGAAGCAGAGGGATCTTAGAGTAAGTGAAATCTGTCTCCTAGGAATGGGTGGTGTGCTGGGGCTCTCCAGACAGTGTAGAGCTGATGGAAACTCGACACTGGCTTGGCTCCCAGCATAGGAGCTTGGTGGAGTATCAGGTACCTGGAATGCCCTGTACTGTGGCTCTTCTGCTTCCCAGGGTGCACATGGGTTCATGGAAAGCCACGTATTAGATGGAGTAGGCTCAGGGCTGTTCCAGCTTACACTGGAGGTGGGCAGGAAGCATGAGAGTGACCTTAAAGTCCCTGTAGCCTCCACCACTCCTGCAAGTACAGGACCAGGGTAACAGAATCAGGCCTTACTATTTGTTCACTTGATTTGCCTTGGCACAGCCATATGGAAACTATCACGTCGTACACGATGCATTTAGAGTGTTATGAACATGTCTAATTTTCCGGCTGATTAAAATCCAGGTAGTGTGGCGCCATGTACTCAAAGCCGTTTCAGTGCACTTAAAATATTGTGTCACACCATCTATCTTAACGAGCAGGGAAACCAGCGAGCTTAATTGTTTTCAAGTGATTTAGCACTGCCGTGACAGCCGTGGTGATGGCCTGTTCTATCCATGCTGTGAGTGCAGCGCAGGCTCCGCTACATGACAGATCTGGATGGGCGACGGGATACTTTGTCCTCTTGCTGGGGCAAGTTGCAGATGGAAGAGACCTCTGACCCCACCCAGCTCCAATTGAAGCCCACGGCAGAACTCCCTATTGACTGCAAAGAGAGCAGGATCGCCTGGACCCACACCTCCCTTTACCACCTGTGAGACCGTTCTGTCCTTGGCCTCTGCCAGGTTCCCGCTGCAACTTCTTGTGAGCCGCCCTAGCAAGAGGTTGCCCGAGAATCATCACCAGTCACCAGCTGATAATGCCTCCTCCTGGTCACTAGTGACTTAAGCTTAAGTGGAACAGGCAACCCTGAGGCAAATAGCTTTATATTCCATTACCAGCCTCTCATCTAATTCCTGCAGGAACAGTTCTCGACCATTAAGTATCCCCCCCTCCCGCTCTGCTTCCATGTAGCAAAGGCAGCCCTCCTTCCCAATGTCTGCTCCCCCCAAAGACAAGATCTAGACCAGGGGTCGGCAACCTTTCAGACGTGGTGTGCCGAGTCTTCATTTATTCACTCTAATTTAAGGTTTCGCGTGCCAGTAATACATTTTAACCTTTTTAGAAGGTCTCTTTCTGTAAGTCTATAATATATAACTAAACTATTGTTGTATGTAAAGTAAATAAGGTTTTTAAAATGTTTAAGAAGCTTCATTTAAAATTAAATTAAAACGCAGAGCCCCCCGGAGCGGTGGCCAGGACCCGGGCAGTGTGAGTGCCACTGAAAATCAGCTCGCGTGCCGCCTTCGGCACACGTGCCATAGGTTGCCTACCCCTGATCTAGACTTTTCTTCCCAGTAGGAGCGAGGTCTCGGGGACACTTCGTTATTTGTTTGCGTTAGGCATGTACGGGTTGCACAACCCCAGAAGGAATTCTCTCCCAGCCGGCTTCAATACTCCCAAAGGGAGGCCAGTCTTGTTGATGCTGCTGCATCGCTCTAATGAAGCATGAGCGGCTAGTCGCACATCAGCCAGCGCCTCAGAAAACTCTGCAAGTTCTGTTTGAAAAACAATCCTGCTTTCCTGGATTTTTCTGCTGCCCGGGCTGGATATATTTGTACGTTTCCCTTTCTGAAATGGTGCGGTTTTGTCTTCCCCCTACCGTAAAGCAAAGAGAGGCTGCTTTCTAACAGGCCGGGAGCCATCCACATCAGGATGTACTAAAACAGTAATATTCTGGTAGCATCTAGAGCCCTCAACTAACGTGAGCCCCTGTTGTGCTAAGTGTCGTACAGACACAAAGTGACAGTCCCAGCCGCAGAGAGCTTGTAATAGTCACCTTAGGGATTTAAGGGGTTAGGCAGAGAATATAAAATGATTCATCATGCTGGAAACATCTGACACCCCCGCCCCCACCCACTATCTCCTAGGCTGTGGAATGAGGTATAGACCAGGGAACAATCCTGCATGGATAGACTGGATGATCAACAGGTCTCTGGACCTCTAATCTGTACCTTTTACAAGTTTCATGAGAGCCATCTCATCCAGCTGCTTCTCCGAACCTCTGGGAACTTCTAAGCCACTCTTGGAAATCTACTTTCTCAAGTAAAAGTTACTGGAAGCCTCGTGTCCCTTAATATAGAAAAATGTTCAGAACTTTGTGCCATCTTCCAGCTCCGTGAGGCCGGTGGCTCCTGGTCTCTCCCATTTAGAGAGCAAACAAATCAGCTGCTGCTACACAGAATTGAGCAGCAATTAACAATTAAGTCCTCAAGGCCACCCCACAGATGTGTAGACTCTTTAGATGGATCCCAACAGTAGTCCAAAGGCAGGCAAGCAGGGGATGTGGGGATGCTTCAGGGAACAAAGGAATCACTGGACACCTTTTTGAATCCATGGCCCTTGCAATAAATGGTATCAAAGTCTACACTTACCCTCAGGCTCCTGGGACCTGCATGTCCACACAGCAAAGAAAAACCCGTGCCAACCAACTCGGGCTTGAGCTGCAGGGCTGTTTCATTGCAATGTAGACGTCAGGGCTTAGGCTGGAGCATGGGCTTTAGGACCCTTTGGGGTCGGAGGGTCCCAGAGCTCAGGCTCCATCCCGAGCCCAGAAGTCTACACAGGCTTGTGGCGTGCAGGTTCCAAGCTGTCCAAATAGGGGTAAGATCAGGCACTGAACTGCTATCCCCACCTTGGCCCTTGGGGTTGCAGGTGGTGTCTGGTGCCAACTTATTTCCTTCACCTTCATGCCTGCTGCTGGAGTGGGAGCTAAGGCAAATCCATGAGGTGCCCGTCCCAGTGCCCACCTGCTTTCTGTTCATTCGATGGCAGCCCTTGCCATGCCTAGACGTAGACTGTCTAGCCCTACACCTGCCATTTGGACAACTGACGCCTCTGGGGAGGAGCACAGCAGCCCTGTAACCACCACACAGTAACGCCGCGCGAGTTGAGGAGGGAAGTGAAGAGGAATGCTATATCCTATATCCCCAAACTGGAGTCTGCCCAAGACCTTTACAGCTTTTGCCCCTCGTGTTAGATGCACTTGACAGCAGAGTGTACATAACAGGACAGAAACTTGATGGGGACGAGGGGGTGGTGGTCGCAGGGTAGGTAGGGAAATCAGATGTTATTCTCTGCAAGAAATCCAATGCTGGTAGGAGCATCCGAGAGGCAGGAAGCTAGAAAGCATCCCTTCCCTCGAGGAAGCTGCTCCATGAAATATTGATGGGATTCGCACACAGCAGCTTCTGGAATGGTGTGAGCTGCACTGCAGAGCTCAGAGCCCTGCAGCAGCGCGAAGCCAGGGGCTGTTGGATCTCCGAGGAGAAGCTTCTTTTGTAGAACTCATTTATGCCAAGGGGATTCCGTGCTTGCCTCCATCCTGCTGGAGGAAAGCAGCCCCTACCCCTCCACCCCCACTGGCACCCTTGTTCCTAGCTCTGCGACTCACCACATGTGACAGTTCAAGTACTGAAGTGGCTGGGAACTCTCTTCTACACAGCGTGTGAGGGACTGGGTGGGAGCTATTGACAGCTCTAGGGACGAGGTCGCTTGGGGGCAGCAGTGGGATCCATTGCGTCCCACCTTCCTGAAAGCTGAAGTCGGTAGTGAGTAAGAGCTCCCACTGCCCGTTAGCTGCCATCTCTGGTCTTCCTCCCAAGACAGGCCCCAGCACTGGGAGGGGGTTTCTATGCCTGTGCCTTCTCCACTAGAAATACACCGAGACAAATCTTTAAAATAAGATTCAGCCCCTACCAAAACAAGACACACCCCACTGCACATTCTCCCCCTGGGGAGAGCGCGAGAGAACATGTGATGTGCAGTCACGTTGCTTAATGTGATCCTGGAAGGCACTCTGATACCACAGTGATGAGCATGGGATAAGAATGTGTATAAAAGAGAAAAAACTTGTTCGGTTTGCTCAAGGGGGCATCGTGGATGAAGAACAGAGGCTCCGCGTGGGTGTTAGATCTTGTGGCCCTTTTCACGTGACGGGTCCTTGGCCAACATAATTCTTCTTGCAGTGTTGGGTAACACGCCACACCTCCTGGGCGGACAGCTGGGGTGTTGAACTGATTCCCGTCTCTATTGGGACATCGGTAGCTACCCAGGGCTGGGTAGTTGACTGTGTACTGCATGCTGTGGCCATCTGAACCTGTGTGTCCATTGCAGGGATAACGTCAGGCCCTCCTACTCCAGAAGCACAGGCCCCCGCCGCTTGTGCTAGAGAAGAACTTCCGTTAGCAGTATAGGGGCTATGAAGCAGTTCGGATTCCGTCCAGTCCAGGGCAGCAGTGCCTACGTACACCCCAGCCAGTTCGTTAGTGTAGAGTTTGCAGAGCATTCAGCACAATGAAGGTGAGAGTTGCTGAACTATTTAACATTTCCTCCCCTCTGTGCAGTGGGAGAGCATTTGTGTGATAAGCTCAGTCTCAGGAGCAGTTTTAAGGAGGCACAAAACCAATGGCCAAGGGACCCAAACACCCCCCGCCCCCTTCCCAATCAGGAGAGGGTGCCCCCAGTTTGCAGGACCATGGGCTTGAAGGGACGGGGGGTGTCTGAATGGAACGGGAGTGAAGACAGTGAGTGAAGGAGGTGGGAGGAGGGCAGAGATGAGGCCCTCCAAAAGCAGACCTGCTGAGATGCCCCCAAACTCAAACCCTCCTCCTGCAAGCCCCAACTTCGGTGCTGCACTCCTCTTTGCAAGCTGACACAGGTGAAGTCCCAGCCAGTTTACCTCTTCTTCAAGCTAGCGAAGGAAACCACAGACCAGTTGCTTTACTGGGAGAGCTTGGCCTTGTGTGATGGCTGCTGGTTATCTAGACATACTAGGCGTGATTGTTCCACTGTTAACTTTGTCATTGAAGGGATTAGCCCAGCAACTGGAGATGTTGCAGTGGGGGTGGAAGGCGGGCAGCAGAAGTCTTCCTGAGATTAAACGCCCCCCCGCAAGCAAGACAATACCAGCTACTGCAGGGTCCTGCTGATGGGCCATGGAGAGCCAATCCGAGTAGCAGAAGCAATGCACCCATTGCATTATTTCTATTAGAGTGGCAGCTGGGGCTCACAGTGCGCCAGGCATGGCACAGAACTAGTCCCTGGCCCCTCGACCTTGCAGTCTAAGGGACACAGACAAAGCGCAGGAGGGGAAACCGGAGCAATGTCGCCTGCCCACGGTCACGTAGCAGAGCCATGATTAGAACCCAGGTCTGACTCCCAGTCCGCTGGCCCGTAGCCTCTGCACACACGAGCCAGTGTAAAAGGCAGGTTCCGCGGCCAGAGTGAGGCCAGATCGTGCGCTACCTGCTAGAGGGATGCCATGTCGGAGCCTTCTCGTCTCCATTTGATTGGCTGCCCCACAACTCCGCCCCTACGCTGAGGCTTCCCTGCCGGCGACCGGCTTGTAATGAATGTTTCTGGAGCCCGATGGAGTGTTTGATGCTGTGACTGAGCCCCGGGAGGCTCGTGCGATGGGCACGTATTTTATGGAAGCAGGTCATGAATAAATAACCGTGCACGTGACTCAGCTGGCACATGGAAACCGCTCCGCACACCTCCCGGTGCCTCGGAACAGGAGATTGCAAGCGCTCTCATGACGCAATCCATAATCACATTCTCCATCGTCTCCACTCAGAGTGCACTGAGACCCTCCTTGCAGCTCTTCGGCGCTAATTATTTATTGATCCCGATTGCAGCTTCCATTAGGCCCCGCGCTCTCTGCCTTGCCTTTGCCCAAGGATGGAGAACGCAGCGCCGGCTGAGGAGGAACACAGCTAGGCAGAAAGCACAGGCTTCCCATACTGCCTGTTTTCCCAGCTCCAAGCAAGGCCCTAAATCCAGCGTGTGGCTTGGAAACAGCTTCACGATGCTCAGCCCTTAGACTCCGACAGGGCCTGAAGTATCAAAGGAAATCAATCTTAAAGAAGCCTCTGCTAAGACAGCAGTGGCTTAATTTTCCAATGCCATGTGATCCGTCTATGTTCCAAGGCATCACCCGCTGCATGCACAGACTGGGGCAGGATTTATGCAAATGTTAGATGGGGAGAGGGCTTCCTCGCTTTACTTTGTTCCGCCATGGAGCTGAAATAGCCAGTTCTTTGCACCCTGTAACAGGCTGCTGGAGGCTCTGCCGCAGACAGACTTTGTGGGTGGGCTTTGTGGCTGCCATGGTGGTAAATCCACATGCACGTGCCGATGGAGCTAAGGCATATGGAAACATGAGCCAATCCCTGCATTCCTGATCTGCAGCTCATCTTTCCTGTCTGAGCATTGCAGGAACCAGTTTGGCCAGGAGGCTCTGAACATCTCACAATAGCTGTCATGGAAGCCTCCCTTCGGTCCACTAGCTGGATTCCATCCTCATTCCAGCGTTAAGGAGAATGAGTTGCCATAGGAACAGAGAGCTCTCAGTCACTGGCCATTTTCACACCAGGGTCCCAGGATGTGCTCTGCTCATCCACTTAGCAGTGAATTCAGATAGACTCAGGCCCGTGGTGGACAGCGAGCATAACTGTGGACACAGCGAGAGAGAAGCACAGTAGCAAAGCAGACCCAGCGAGAGAGAAGCACAGTAGCAAAGCAGACCAACTGTGCGCTCATGCTTCTGTCCCTGTCTGTTTACATGCAGCATCCACTGGCTTCCCAACCCAGCATGACTCCAGATAGACCTAATGGCTCGAGCAAGTCCAACGGCCCATAAAGCTATTTGGAGCAGAAGAAGAGGACTATAGGAAGGGTGCAGAAGGACTAAGGCACCATCACCATTGGGCAAGATTCAAATCTAGACAGTGGTTAACGATGGCCCTCAATGGGCACTGAATTGGGCGAGTCATATAAGTGAGTGCCTCTTAATTAGCCTCTTGCAAGAGGAGGGATAGCTCAGTGGTTTGAGCATTGGCCTGCTAAACCCAGGGTTGTGAGTTCAATCCTTGAGGGGGCCACTTAGGGATCTGGGGCAAAATTGGTCCTGCTAGTGAAGGCAGGGGGCTGGACTCGATAACCCTTCAGGGTCCCTTCCAGCTCTATGAGATAGGTATATCTCCATATATTTATATTTAATGGATCATGGAATATGGACTTGGGTCAGAAGAGCTGTGGCCAAGGCAGAATGCCGGGAGAGAGAAGTGAAGCAACACCATCTACTAGATTGTAACCGTGTCTCCAACCCCAAGAGTTCACAAGTCATGAGTTCTCCCCCGCCCCCAAGTCATAATGGGCTTAACAAGCATGAGATTTAATTAATTTTAGGATCTTTATATTTGCTCTCTGGTTTTGAGCTTTTTGGAGGGTGTCATGTTTTCAAGCTTTTCACAGCAAGCAGTGGGTAGATTCCCACATAACATGACTCCAGGAGTTGGCACTTCAGGAAACACCCGCAATATCACAAGACTTGGGATAAAATCATAGGAGCTGGCAAGACTAACAATAGGCAAGTTTAGCTACTTTATCATAAGACCTTTGCATCTAATTTTTTATTATTCTGGTCCTTCATTTAGTCCCTACTTCAGCCAGTGCCGTGTGCTTTCCCAGTGCAGTCCTCAGCTTAAGTGATCCAAGAAAATCCATTGGGTTGCTCCTAATTCCCTTGGGCAATACCATTCCAACGGCTAATAGATCTCAATTGCCAGGGAGCATTCCATAATATTCTGTTTAAATGATCCTTCAGATGATTTTAGTCCCGTCCTACTCCTTGTTACATGAAGTGGCTGGATGTCCTGCTTGGGCATAGTTGGAGAAACAGCTTCTGGCTATTGAGAGCAGCTGTTTCTTGGGTCAGCCCAGGGGAGAAGCTGCACTCAGCCCTGCATAAACAGGGCATTCAAGAGGCTGAAAGACAAAGCCTTGGTATACGCTGGCATTACCTGTATTTCAACACGGCTGTGAAGAGAGGGTTGTGACTAAGTCCTGTTATCATGGTTTATTCTTGTATTTGTGGATAGAATATTAGTAATTGATGCTTTTGCCTGGATGGCAGCATGGGTCCCATGTGATCTGGCCACAACCAGGGCTATTTTTGGTAGTGTACATGGAGTGGGCTAACAACAGCCACTGATACGGCTTGATCTCTATGCAGGGGAATCGAAAAGAAGGGAGATTTTTCTTTGATAAGTTCGGAACAGGTTGGGGGAAGATAAAGGAGCATTCATAAACAACCACTATGCTGCTTCTGTGGATTTTTGAGTCATAGTCTGTCCAACACTGATTTGAGGGAAAGCAAAAATCGGGCATGATACGCCTGGACTTGGATTCCCTGCCAGTCTAGTCATGTTTCCAGCTGCTTCTCCCCTCCCTTTTCAGAAGTAAATTCTAACAACCCAATCAAGCATCCTCTGCCTAGTCCCCTGCACTGCAACATTTGGGATTAGCAACGGGCACCATCATTTGCATCCTCTCATTCAATTGGGTGGCACTCTTTGCATGGTTTAGAGGCTACCCAATTAGATGGCAGCATGCAAACTGCAGACTCGGCTCTTGTTTCTATGTCCAAAGTTTGATACTCCGGCAGAGCAGCACAGCTGTCCCAGATTTAAGTTACTAAATAATTTCAGGTGGATTTTAAATGCTTCTTTTGGGGAAAGGCGCTTACTGAAACACAGGGCCAAAAATCTGCAGTCCTTTTTTAAGCTCCTATTGCAATTTTGCTCAAGAAAGGACAATGAATTTGGAGTCTAAGGCCTGGCCCACACTAGGGGGGGATGTCGAAGTAAGATACGCGACTTCAGCTACAAGAATAGCGTAGCTGAAGTCGAAGTATCTTACTTCGAAGTACCGCGACTTACCTCGCGTCCTCGCGGCGCGGGATCGACGGCCGCGGCTCCCACGTCGACTTCGCAACTCCGCTCGCCCTGCTGGAGTTCCGGAGTCGAAGGGAGCGCGTTCGGGGATCGATCTATCGCGTCCAGACGAGACGCGATAGATCGATCCCCGATATATCGATGGCTACCCGCCGATCCGGGCGGGTAGTGTGGACGTAGCCTAATACACACACACGCATCTTAATTTTTAGGTAGAAGCAGCCACTACAGCTTGTATGAAAGAAGATTATTTTCCATAAAACCTAAATTAAGGACCTGATCGAAACAAGTTTCATGCACCCAATTTGTGAGCAATTAAGTGTGCGTGTCTGGTAATTGCACTTGCAAGTTTTTAATTCATCTGCATTCAGTTATTTACCTTGTTGCACAGTTAATTGCTTGCTCAAGTTTGCTGAGCAATTGCTCATCTAACTTATATAAAAAAAAAAAAAAAATCAGGTCTGGAGGTGTCCAAATGTGGGTTGTCGGACAGGGTTCTGGAAAACTCAAACTCATGTGGGCTCATGACTTTTCACACACAATCAGTGTTTCTTACCTTCTAATCTAAGCCATTCTTTACATCACATTAAGAAATGGCAAGGATCACAGACTAATACAGGGGTCGGCAACCTTTCAGAAGTGGTGTGCTGAGTCTTCATTTATTCACTCCAATTTAAGGTTTCACGTGCCACTCATACATTTTAACGTTTTTAGAAGGGCTCTTTCTATAAGTCTATAATATAGAACTAAACTATTGTTGTATGTAAAGTAAATAAGATTTTTAAAATGTTTAAGAAGCTTCATTTAAAATTAAATTAAAATGCAGAGCCCCCCGGACCGGTGGCCAGGACATGGGCAGTGTGAGTGCCACTGAAAATCAGCTCGCGTGCCGCCTTCGGCACATGTGCCAGAGGTTGCCTACCTCTGGACTAATAGTTCTTAGAACATATGTCTACACTGCAATTTAAAAACCTGTGGCTGGCCTGTGCCATGTGACTCGGGCTAAGAGGCTGTTTAATTGTGATGTAGACGTCTGGGCTCAGGCTCCAGCCTGAACCCAAACGACTACACCACAGTTAAACAGCCCTTTAACCAAAGCCCCGCGAGCCCGAGGCAGAAGGTGTGGGCCAGCTGCTGGTGTCTACTTGCAGTGAAGACGTACCCAGAGCTTTCTATTTTCATTCAAATTCGGAGATTGTTTTTTTTTCCCAGGGTTTGCACGATTCTGGTGCTCGGATAGTGTTCTGGATTCCCCCCAGCTTCAGGGACCCATATGGGCATTTTAGAACCCTGAAAAAAATCTGTTCCAAATTTTAGGATTTTTGTCCCAAGTCTCTTGCGTTGAGTCCTACAATCTGTCTGATCTGTGGACACTGAATTTACGCTCATGCTACAAAGGTCTCACCACTTACCCTGTCCAGTAAAGAGGGTCCCAAACAAAACCCCACAATATGGATGTTGCGTTCCTCTGTGGGTAAATACTTAAATAGTCATTGGGAGGGAGGGAGAGCATGAGACTGATTCTGTAGTCCAGTGGTAAGGCCCCCCCCCCCCAGGAAGATAGGAGAGCCTGGGTCCAGTCCCTCTGCTCCAACTACTCCTTCATTGTGTCCCCACAAGCTTCAACAAGAGAGGCTGAGGGAGCCCTGCATCAGAACATCCCATAGCTCAGTGGTCACCCCCACCTCCTGAGAGGTAGGAGAGCTCTGTTCAAACCTTTTCTCCCCTCTCTGCCAGATGGGGGAATTGAACCTGGGTCTCCCACATCCCAGGTGGGTGCGCTTACCACTGAGCTAAAAGTTATACGGTGGCCTTTTCCTCCTGCTGAATTTTGAATAGGACCCGATCCATTCGGTGGCCCCTGGGCACGCTAACTGGATCAGGCCCCACACGCAACTTAGGTATTTGTCTACCGATCTTCCCCAATTCGTGAATTGCTGTGGGGCTCACGGGGGCGATAGGTACCCAGACACCTAGATGGAGGCTGCAGTGCACGTGCCCAGAGGCAGGAACAAAGATGCCCAGGGAACAAATACTTAGCTGGTGAAGGAGTTTAGGTTCCCCCCGGGGGTCGGTGGGAGTTCTGTGGATTGCAGTGGAGCCAAAACTGGGACATAGGCAGTTTAGGCACCCAAGTACCTTTGTGGATCTGGCCGTAGTCTCTCTGTCTCTCAATTTCCATCTATAAAATGGGGTTAATAATACTTCCTGTATCTGTCTTGTCTCTTGGCCCCACAGATCTTCTAAATCTAAATAATCTGTTATGTGTACATACAGCATCTAGCGCCATGGGCCCCGATCTCAGCTGGAGCTGGATAATTATTATTAATAAGCCAGGAGGAGCTCTAAAGCAAATGATCAGAGCTTCCTTATTCCCCACCCATCCCAAGTAGCGATGGGCTTAATCTGCAGCAAGGAAGATTTAGGAAAACAACTTTCAAACTAGAAAGGTAGTTAAGCTCTGGAACAGGCTTCCAAGGGAGGTTTTGGAATCCCTCTCACTGGAGGTTTTTAAGAACAGGTTGGACAAACCCCTGTCAGGGCTGGTCTAGGTTTACGTGGCCCTGCCTCAATGCAGGGGGCTGGACTCCTTCCAGCCCCACATTTCTATGATTGTGCTTCTCCTAGGATCACCATCCACCACCTTTGGTTCAGCTTTGCTTTCTTCTTATCCTGAATCAGGCATTCCAGTGCCAACGCACCCCATCGAAGACAGAGGTCCTGAGCAGCACTATTCAGCTCAGGCGCCAGACTTTCCCCACGTTTATGGGAACTGGCTCTGACTCTTTCACGTGTCCCCATTATAAAAGGTTAAGGGCTGGATGTGGGGGTCAGAATCCAGGTTCGCCAAATATCAGGAGTATTTGGCTTTGAGCCCCATCCCTAGTTACACTGTTGTGCTATTACAGACCCCAAACAATGTCTTTGCATCCTGACGGGAGTGAGGGAGAGAAGTGGGAGCCCAAACCATGGAATATGAGGAATAAGGGGGAGAGGGAGTGAAGAGACGACATGTTAAAGAACCATCCTCTTCCCCCCCGCCCCTCCCCAAAATATTGCTTGCGAAATAACTGTGATGACTGCTCCTCACATGCCTTGCATCTCACTTCTGAATTTCTTCCCTACCCCTGCTTTTGGCTGTGAGGAGAATTGGGTCAGGGAGGTAACCATGGAGATGCTTAAGCAAAGAGTCTACAGCTCCGCTCCTGTCTCTCTCCAGAAACCTTTAAAGATTAACTAGATTGTCGTCTCCTCGTACCAGGGATGGGATTTTGGGTTTGAATCATTTGGGGCAGATTTTTTTTTGCAGGGGGAAGAAGAGGTGGGGTGTGTGTGTTTTGGAGAAGAAGCAGGGGTGTCTTTTATTCCTGTTATACCTGGACACCGTTGTCGGACTCCTCTATTTGGTAAGATGCATCATTTTCTTATTACCCCTTATCCTTAAAGGTGTGTAAACGGGAGGAAGGAGAGTGGGGAGTAATAGCTCCATTTCTCTTTTCAGGAGCATTTGCAGAGGTGAATATTTAATCAAATGCAACAGGGAATTAATTTTTCCAGACAATTGTGCCTTTGCATGTTGTGCATCTGCTAAAGCCCATACAGGGATATTTCTTTCGGTCTCTCTGTGGGTCTGTGTGTGTTTCTATTAAAGCGACAGATCAGCAGGAGAAATGCTACTAACATGACATGTTTCTTTCATTTTGATTGCCCTTATTTGATTTCCTGCTATTCCATATGTCCTGAAGCGATTTTTGCCACCGAAAGCCCTAGCACTGATTCCAGTCTGTGCAGAGAAATGGAGCTCGTTTACTGGAGAACTTCTCAAAATGCTTCATTGTGTTTTTTTTAATTGGAAGAACGGTGAAGGTCACTGATAAGCAACCAGATTAGGTTCTACAAGCCTGGTATCCATCTCCTCTTTCTTTTCTTCTCCCACCCGCCACTGTCTTAGAGCAGCGATTCATGGCAGAGAAGGAAGGAAGCTTTAATGTAATCTAATCACTGATTGAGCATTGCAGTAATTTACTCTAAGAATGTTTAGTATTTTGCAATAAAATAAATACAAATAGGAGGGAGAAAGGGAATTGGAAATTGCCTTGCAACCTCCTACTTGGTTAAAGTGAGTGTGTGAGAGAGAGAGAGAGGGGGCGCAAACCCCCCCCCCCCCCAAGTGCTGCAGATTTTGGACTAAGGATATTCTTGTGGTGATATGTTACATTTGACAGGTTGGTACCAGTCAGAGCCTATGGCTTCTGTGTATGCTCCCCAGCTGCTCAGGATATGTTCTGTAACCAAGCTTGTCTTGGTACAGCAGACAGCACGTCCTTCCAGTTCCCACCCCGGACTACCCGTTCTCCGAGGGAGCCATAAGCAGATGGGGAGAATGGATAGAGGTAAAATTAAGGACAGGGTAATGAATACCCTTCCTCTAAGCTCAGCAATACAAGAGCATGCTTTCCTTGTCCTTTGGCACGGATTATTCTTTGTGTGTTGTATTGAAAGTGATCCTATTAGCGCTGTGCTATAATGATCTAATTTGTTACCACCGGAGCTTAGCAGTTCTCAGTGGTGGAGGAAAAGCAGCATAGGGAAAACAGCAGCAGGATCCTCTGTGTTTTTCTGGCTTTATACTGTAACTACTAAGGGTACTTAGCTTTTTAGCTGTAGTTCTCTTAGGGATGATGAAATGGAGGTAAAAGGGAACCTTGGAACCCCCTCATTTATCGTCCGGACTCAGTTTTGAGCCAATGCCCCAGCATGTTGCTATGGGGCACTGTGATGGTAGGAGTACCCCTCTCAAATGACATTAAACATTATGACACATTGTGTGTGTACATGTGCATGTGCAAAAGCTAGGGTGTTGTCCTTGTTAAATTCCAATTGGGTGATTGCATTCTGCCTTCCCAAATTCTCCGCTGCAGTATCAGTTGAATACTGTATTGTTTACTTCCTGTCCTAACTGTGGTCCCAATCCAGCAAAGGCTTACACGTAGGCTTAACTTGAAGTACGTGAGTAGTTCCCATTGAAGCCTTTGCAGGATCGGGGCCTGGTTTTTGTCATGTTACTCCGGGGTGCTGTTAAACAGCTATTGTGCTCCACACCAGAAGCAGTTGCATTTCAGTGGTAGGCACAGTGATCCATATTTTATAGGAATTTGCGATCATGAGATTTATATACAGTCGATTTATAATTCAGGAGTTTGTTCTCTCTCACCACTAAACAGAAACATTCTCATCGTTTCAGAAAAATTCAAGCTCTTCCAACCCACTACATGGGAACACTTCCATGCCACTGGAGCTAGGTATCACTTCTGTTGTGCATTATTGGTTTCAATTTTACAGACGGGGAAATCAAGGCACAGAAAGGGGAAGCAACATGCCAAAGGCAACAGAGGGAGCCAGTGTTGAAACTGGGATCAGAGCACTGGCCTCCTGGTGCTTTAACCACACAACTGAAGTGCCTCCCCGTTCTAGGAACATCATTACTGAGAATTATTTGGATTGCTGTAGCCCAGGGGTGGGCAAACGTTTTGGCCCGAGGGCCACATTGGGGTTGCAAAACTGTATGGAGGGCTGGGTAGGGAAGGCTGTACCTCCCCAAACAGCCTGGCTCCCGCCCCCTATCCGCCCCCGCCCACTTCCCGCCCCCTGACTGCCCCCCTCAGAACCTCTGACCCATCCAGCCCCCCTGCTCCTTGTCCCCTAACTGCACCCTCCCAGGACCCTCCACACCTAACTGCCCCCCTGGGACCCCACCCCCTATTCAACCCCCCTGCTCTCAGTCCCCTGACTGCCCTCCTGACCCCTATCCACACCCCCACCCCCAGACAGGCCCCCTGGGACCCTACGCCTATCCAACCCCCCTGTTCCCATCCCCTGACCGCCCCCCTCAGAACCTCTGCCCCTTATCCAACCCCACGGCCACGGCCCCCTTACCATGCCGCTCAGAGCAGCGTGCCTGGCAGCCGCGCCGCCCGGCCAGAGCCAGACACGCTGCCCGGCAGGAGCGCGCAACCCCACCGCCCAGCGCGCTGCCCGTGTGGTGGCGTAGCTGCAGGGGAGGGGCCAGGGGCTAGCCTCCCGGGCCGGGAGCTCAGGGGCCGGGCAGGTCAGGCTGTGGGCCGTACAAACACACAACAAAAGGACTGTCCCTGCCCCCAGAGAGCTTAGGGTGATTCTCCCAGAGCAATGGTAGAAGCCCCGTCACTGGTAAATTACAGCCCGTCTCAGTCTCGGTGATTGGTGGAGCCGTATTAGATATTGGTGAGTATTTGGACATCCAAGGCTTACGAGTGAAAATATCGGCCCATCCCCAACATGTTCCATAGTTTAGCATAAATGATCGCTCCCCTGAAACGTCCTATCAAGAAGTGCGTTGTTCTCCTATGGAAAAATGTCTGCCATCCAGGTACGGACGGAGAAACAATGCCATTCGGTGTTTGTACAGAACCTAGCACCATGGGGTCCTGGTGGTCCATGACTAGGGCTCATAGGGGCTACAATAATACCAACCATTAATACTAATAATAAATAGTGCTGTGTGACCGCAGTAGACACCCACACATCTGGCCTATCCATTAACAGATGACTGAAGAGAATAGTTCGTGAACAGTCTCCGGGGTGAAAATTCTTGATACAAATTACATTAGTGACTAATGAACAGTCTGACGAAGATCAGCATCAATTCACTAAGGAAAAAGTGGGGAGGGGGCAAAATGAACAACAACTATTCATTGGGCCGGACCCAGCAAAACACTTAAGCGTGTGCTTAACTCTAAGCACAGGATGCCCCCCCAGTGACCGCATTGGAGCTACTCCCCATGTCAAAAACGAAGCCCACAGTTAAGTGCGGTGCTGGATCAAATTCTTCACAAAGAATTCAACCAGCTCTGCTCAAGGCATTTAAATCCCTGGGAAATAAGCCGGCGGGCAACAACCCCCTGGGGAATGGGCTAGCTCGGCCACCTAGGTCTCTTCCATCTCTGATTTCTATGCTCCAGTAAAATGAAGGGTTTGTAAACCCACAGAGCAGGGCAAGGGGAGCCCATCACGATCTAGCCATCCCAATATCCTGTTTAACTTGGGTGATACACCACCCGATTTCAGCCACGATCCATTGTGCTCCTTCAGCATTGCCAGGAAAAGAGGCCATCTGCAAAGCAGTTACTGCCCCCCAGAGAGGAAAGTAATGACTCAGCAGCAGCACCTGACAGTCTTGAGGCTTCCTGAAGTCCTGAATTGTAGATTTCCTTCCCTGCCAGCAGCTGTTGCCCCCTCCCCCACAGAACCCCGGCTAGGGAGGTGTCGGGACACAGGCACAGGGCAGCGAGGCCCCTTTTTAAAAAGCCATGACCAGGTGTCAGAGCAGACCCTTGCCATGTAGGTTTCAAAGGGATGGGAAGCTGTGAGGCGGAAACCTCAAAAGACTATCAAGGTTGTGGCCATTCCAGGCTGCCTGGCAGCCAGAATCTCGGCATGTTGGGCACAGAAACCCAGGCCAAGATTTACCTGCCGCGCTGCAAAGGAGAAAGCAGAGCTGATGAAGTCTGCGCTGGCGCCAGACAGGTAAAGGGCTCCCCCACCTGCTGAATTAACTCGCAGAGAAGAGACAAACCCGGTCTGGAGTTCTGCGATCTGGGAAGTCTCCCACTCAAGTCAGTTCTCAAATAAGTAGTGCCACGGGGTTGAATTCTGCTCTTGCCTACACCAGTAGATTTACCCGAGAGTTACACCTGTGTAGTAGGGAGGACTTTGGCCCTCTAGTTTTACCCATCTTATCTTAAAGAGCTTTGCAAAGGAGCACCACTATTTTACAGGGGGGGAAACGGAGGCACAGAGAGATAAAGTGACTTGCTCCAGATCACATGGTGGGTCAGTGGCAGAGTTGGGGATAGAGCCCAGCCCTTTGCTCTGGCCAGTGGCTGTGCTGCCTTCTCCGTTTCCATATTGGGTATTGCCTGAAAGTTTGAAGGGATTTTTGACGGAGAAATTGCAAGTGAGAAGTTTATGAGCAGCAGCTTGTTTTTTCAAGGGTCTTGAGCATGGTCATTTCAGTGTCGTCCTCTCTCTCGTCACATCTGAAGGCTTATTGATAGTAACCCCTTGCAATGGTCGAGCAACTGTCTTCTGAGGATCTCAAAGCACTTTGCAAACCTTCCGCTCATAGAATCAGGATGGGAAATATCTTTAATAACATTTGCATATAGAGTTGTTGCTAGAGCTGAATGAATAATTGATTCAGGGGTCAAACCATGAACATCTGGGCGGGGGGGAATGTTTTGGTTTGAACTGAAACTGATTTTTTTTCTGTTTTTCTTTTTTCTCTCCAAATTGAAAAATAAAAATCATTTTGGGTCAACCGAACCATGTTATTAGGCACAAAATGAATTTCTCATTTGGAGTCATTTTCAGCTGATTCATCCCTCTTTTTAGCGAGCTAACTTTCTAAATGAAATGCTGTTTTGAAATGAAAAATCATTTCAAAATGGCAAAATGAAAGGTTTAAACTTTGCCTGAAACAACTCACCAAATGCAGAGACTGTCCTAGATTGAGACACAGCTTGGATATGGGGGGTCCAGAGACAGGGTTGAGTCAAGGAGGATGCCCAGGTCATGGGCCTGTCCATAGCTTTACCTGAAGTTCATCTCGCAGCTTGTCTAGGAACTAATAAAGTAATGGGAGCGCCTTGGCATAAAGGGGAGGGAGAATCTGGCCCAGGAGCAATAACCGTCATGGCTAGGTAGCTCATTGTTGAGTCTCAGGGCTTTGAGGTGCAGAGGGTCTAGTGACCTGGGAGCTGGCCCTAAATAAAAGGGTGGGAATGGAGCTGAGCCTGGGAGAAGGAGATGGAGAAGATCGGGAAGTACAATAGGCAGAGCCAGCAGCAGCAGTGCACATGGGAGGGAGCTTACGCAGGGTCTTGAAAAGGAGATGGAGTAACTCCATCCATGGGAGGAGATGGGGATCCAGTGCAGGGATTCCGCTGGGGCAGAGGGCAGGCTCAGAAGGGGATCTTTGTAGAGGCGTTTTGGGTAGGATGGAGGGGCGGGAAGATCCAGGAGATGAGCTTGAACGCACTTGCTCATTTTGTGCCAGCGGGGGTACCTCCAATAAAAGGGGACCTCTGGTTTGTGATGGTCCGTGGTAGCTCCCAGAAGCTGCACCCTATGTGATTCCCTAGTGCAGCAGTTCTCAGCTTTTCTCATCCCATGATCCTTTGTTACAACCAACCAGAGTTTCAGGACCACTCTCCCAGCTAGTCATAAAGAAAGGGAGGTTGAGAGCCCATATCCTCTGCTACTTACTAGCTACAGACCTGATCCAAAGCCCGTTGAAGTCACCGGAAAGACATCCGCCAATTTCAGTGGGCTCTGGCCTGCCCTTTAGGTGTAAGGTCAGAAGATGGAAAAGTGATATTACAGGGCACTTGTAAAACTGATGTTTTTATTTGAAAGACCTCATTTTGTTCTCCTTCAATTTTACCCCGGTGCTAAATATTGCTTTGGCAATTATGGTCTGCTTAGCAAACAGCACCCCTGCCATGCTCATCTGTAGAGAAGGAGAGGAAAAGCGACTTGCTAACCTGTTTTTTGTGTGAGTCTAAGGGTGGGTTAATAGTCCGATTCACTGCCAAATCGGCTAGTTGGCAGCTCAGGGCTCCTTTAAAAAAGGGGAGTCAGGAAAGGTATACGTATCCAAATTCCCTGGGGTTGGCGGAGTCTTGGAGCTGAGCATACACCTTTTTTAGTGGCATTTGCATTTGTTTAAACTCTACACGAAACTTCTATACAAATTCTGTGTTTAGAAAGTGTCTCACCACAAGTCTAACAGAGAGGAGGTATCCCAACAAGGGAGCATGCTGAGTCAGACCCCACAGCTCTAGTCCCACCTCTGATACAGATGACCTTACCCGCCATGTGCCTCAGTTTCCCCAAACAGGAAAATGAAGATGATCCTTATCTCCCGGGGTGGGGGTAAGGATGAGCTGACTAATGGTTTTGAAGCACTGTTGAGATTCTCAAATGGAATTTGCCTACCAGAGGGCTAATAAAGAATAATTTCTTAATTGGAGCCAAAAGCACATCCTGGCTCTGCCACTGATGTGCTATATGTCCATGGACAAGTCACTGGCCCTCTCTGTGCTTCTGTTTCCCTTCCTACCCTTGTCTTTAGGTTGCATGTTCTTGGGGCAGGCATTGCCTTTCACTACATCTTTACACAGTGGGCCCCGCTGTTCAGATAGGTACAATAAGAAGAGTAGGCCCCTGCCCCAACAAACAGGCTAGAGTTCCAATGAAATAATGCACTTGCCATTTGCTGTGCAAGTTGCGTATCCTGTTGGCATAACAGCCGGACACCCAGGGCTACGGTCCAGTCTCAGTTACTTCCGATTTATCCCAGTGGTTTTTATTCTGGAGTTGTGACCAAGAGCAGAATTTGGTGCCCAGTCTAAAATCCCGATAGTACCTTGCAAAAAAAAAAAAAAAAAAAAAGAAAGTGCCTCGACATTACTAACCAGAGCTGGGCAGTACCTTAGTCTCCTATCTCTCCACTGATGCAGCATTCCAAGCAGCAGAGCAATCCCAGAGGACCACACGCAGGCAGAGTCAGTACTTGCTTAGAGCTACCGCGTGAAACACCAGTACTGCTTCCTGCAACAGCTGGGCAGGGCAGAGACAATGAGAAATCTCTCGCCCACATATTGACCAAGCCTGCATCTGCTATACACCCCCAAAGGAGAGTTGCAGTATCTCCTTTAGGCATAAGATAGAATGGCTAATTGTGTGTCATTCTAACGAGGTTTGACTTTATTTTTTGACCTTAATATATTTGTTGGCTTGGAATTCACATTTCTAGATGCCATCATTAGCCCTAGCATCCAGTTGACACAAGGGAGGTCCTTAGTTTGTAGTAAGGACAGAGGACACGCAGGTACTTGGATGCCATGGTGACGAGCAGGTGATAAGAAACTAGGCAGCTGAAGTCAATAGGGGCTCAACTCTTGTGAAAAATCAGGGCCTGGGACTCTAAATTTGGGCACCCGAAAGGAGGCTGGGATTAAGTGACTTGCCCAAGGTCATGCAAAGAGTCAGTGGCAAAGCTGGGAGCAGCACCCAGCCCTCCCCCGTGCCTTAACCACAAGCCTCTTCCATGAAGACATGTCCTCTGCCAGCCCTACTGACTTCAGTGTGGTCGCATGGGGCCAACACAGGGCAGAACTGGGCCTGTGCAGGGGACAACTCAATTTGGGTTTGGAGGGCTAAACTCCCACAACGGATCCTGGAGGTCAACACAATGGATTCGGCTGACATGGATGAAGCCAGAAAAACGCTGTTACCCCTATGGGCCAGGTGTCTGGCCCCTGGATAAGGAACCCATCTACTTTCCTTCCCCCGGCCCCCATGCTTGAATCTTCAAGCCATCACGTAAAGGCCCCTCGGGAAGAGCCTTTTATTACTTGCTGTAAGCGCCATGGGGCAGGAACAGGCTTTGTTCTGTGTCTGACTCTGAACAGCGCCTGGCACAAGGGGGTCCTGGGCCATGACCGAGGCTCCTACGGGCTGAATCCAAATCATGATAGGAAGATGGCAGCAGGCAGGTGCGGTGAGGGACTGACAGAAAAAGCGTTAACAGGTAAGCTTCCCCCCCAACACACCCACTGCATGTGAAATCTCTTCAGCACAGAGCTTGGCGATCCTGTGACACTGAGTCAGTGGCTGGGGGAGAGAGGCAGTTTACGTGACCGGGTTCCTCTTCCGCCTGTGTTTCAAGGCACGCGGCTGGCACCGCTTCCCAAGCAAACCCTTTAATCTCCTTCCCGCACCTACTGGAAGGGCAGCAGGCTGGGGGGTGGAAAATAGCCGCCCGAAGGTAAATATTGAAAAGCTGCCCTGCTCCGGGAGCGGGCTCTAATTAGTGACATTATGACTAATCGCCCGGCTTGTCTGCGAACCTATTTACATCCCTTTATAATTGATAAATGTGCGAGTTCAGGCAGAGCGGCGTGACAGCCCAGTCCCCCCACCCCCAGCTCCCGGTAAGGTCTCATTAGCCCGGCAGGCAGAGGCAGGGAGCACCAGCAGGGTTGCCCCTCTCCACTGCCACCCACGCGTTTCAGGCTCTGCATGAGGAGGAGCCAGGCAGGCGTGGAAGCGTCTTTATTTGCCGGGATGGAGACCTGTGTCCTTGCAGCACCTATGCCACTAACGAGCCAGGCGGCCGCGAGGGGAGGCGCAAAGGCCCAGAGCCAGGGAGGCATTGAAGCGTTTTGTGTGGGAGCGTCACATGCTCAAAGCTTGCAACCCGGATCGGGCCCTGCAGGCGAGGTAGGCCGGGGAATGTCCACCTCCACGGCTTTGAGGATCACGCTGGGGCTGAGGCGGGAGAGAGGCTTCCGGAAGATCACACTGGGGCCCGGAGGCGGAAACTTCGGTACCTAGGGGAACTTTGACAGCGGAAATGTAAGCGCTGAATGAGTTTAGGCACCAGTGGCGTGGAAGCTTTGTGGATCCCAATGGCACCCAAATCTCAGACTTAGGCGCCTAAGTGGATCTGGGCCCAAGTATCTCTCTGAAGCAGCATTTCTGAACAACTGGTCCACAGGGCCGGCGCAACCCATTAGGCGACCTAGGCGGTTGCCTAGGGCACTACTATTTGGGGGGCGCTGGCGCCCTGGTCGTCAGCGGAATTTTGGGGGCGGGACCTTCCGCCGCCGCTGTCGGGGGCGGCATTTCGGGGGCGGGACCTTCCGCCGCCTAGGGCGCCGAAAAGGCTGGCGGCGCTCCTGCTGGTCCACGGACTGGCGCCAATCCCTGAGATCGCCCTGACACAGTTTAGGAAGGCAGCAAGCTGCTCCCTGGTATTGAAAGGTTGAGAAACGCTGACCTAAAATATTTATCTGGCTCCCATCCCCATAGTATCTGGGCACCTCACCCTCTTCATTGGATTTATCCTCACCCTATGCCTCTGGAGAAGGGAAGCAATAATATACTAGTACAGATGGGGAAACTGAGGCACGGGATGGCTAAGTGACTCAGCCAAGTCCAAGCTGGGAATTGAACCAAGGTCTCCCTAAGTCCTAGGCTTGTGCCCTAGCCCCTGGACCATCCTGTGTCTATTACAGTAGAACCTACAGGTCCCAAATGAGATTGGGAGCTCACTGGGGTGGGCACAGATGGATCGCAAGAGACTTTTCCTGCCCCAAACAGCTCAAACTATACAGGCTGGACAGCTGTGGGGCGAGAGGGGAACTGAGGCACAGAGAAGGGAAGTGATGTGCCTAAGGCCACCCAGCAGATCAGTGGCAGGGCTGGGCCCAGAAATCCTGTCTCTAGTCTGCTGTCCTCGGCCCTCCACTGTGCTGCCACATCAGTCAGCTATAAAACCCACAAGACCATTATCGGGGTGTAAACTGGAGCAGTCAGTTGTCGCTGTTGGCTGAGGCAGAGATTTCTAAGGCACTAGGGGGTTCGGATGCTCTGCTCCCATTAATTGTAATGGCAAATGGATGTCTAAGTGCTTTCATGCAGCTTTGAAAATCTCTGCCTGTGTTGGCCGCTGTTCTCTGAATTCCCTCCAGTTTGTCAGGCTCTTGCTCAATGAGGTGCCCAGGACTCAGCAGGTGCAGCGGTGCCTATGCCAAATGCAGGGGGCTGGGGAGTTCCCTCTGCAGGGATTTTGCCTTTTCACATGTGCAGCCCAAAGGATCATCAGCTTGTAACGCTGCACAGCCCGTTGCAAACGAGCATCTGAAGTGCAGACTCTTTCTCTCACCTCGGAATCTAATGGCCAAGAGAGCCCTGGGTATCTCCCTTCTATTAAATACGGGATTTTACCCCACATGTAGCATATACGGCACTGCAAACAATGCACTTCCAGATGTGTAATTAACAGTGAGAAATTGATCCTCCGCTGGTTTCAATCCAGCGATGCCAGTTTACCTCAATGGAACAAGGCCAGTTGACACTAACTGAGGGTTGTGGGCATCGTTTTGGCAAACCCACTTGCAATGCTCTGGTATGTAGCAGAGATAGGGAGGGGAGATGGTACAAAACAGAACCGTTTACCCAATCTCTGACCCTGGGTAATGTGGAATAAATTTGGATAATTTGGCACCTGGATCTTGAGGATAGGGGGGGCCAGGGTGGTTTGTTTGCTTCTGAGTTTGTCCTGAAAAGTAAATGTCTAATCCGACCACAAGACAGGGCTGCTGAGGGTCTGGTCCATATTATTCACGGACCATGTAACTGGGCATAATAGTAGGCCCTCAGGGCATAGGAGATAAAGCAATTAGAGGGTGTAAGTTGAAGCAAGATTGTTACTTTAAATTTACACCTTTCCCCACCCCCGGGCACAGAAATTACAACTTCACTCCCTGACGGCTGATTCCCCCTGGCCCTGCACCCGGTCTCATCATTCACACCAGCACAAAGCGGGGCTAAGATCCAGGCATGCTGAGTTGGTAGCATTTTACCCCCCAACACGAGGTGCAGGGCACTAGTGAATCAGTCCGTGGAGTCCATGACGCCCACTTCCCATCATTCCCGAGCGGTTCACCACTGCCCCAGCCAAGCCAGGTTATTGTGCTGCTCCCCGGCAACAGACAGCGTCAGCTCCTCAAAGGAAAACAAAGAAAGTTGCTGAGAAAATCAAATGCTGGCAGTCAGCATTAAATCAGCTCACCATGGATGAAATTGCACCTTAAAAAAAAAAATACAGCTGCTCTGGGTCGGTCTATGGAACTGGGATAGAGAGCGACTGGGTACTGGGGACACCTGCATCTCTCTGCTCGCCGGCATGCCCAGTCGCTTTCATCCTTTCCCATTTGCGGCTGCTTCTCTTGAAAGAGAAACATTTTTCCAGACGCTGCTTCTCTATTATTATAAAGTGGCTTCACTTGGCAGGGAGTTAATAATTTACCTTTCCCTGGAAGATGGATGCTTCCATCCCCTCGGAGTTTAAATATTCATGGGGCGGAAGAGAAATATCCATTAGGATATCTGGCAGCCATTTCATACCTTACTCAAGCCCCCACTGCTTTGTGAATGGAAAGCCAGGCTGGGAATGGGGGCTGAAGGGCTGAAGGCAGCATGGCATTGGGGATAGGATGTTGGGTTGGGAATCAGGAGACCTGGGTTTTCTTCCCAGTTCTGCCACTGTCTTTGCTGCATCATTGTGGGCATATCACTGCTCCAATCTGTGCCTCAGTTTCCTTATCTGTAAGATACTGACCTCACCTTTGTAAACCTCTGAGGGAAGCTGGATGGTTTAGGGGATTAGTAAACTGTAAGATAAGGAGCCATTTCAGACTAGATTCATAGGAGTATAAAGCCAGAAGGGACCACTGTGATCATCTTGTCTCCCTCCTGTATAGCACAGACTGCAGGACTTCCCTGAATTAACTCCTGTTTGAACTAAAGCAGATTTTAGAAAAAACGTTGGATCTGGATGTAAAAATGGCCAGTGATTGGGAACCCAACGCCGCTCATGGTAAATTGTCCCAGTAGTTAACTACCCATGTCAAAAATGTGCCTAATTTGGCTTCAACTTGCAGCCATTGGATCTGGTTATACCTTTGGCTGCTAGATTGAAGACCCCCCCCCCCTCCCCCCAACAAATGTTGGTTCTCCCTAGAGGTACCGGCACACTATGATCCAAGTCACGCCTTTAACCTTCTCTTTGAGAAACTAAATAGATTGAGCTCCTTGAGTCGCTCACGAGCCGTCACGTCTTCCCATCCTGTCATTCTCGCGGCTCTTTTCGGGACTTTCTCCAACTTTTTGAAGTAGGGACACCAGCTCTGAACATAGTACCCCAGTAGCAGTCGCACCAGTGCCAAAAAGAGAGGTAATAGAACCTCTCTACTCCTACTTGGTATTCCCGTTTATACGTGCAAGGATTGGATTAGCCCTTTCGGGTACAAGGTTACCCCAGGAACTCACGTTCAGCTGATTATCCACTATGATCTAAGTCTTTTTCCAGAGTCACGGCTTCCCAAGATAGAGTCCCCCATCCTATTGGGGGTGACCAAACTCCACAACCTCCTAATGTGGACGAACCTATGGGAAATGAGCTCGCACCACAAAAACCACCCCTCTCCCCCTGGGCAGGGTTAGCGGAGAGACCCAGGAAGGAGTGAGCTTTAGAAACAACGAACTCCTCTTTGCCCCTTAGACGCAAATCTTCCAAAATAGAGGGCAGTGTGGGGCCTGGGAAGGGGAGGCAGGTGCCCGTGTTGTGTCCGTTCTGGAGAGAACAAGGACATTAGTCTCCAGGGCTGTTTTGTGGCACCTTTCACCAGTGGGAAAGTGAGTTTGGGGTGAAATTCACCTGTGTGCAGAAGGGCCAGAACAAGGCCTACGCACCACATAAGTCTGTTTTGAGGGCTCAGAGTGGGACGGAAGCGGTGCCGGGACCAAGTGCCTAGTCCTCTGCACGGGGGTGAACTTCACCCTCAGGAGAGAAATTAAGGGGTGTAGTTTCTGCCAAATGAACTCAAATAATAACCAGCCTGATCTGTCTGCTCCAAGTCAAGGGGTAGATCCATGGGTGTGAACGGGACAGGTTTGGGCCTGGGCTTGTAACCAAAATGTCACATTCCTAAGTAGCACCACTTTGTGGATTCCTGAGCTCTCACTCGCTCACTTTTACCGCGACTTACAAATATTGTGGCGGGAATCCCCAGGTGGCGCTGTAACATTGTCTTACACGTTGTTTTTGCTGAGGTGTGAGCACTGCTCAGTCTTGGCAGACGTGCTATGTGGTTAGTTTTTTTATGGGGTTTCTCTTTGCGGGAGCAGTTGCAAGCAGCAAGGCGGGAGTTTGCTCTCTGCCTTTATCTGTCTAACTGGAGTGGATTCTTTGGGGCAGAGTTGGTCCCTGGGAACTAGACATTGGTATTGGGCTGAGACTGGTGGACGAGGGAGTTGCCTGCATGCTGTTTGTGACCATCTCTGTCCAAGGACTGGTGCATATAGGGTGAATAAACAAGTTTTGCTACAAATACACCCAGACACACTGATTTCTCCTCTAATGGAGACTGAGCTGCAAGACTGCAGACATCTGAGACCACTCAGAGGGGGGTGACAAGATGTGTACTGGAGTGCAATGCAACGCTCCAAGCTTAGGGACCAATCCTGCCGTCCTTCCTTAGTTTGCTGCAGTTTCAACACCGGAGCCCCTAAGTGTTCTCAGCTCAGTGGTAAATTAGTGATTTTCTAGAAACACCGTGGCCCAGATCCTGATCCTATTTACAATAGTGAGAGGAAGGGTCACTCTGTGGAAGGCATCATTTCTCCAGTGTAAACAGCAGCAGCATTTGGCCTAAAATATGCCGTTCTCCTTGTGTGTGCATGTGCATCTTTGTGATTGCAGCTCCAAAAGTTAATTAAAACAGCAAAGATGTTCACTGCACCTGTGCAAAGACCCATTTAATCAATTACCACTGTGTAATTGGGTTTTTTCTTTGAAGTCTGGCTGTGTGCAACATTTCAAGTTATTAGGATTTGAGCAATTCAGAAATCATCAATATGTCACAGTAGCATCCTGAAGCCCCAGCTGAGATCGAAACTCCCCTGTGCTAGGCACAGTACACACACAGCCCCATTTAGCTTACAGTCCATGCAGACCAGACAGACAAGGGATGGGAGAAAGGTGCTTTTGAAAGCTTTACCAAATAATTCTGCCTAAGTTTCACTTTCAAAAGTGATTTAGGAGCCAACGTTTTAGTTAAAGTCTATGGGATTTAGACTCCTAAATCACTTAGGTGCTTTTGAAAATTTTACTTATCATCTCCGATTTACAGATGGGGAAAACGAGACCCAAAGAGATTAAATGACTCACCCGTGGTCACACAGGGAGTTTGTGGCAGAGCCAGCAGTTTAACTCAGATCTCCTGAGTTCCAGTCTAGTGCCTTAACCAGACAACCATCCTTCCTGTCTTTCATGAAGCAAAAATAGTCTTTGGATAACTAATCCAACCCCCCTCCATCCTCATACACCCCAGAAGGATTTTCCTCAAACTTTGATAAGATTCTCTTTCGGGCTAAGTTCCAACACGGAAAGGTACAGCCCGGACAGTAATTTTTAATTTGCAGAAAGCTGAGCTGCTGAAACCAGCGGGTCCTATCGCAAACTGCACTGAAACCCTGGGCCCCAATCCTGCAATCGGATCTGCATGGGCTGGCTCCTGAACTCATGTTATTCCTGTTGACTTCACTGGGACTCTGCAGGATCTGCTTGTGGGGATCCAAATGCAGGATCATCCCTCCCTCCCCCCATGACTTCTCCTAGCTCAGAGCCACTGAATGCTGTCAGCTGGTTTGAACACTAGGGCTGGCTTAGCTCATCAGCCCAGCGTGGATTAGATTTAACGGTGTCTGGTAAATGGCATTTGTCACAGAAATATTACAGCACGGAGCGGTACACACAGAGGGGATTTTTAGTAAAGCGAGATGGTTGCATTTTCAAGCAGTAATTGGAGTTTCTTTATGTGGTAGAGGGTTGGGGGGATCATTATTTTGTGTGTTTCAGAGGGGTAGCCGTGTTAGTCTGTATCAGCAAAAAGAACGGGGAGTCCTTGCAGCACCTCAGAGACTAACACATTTATTTGGACATAAGCTTTCGTGGGCTAAAACCCACTTCATCGGTGCATCCCACAAAAGCTTATGCCCAAATAAATGTGTTAGTCTCTGAGGTGCCACAAGGACTCCTCGTTCTATTTATTTTATGTGTGTGTTGGTCTGGTCTTGATAATTAAAGCCAGGCTCTGGCATTTCCTACCTCCTTCCTCTCTGACCTTTGGGGGCGAATTTGGAGAATGGTGGTACACTTCTACCTCGATATAACGCTGTCCTCGGGAGCCAAAAAATCTTACCGCGTTATAGGTGAAACCGCGTTATATCGAACTTGCTTTGATCTTTTGATCTACCTGAGTGCGCAGCCCCGCCCCCCCGGAGCGCTGCTTTACCGCGTCATATCCGAATTCATGTTATATCGGGGTAGAGGTGTACTTATGAAAGTGAGGAATTGGCTAGAGCCAGCAGTCATCCAGGAAGGTCTCTCCCCCACCCCCTCAAGCTCCACTGATGTCCTTCAGTCGTGACCTGTAGCCCTCTGTTGTTCCAGCTCCCCACCCCCACTCAGCCATGTGGCACCCTTTGCTATGCCAGCCCCAGACCGCTCCCAAGTATGAATTCCTGCGGTGGTGTGCTGTGGGCAGCCCTCCGGGGGCTAGAGCAAGCCAACGGCGCTTGTTTCCCCTGTGATGCAAGGCAGTGGAGCGGTGCCCAAGTCTCCAGGGATGAAAGGCTCAGATTTTTACACCACCCTGCCTCAGGATCCTCCCTGATTACTGAATTCTGTCCGCCTACGGGGCCCTGAAGAGGGCTCAGAAAGACAGGTCTGGAACTCGCAGGCTGAGAGATGTGGCCTGCTATAGAGTCGCACAAAGGAAGCTGGTGCGGCATGGAGGGGTGGCTGTGATCAGTGTGCCCTGGGCAGCAGAGGTTAAGGGAAAAGGAAGTGGTTTCCCCGTCAGCTCTCTATGAACAGCACAGCAGCAGCAGGTCACACCTGCCTTTGCAGTGTCCATTTGTGTTAAGCCAGGAGCAAAGACCCAGCTAAGACGTAGGGGTGGGGACTTGTGCCCAAGACTTCACAACACTTCAGTCAATCGTGGCTCCCTGCAAATACAGTTGTCAGACCAGAGCTCCCCACCTCCCCAAAAGACCCATTAGCAAAACCTTCATGCATCCCACAAATGCGCACCCATGAGTTGCTTCCTGTCCTACTGAAATGTCGCTACTTCTGGTGTGGACCAAGGCTACTGTTTTATCAGTGCACAGTAACTATACCCCCTTTTTTTGTGTGGGGGAAATGTTGCAGACATGAAGCAGGATGCAATTGGGCCAGGACACTGGGTTAACAGCAGAATCTGGGGGGTCAGGAGGATTACAAGAGGCCATTAGTGATGACTAGTTGTCAGGGCCTTGGTTTTGCTTCCTGCTCAAACGACAAATATAGAGGCTGCACTGAGGTAAACTCTCTGAGCCTGGGGATTTCTTGTTTACAGCCTCCCTGAGCCTTGGCCGGTGCCCCAGTTTCATCCCCCTGGGGTGCAGGGGCCCAGCCTGGTAACAAGCCAAGGTGTACTTGGCGCGGGGCTGGCAGTTCTCACTGAAGTCGCCGAAAGCACCTGCGAAAGCCACTTCCCCGTATTGCAGGTTTTCATTCTCCCCTGACAATTTGTCACAAAGCTGCTGCGGCTAAACGAGCTTTCACAGGCACACACAGTCCCTCGCCCACCCCCTGCTAGCCCTGTGCAGGCTCCTCCAGCCAGTGCCAGGCTTCCCCCCCCTACTCTGCACATCCGTGACACTGAAGGTGATGGGATCAGAACGCCCTGAGCTGGGGAAGGGGGAGGTGGATTCACACTGTGCCCTTAAACCTAAGCCAGAGCGTGTTGGGGGGCAGCTGTAGGGAAGTTAAGAGGCAAAAAAATCCCATCCCACTTCCCCCACCTGCCCAAAATGCTGGGCCAAAGCACAGCCCCAGCTCCGTTTCTCAAGCCTATGAGCTGGACTAGCAGCTGCAGCCCCTATGCCGGGGGCAAAGGCCGCAGGGGCTCCACCCTTGTGTTTGCTGTGGTTCCTGCTTCCCGCTAGGCCGTGCTGGGAGGCCGTAAAGCTTCCCTTTGCACGCTACCCAGGGGACTCTTGCCTCCCCGGCATGGCTGCTCTGGCAGCCTTGACGTGGGCTACATGGGATACGCTAACCTAGGCCCAACGTCACTTGATAATTGGCCTGGGACACTTGGCGTTTGGGAGCCTCTGACTCAGAGAGGACGGCTGGTCATGTGGTGAAGGCTCAGGGCTGGGACTCAGACCTGGGTTCAGTTCCCTGCTCTGCCACAGAAGCCCTGTGTGACCACGGGCCAGTCACTTCATCTCTGTGCCTCAGCTCGGCAGCTGTAGGCCAGGGACAGCAATCCCCGTTACTTGTCTGTTCAGACCGAGCTCTCTGGGGCAGGGACTGTCTCTCAGAGACGCTACAGCAGTACAGTGGGGCCTGGTCTTGGCTGGAACCCTAAGATAGTGCCACGGCGACGCCTGTTCCAAGTTCTGTGCCCTGAAGTCCCAGAAGCGTTTCCTGTGAAACGGGGCTGCACCATGCAGGTTTTTTACACATCCCCAAGAGGACGCTCCTGCTCCTTTCCGAGCTGCGTTGTGCTGATGTTACTCGCCTGATCCGAGCTGACGCCCCTCGGCCAGCGTAACTGATTTTTCTTTGCAGTCAGGTGTATTTCCTCCAAATAGACGGGGCGGGGGGGGGAGTGCCCCCGGGCTGCAGCCTCCCATCCCCAGTACTCGGGAACAACCCGGCTGCCGCGTGAGTGGAGAGCGAATAACAGACTTTCCCCTTTGTCTCCTTTTCCTCTCCCTGCAGCTGACCCTGCCCAGGAGCCCCCAAGACGGAGCGCAACTAGCTGACCATGTTTAACGGGGAGACTAGTTCCTCCTCGGCTAAAAATGTGGTCCGCAGCTCCAGCATCAGCGGCGAGATGTACAACGTCGAGAAGAGCAACGGCGGCAACCCGGACTCGGCCAGCATCACCTCCAACAAGAAGAGGCGCTCCAGCCTCGGGGCCAAGATGGTGGCTATCGTGGGGTTGTCCCAGTGGAGCAAGAGCACCCTGCAACTCAACCAGCCCGGTAAGAGCGGGAGGTTTGTGCTCGCTGGAGGGGATGATCGGGAGATCCCTTGTTTCCTGCCCAGCTCCCTGTTTATCCTTGGCAGCAGCTCTGCATTGGGCACAGTCCCGTCGCTCATGCCCAGCTCAGGATCAGCTGCTGGCGCAGGGCATGCAATCTAAGCTGTCATTACGGCTAGCACATGCCCAGGCCACCTGCCCTTCCCTCCCTCTGCCAGAATGGTGCCCAACTGCTACGCGTTTAACGAGGGGAAATCCTGCTCTGTTCCATCCCCTCTGACCTCGGTCACTGTATCACTGATGCAGGAGGGATGCTGGAGAACGGACAAAATGCACCATTTCCTCTTGGTCCCCGCTGAGGCTTTTGCACCTGTCCTTGCAAAGGGCTGAGAGATGCGTGGTGGGAACTGAGGGTTCTGGGGACATTCTAGTCCAGCGTTTTAGAGCCTGATCCAAACCCCATGGAAGCAAATGGAAATCTGTCCATGTCCTTCAGCGTGTTTTGGATCAGGCCCCTCGTCCCTTCTGCTCCAATCCCATCGCATGAGACTGGGGGTAAAATTTTCAAAGAGAGTGCCTAAGGGGAAGATGTCCCTGGTCACAGAAGGAGGTGGGGCACCAAACTCCCGTTGATTTTCAGTAGCACTGAGGTGTCTAACTGCCCTTTGTGCCTTTGAAAAGCCTTCCCCAAAGTGATTTTGGAGCCTACGTTACATTGACTCTCAGAGAAATTGAGGTTCCTGAAGGCCTAAGTCACTTTTGAAAATGGGACCTATGGTCCTGATCCTCCAAGGTATTTAGGCACCAACTCCTATGGCGAACATGTAGGTGCCTAAGTACCTTTGAAAATCAGACCGTTAGGCTCTTTTGAAAGTTTGACCCTTCTCTCACCCCTCAGCACCATCATTAGTAGCCCCACCTCCTTGGTCTGTTGCCAGTGAGCTTGAAATGAAAGGTAAGAAGAATGAATTGGATGGAAGAAGCTAGGGGCATTTCCCCAAAACCCTTCCAGAACCTACACTGGGAAAAATGAAAATGAAACTTCCCACTCGCATTAAAGATCATGATAAAGCTGCCCAAACGGCCTCTCCTTCCAGCTGTGGGACACTGAATGGCGACTACATGCAGATCACTGGTTTTTAAAACCACATGGTAATGTAGACAGATCCAGCGTCGGGCAAGTCTGGAACTCTGACCTTTCTTGGTATTAAAACCAAGCTGGGGGATTGTTGGAGGCTTAGAGTTATGGTTACAAAGAAAAGTTGTACCGCTTTAACTATCTCAGTATAGCTAACGCAGCAGCTCTCTGCAGTGTAAATATAGTTGCGCTGGCATAGAGGCGCCTTCTACTGGTATAGGCTATTCCCCTAAATGTACCAGTACAAGGCATCTTCAGAACAGCACAATTGCATCCGTGCTAGTCGTGGCATTGATCGAGCTATTTTGGTAAAGGGCCGGGGAAGGTGCAGACCAGGTTATGTCATCTAAATGGGATCAGGGCTCCAGTGTTCTAGGCCAGTGGCTCTCAGCTTTTCCAGACGACTGTACCCCTTTCAGGAGTCTGATTTGTTCTGTGTACCCCCAAGTTTCACCTCACTTAAAAACTACTTGCTTACAAAATCGGCCATAAAAATACAAAAGTGTCACAGCCACACTAGTACTGACAAATTTCTCATTTTTACTGTATAATTATAAAATAAATCAATTGGAATATAAATATTATACTTACATTTCAGTATATAGTATACGGAGCAGTATAAACAAGTTATTGCCTGTATGAAATGTTAGTTTGTACTGATGCCACTAGTGCTTTTTATGTAGCCTGTTGTAAAACTAGGCAAATATCTAGATGAGTTGACGTAGCCCATGGAAGACCTCTGTGTACCCCTGGGGTATATGTACCCCTGGTTGAGAACCACTGTACTAGGCGCTGTACAGACAGAGTAAAGGACAACTCCTAGTCCAAAGAGCACTATTCATGTTAGCTCTGAAGAGTTTTGTGCCCCATAATTAAAGCTGCATTTCTGTTGAAAGCTGACTTTTCTCCAAAGTGCTTTAAAATTCCTGTGCAGAGGCAAATTGCGTATGAAATTGCTATGGAGCATTAGGAGCTGGGTAGAGTTTATGCTGCAAATTGGAATCCCGTGACCAAACGACAGATAAATTTTGGGCCAAATTCTGAGATTTTTGCCCTCTGAGGGTGGGACAACCCTGTAGAATTCAGTGAGAGCTTTGCCCGCATAAGCCTTGAGTAAATTGCTCAGGATCTGGTTCTCTGCATCTAGTCGCAGTTGTTTCTCCAGGAAACCTTAATATAAAAAGTGCTAGTGGGAGGAAGATGCTAATTCAGAGAAAGAACTAGTCAAATATTCTGGCTAGGGGAATTTTTAAGTGCTTGAAATAGAGCTTTAAAAAAAGCGGGAGAGCCCATTTTAGCCCAGGCCTTTTCTCGGAGTTATTGCTTTTTAATTTTGGTTCTTGTTGGCATTTCATGGTTCAGTAACGTGTGTTATATAGGGAGAAGGAGTGAATTTACAGCCGGCAAGCCTTGCACATCTGCGATGTTTCTGAAGGGTTATAATTATCCCAGAAAGCTAAGCAAAGAGCATCCAAAAAAACAAAGCTAGGCAAAACTCTACCCAGAGACAACAGAATCCATACCTTCTAGGGTCCCCTAGGACAGAGAGACAGTCTAATCCATGCAACAGAACAAATGGTCTGGAAGCAATTGACTCTAAAGGCAGCCCCCATTCCCAAAATAAATAGGGTTGGGACCAATTTTTCACTGATGTCCTAAACGGCAAAATTTGTCAGTGCATCTGTGCTGCACCCATAGAACAAAGAGCCAGCACGCAGCATCAGCACCACTTAACCCCCCCGCCCCTCTACAATCCTGATTTGGAGGGGGGACTGAAATGGCGCATAGACCTTGTCCTGGCCCCTCATTCGGGGGTGAGTTCCTGCCACAGTCACCGGCTTTGAGTGCCTAAATATGGGTCTCTTGGATGCGCTTGCAACTTTGGCAGACAATTCACAAGGCTCGCGGAACAATGCGGCCCTACGGGAGCCTTCCAAACGGGTAGCTCTGAACCAGTGATACGCACACACACCACCCTTCCTGAATAGCGGGCCCCTTTTCACAGATGGACTCTGCAAGGTCGTTTTCAGAGATGGGGGGAAAAAAGCTGCAATTGACCATGAAAGTCAGTAAACAGACTGGGGCGTGGGTGTGCTCCGAGAGAGCCAGCCCTTTCCCAATAGACCTGCCCCTTCAAAAGGACCAGTTTATACTGGTCCAGAACAGGCCTGCCCGCTGCAGGAGCAAGGTGGGAGAGTTCACAGTGGGGCCCACGAGTTGCTCCATGAGCGCGCTGCCATTTTCAGCACCATGGACAAGACTCTGACACACAGAGGACTCGGCAAGTTAGGCCGGCGGAGGGGCTTCCAGGCTCTACTATAGAGAGCTTCTGGGAGGGCTGCTGGAGATCTAGGTCCAGATCCTTACAAGTATTTAGGCTTATGGAGCCAGGCCCTGCTCCCTAGGAAGAGTGCCTGTAGGGTTGGGTTGGTGGGGCCCATGTGCAAAGGGGGTCACCAGTGGGAGGCTAATCATAGAATCATAGAATATCAGGGTTGGAAGGGACCTCAGGAGGTATCTAGTCCTACCCCCTGCTCAAAGCAGGACCAATGCCCAACTAAACCATCACAGCCAGGGCTTTGTCAAGCCTGACCGTAAAAACCTCTAAGGAAGGAGATTCCACCACCTCCCTAGGTAACCCATTCCAGTGCTTCACCACCCTCCTAGTGAAAAAGTTTTGCCTAATATCCAACCTAAACCTCCCCCACTGCAACTTGAAACTATTACTCCTTGTTCTGTTATCTGCTACCACTGTGAACAGTCTAGATCCATCCTCTTTGGAACCCCCTTTCAGGTAGTTGAAAGCAGCTATCAAATCCCCCCTCATTCTTCTCTTCTGCAGACTAAACAATCCCAGATCCCTCAGCCTCTCCTCATAACTCATGTGCTCCAGCCCCCTAATCATTTTTGTTGCCCTCCGCTGGACTCTTTCCAATTTTTCCACATCCTTCTTGTAGTGTGGGGCCCAAAACTGGACATAGTACTCCAGGTGAGGCCTCACCAATGCCGAATAGAGGGGAATGATCACGTCCCTCGAGCTGCTGGCAATGCCCCTACTTATACAGCCCCAAATGCCGTTAGCCTTCTTGGCAACAAGGGCACACTGGCTAACAACCAACCTAGGCAGCAGGATCATACTGTGGAGGTGATTTGGGTTGGCACCTGGCCTATTTGTCCTGGTGGTGCGCCTGACTTTCCCATGGACGCACACACTCTCTATGGGGGAATAGATCTCTGCCTGCCTGGCAGACCCCACTCCCTTCCCCACCCCTACAATCTCTTGCTTCTATCCCCTCCAGCAGGGAAATCTCTTCACAGAGAACCTGGCCTGAAATTCCTTTACAAGAAAACCTAAAAGTCACAGGATTGACTGATTAACAGGAGCTCAGTTGTCGTGGTTTTCTCCCCTAACATCCAGGGAGCTGTCTATTAGAAACCACCACTGTTTGGGCTCAGTCCAGCACCCACATCAGAAAACCACGCCACACCTGGCACTATCTTGAGCCCCCTGATTGGCAGCTTCAGAGGAGCCAAGGGCCATGGAGAATGGCCTGACCTCCTGGGCAGGGTAGGGGCACACTGAAGGCTGTGGAGTCGTTTCATTTTGCTCTGGGCTGGAGAGAAGACATCACTATCCAGGGGGTGTTGATTCAGCACCTTTCACCAGCACTACAAGTTCTCTACACCACACCCTGCTGCTAGGGTTTTTCCTTTAATCCCCGAAGGTGCAAGAAATTGGGGGGGAGGAGAGCCGTATAATAATAGTATAACCGGCTCTGTTGATAATAAAAAGCTTTAATCGTTCTGAGCACTTCACAGCTCTTAATGCAGTTATCCTCTCAGCACCTCTGTGCAGTAGGGCAGGGCCATTATCTGAGAGACTGAGTGACTTGGCCAAGGTTATTTACAGGGAGTCTGTGCCAGAGTACGGACGTGAACTCAGATCTCCCAAATCCTAGGCTAGTTCTCTAACCATTGGGCCATCCTCCCTCTGCTTGTTTGACGGGGCAAATCTCAAATCTAGTAATGAGGCCAGGGGAAAATAGGCTTGGTGGGATGCACACAGCTGGAGAACCTGTGTTGTGCACTGATTGCTCTCTCAGAAATGCTATGGCAGAAACAGAGGACGATTCAGGTTGGGCATCATGAATGGGCAAGACTTGCCTAGGAGGAGGCTGGAAAAAAAATTGGGGCTGTTTATGGTTGAGAGAGGAAACAAAGCTATTGAATCCTTTCCTCCCCTGCTGAGGTTGCTAAGAAAGGGACCCACAGGAGTTTTGCAACAGGAATACTTGGAGCTAGATTGAGATCCTAGCAACTCATTTCAGATGAGGGGGAGGGTCTGACAGCAAGAACTAAACCTAAACGCCTAAACCGACCCCCTGACCACAGGGGTTTGAGAGTCCAAATCTCAACTCCAGTTTTGAATATGGGCAGTATGAGTAGCCCAAGTCCCTCCTGATGAACTGCTGAGCTGTAATTGAGGGATTTCTCTTCCCCTATTTACTGGGGGAAATTCTCTGGGCTGGGTGGTGCAGAATGGCCGACTAGATGATCATAAATGATCCCCGAGAGCCGTAAAAATCTATGAAACTTCAGCACATAACCCAGGCTGAGGCCTGTTAATCAGTTTTGTCTGTTTCTTAGCCCAATTCTGCTTAAAAACTGCTTAGATTAAAACAAAATGAAATAGACCCTCAAAGAATAAAGATGAGTCCCTGCATCCCATTGCTCATAGTGGCTAGCACTCGCTCGTGGGTGCATTCCCACGGGAATCAAGGGCGCTGTGTGTATGTACTAACCCATGTGAGTAAGGGTGCAAACCCTGGCCCTAAGTTAGTAGGACAAATGTGATCCATTCCAGGCAGCAGCCATGGTGCATCTCCAAACACACACTAGACAGAAATCAAGTTGTTGGGAATGGCAGTTCCTGGCTGCGTTTCTCCTCCATTCTATTCCTTGCCATCCATCCCCCTGCCTGCCTCCTCCTGCCATCGCGTTCTGACCCTTCTGACACTTGGCTCTAGCCAGGATGTAATTGGATGGAGAAAGGGAGATTTAGTTGATCAATTAGTGTCACATCCCTGAGTATATATGGTGCCATTACTGCATCACAGGCACCAAACCTCCACTATACTTCAAGGGAGATAATTATGGGTAATGAAATTTACCAATCCAGGCTGGAAATGTTTCAAATGCCAGAATAGCAACAGGTGGACTGGGAAAGAGATTGTCCTCCTGCATTTGTTTGCTCATAGGAGCTCTAACTAATTAAGTGGAACCCCCATAATCTCCAAGTCCCCTTCCGCAGCTTTACCCATCCCACTGCCTCCTCCACAACAAATTTCAGGAGTGTCGGGGAGCAGGGGGATCATACCACAAACATAAAACCAAGGCCAATGATTCTGAATCTGCCTGCTTACAGTCTAGCAGGCTGCAACTCAGCTGGCTCTTTAAGTTACTTCTGCCCAGCTCTGCCTGATCTGGGAGCAAAGTCTTTCAAATAAAGAAAACTTGAAACAAAAACCTTAACAACAAAGGGTCCTTTTCTTCCCCGGGTACCTTGGCAGGGCTGCAGCTTTCCAGGGTTCCTCCATGGCTTGAGACCAAGTTGGTCTGGACTCTGTCTCCATTCTCCTGGCTCAGAAGAGATTAGCCAACAATTCTCTCCCCCACCATAAGAGGGACAGGCAGATTATATACCGCTCTGCTTCCCAGAACTTGCCCTGATTGGCTGAGAGAGAGAGAGAGAAAGAAGCCTTGCCCCACCCCACACTAAAAGGCTCAAAGTCCTGGGCCCTAAAAGGAACAGTGGCCTCATTTTTCCCCCAGATGCCAACTGTTATCCCTGGATCATTTCCTCTCTCCCAGCATCTGCCTCTGTTGTTCCCTCGGCCTCTGCTTGCCCCAGAATTCCTGAAACATGGTAACCTGGCCCCGAGACTTCCCTATGTTGCCTTAAAAGGCAAGCATACTCAATGCCCTACTCATTTTAGGTAGGAACCTCTAGCTTCCTATTGATGTCCGTGGGATTTGTGGGTGATCGGCACCTCTGAAAGTCAGTTCACTTTTATCTAGGTGCCTACATCTGGAGTTTGGAGCCTAACATTGGGTACTCAAGTTAAAAAAGAAAGTTGGCCTCACTTCATATTACAGCTAGTCCGTAGAGAGTGAGTATTTCCAGAGACAACTTTTTAAATGAAAGATTTTCCCTGTTTTTCCAGTTTTGTTCATAGAAATTTTCCATCTTTTGAATGGAAAACCTGAATTTTTGGGGTCAAAAATCAGAATATTTCAAAGGAAAATAATTTTTTTTTTCACAAAGATTTCATCCCATACCCCTTCTACATATAAAAAAAGCCCTTTTTAAAATGGTCAGAAAAATGTTTGAGTTGAAAAATGTCACCAAGCTGTACCTCTAAGAAAGACCAGACACATGGGGCCTGGTTCCTGTGCGTTTATTCAGAAAGGAAGGATGGGCTAGTGGTTCGAGTGTTGGACTAGTGTCAGTTGCTTATTCTGCTAGACTTCCTGTGGGACCCTAGACAAGTCTGTTGGACTCTGTTCCCAATCAGTGATTGGGGAGAATAGCACTGCCGTACCTCACAAGGGTGTGGTGAGTCTCAATCCATTAGAGAGAGTGAGGTGCTCATATACTATGATAGGGGGGCCGGAGAAAGCGTAGAGAGCAATTTATCAAAGCTGCCCGTCTCACTCCAGACAAAAAAAAAAAGAACCAAAAGCCCCAGGTACAGGCTGAGTTCATCCCCACCAAAGGGACTTGTCAAATCCAGGTCCGCCTCAGCTTGCAGGAGAGAGATGGCCAGGAAACCCCATCTGTCTTTGTCCAGCTGAGGGGAGGCCCCCTCTGTTAGGATAGCAGGACCCAGCTGCTCTTCCAGGCTTCCCTCCGGGTATTATTTGTATTTCAGTCATGCCTAGAAGCCTCCCTCAAGATCAGGGCCCCTGTTGTGCGGCTGGGGAGGAGGTGGAGAACTCGGGTCTCCTGATGTCCAGGCTAGTGCCCCATCCACTAGGGCAAGACAAGAGAAGCTGCTGTGCTTTTTAAATCCCAGCCGGAGGCCTCTCCTTTCATACCCTGCAGGGTTTGGGGTGTGCAGTCGGGCCCGGTGTGGGGCTGGCTCCTGGTGAGCCTGTGCTCCCCACAGGACAGTGGCTGGCACTTTCCCAGTGAGTGGGTGATGCAGATTGTTTGTGGGCAGGTGGTATGTGGACACAGGCCCACGTTTATTGTCTAGTCAAGGGAGCTGAATCATGAGTTATCGGCACACAGGCACTGCCATATCAGATCAGCCCAGTGTCTCGTCTCCTTTCCTGCTTCTGACATCGGCCAATGCCTTGCGCTTTAGAGGAAAACAAAAGAGGAAACAATCTCTTTCCACTCCTAGTCCCATAATGCATCTGGCCAGTGGTGCAATGCAGTATATGGTGGGGAGGAGGGGGAAGGCAGGTTCCTTCCTGACCCTGGCAGCACTCATTGTAGGCCCTGAAGCATGAAACTGGTTTGGCCCGATTGTTATCTTTACTTGTATAGAGACAAATAGTAATGGTTCAAAATATGGAAGGGAGCATGGTCTAAAGAGCAGAGTAGGAGCCAGGGTTCTGCTGTGACCAGGTTTAGGAGACCCTGCGTGGTGGTTCCAGGCAGCTCAGGCTGAGCATGTCAGCCTGGGAATTAGAAGACCAGAAAGAGCCACTGGTCTGTCTGTGTCCAGCAGCCTCTGCTGAGAGGCCCCTATAATCATTACAACCACATACTGTCTCCTCTGTACTACGAAGGATGCTGCAGGTTCTATTCCAGGCTCTGCTACTGACTCACAGTGTGACCTTGGGCAAATCACATCCCCACTCAGTGCCTCAGTTTCCCCATCGGTAAAAGGGGGATAGTGGTACCGATCTATTTCTCAGAGAGATTGCGAGGCTGGGTTCACACCTGTTTATGAAGAGCTTTGAGACTCGGATGAAAGGTGCATAGAATTAATGTGGTGGGGTGTGGGGCTGTGTGTCTTGTGGGGACGGACAGACAGATGGGGGGGGATCAGCCGTTGGGCAGGGAGATGGAGGGGGGCGTATTGGTTTTCATTTGCTCAGTACACGGAACTGTCCGCGTGTCCTTGGGCTTGGTTCTCTCCCACGGGCTCTGAGTAACTGGAGCCCAGCGCAGAACTGGCTAAGGGTCACCCCCCCCCGCACTCATTGGTTTCACTGAGGTCAGGGTCAAATTCAGCCCCACGGAGGCTCCACCTTGCACCCCTTGGGTGGCTGCACAGCCATGGCCTCTTGCCCCCGGGGAGGGGCCTTCCTTTGCTTGCCGAAGAGGCGGCTTCACAGCCCCCTCTAGCCCCCCACATGTACTTTTCTCCCCTGGCTGGGGCAAGGGCCCAGGTGCCTGATGAATCACTGGCCGACCCTGCGGGTGGCTGAGGGATGCCAAAGCGAATTAGCATCAGCGCGGGGAAGGCAGAGCATGAACCAGCT
>QXTE01000016.1:5409593-5568615 GCA_003942145.1 Platysternon megacephalum | reverse complement strand
GGGGGGCCCCCCCTCCCCCCCCCCCCCCCGCCAGCTCGGCTGCTGGCCTGGGTGCAGGGCTGCCCGATAGGTCATGGGACATGGCTGGTTTTGTGGCAGAAGATCAGCGGATGTGCACATCGTGATGAGACAAAGCGTCGTTTGGCTCCCCTGCCTTTTCTCCCGGAGGTTCCAGCCGTTCCTTGGAGGTTGTTTTGCTTTGTGGTGTTCCTGCCCCGTCTCAAGGGCCCTGACGCATGTGAATAATCCATTGGTCGTAACGGAGCTGTTCCCTGCGAGTAAGGGAGGCTGCATCGGACTCTTCCCTCCCCTGTAGCATTTTCCACCCAAGGAGTTCAGCGCTCTTTCGAAACCCAGATTGATTTCAGCTCTCACTACCTCCCCGTGTGGTAGGAAAGTACAACCACCCCTAGGATATAGATGGGGAAACTGAGTCACAAGGCGGTGCAGTGACTTACCCCGAGTCATGTGCCGAGTCAGTTGATGGACCCAGGATTCCCAGTTGCCTGCTTTGCTACACCCTGCTTCCTTCCATCTCGCGTTCAGGGTACGTGGCCCCATCAGGCTGCTGACTGCTCATGGCTGTCGAGCTGCAGGAGGGCCAAGCATGTGAGCTGGGCACAGGGAGGTGGCTCTCTAGGGCTCCCTGAGTTCCCAAGAGCGTGGAGGAGTGAGGGGCCTTGCGACAGTGAACAGGACAGGGTAACCGAGGAATCCCAGCATGCGTAGGGCTATGCCAGCTACATGCCTAGCCCAGCCCAGCAGCTGCCATGACAGCAAAAGACTCACCGCTCCAGGACACCTCACTGGGTGTGTACGATGCCGCCTTGCCCATGCAGAGGGCAGGGGTGTGGGCAGGGCCGGCTCTGGCTCTTTTGCCGCCCCAAGCAAAAAAAAAAAAAAAAAAAAAAAACCTGCGGCGCGGCCGGAGCCAGGGTGCAGGGGGACTCCCTGCGCTGCAGACGTGCCCCGGCTAGCGGGGGGAGGGGGAGTGAGCGGGGGGGGGAGAGAAAGAAGGGGGGCGGCCAGGGCTTCAGCAGGGTGCTCGCCACGCAGCCCCGACTGCTGCGCCGCCTGCCGGGAGGGCTCCGCACCGCTCCGGTCAGCGGGGAGGGAAGGACGCGGGCTGCCCTGCCGGGCTTGCTACAGACCTGGCACCGGCTGGGCAGACGGAGCGCGCAGCCCGCTCCCAGCAAGGTGCTCCCCTCCTCTGCACCACCGCCCCCTACAGGGCGGCCGGAGCGGTGAACCAAAAAAAAAAAAAAAAAAAAAGCGGCCGTGCCGCCCTAGGATTGGGCGGAATGCCGCCCCGTAGAATCTGCCGCCCCAAGCACGAGCTTGCTCGGCTGGTGCCTGAAGCCGGCCCTGGGTGTGGGAACCAGAAGGAATGATGCAGGCAATTGGCCTGTGTGCCTCCCTGCGTGTTCTCCCTAGCACCCTCTGTCTCTGGCAAACCATACGAATCAAGAGCCTCAGCTGAGCTCGGCGGACCAAAGCAAAGATGCACTGGTTGTCTAAGCCAGGGGTAAAGGCTTGGCACCCGCCCCCTGCATTGGGGTGAATTTCACCCCAGATGAAAGGCTCAGAGCACCCCCTGCCCCCATCCAAAGTCAAAAGAACTGTGGCATAAATGCAGGGCCCAGCTTTTCCAGACCGCGCCTCCCTGCCAGCACCCGTGTGCAGGGCCGCCGAGAGCGGGTTCGGGCCCCGGTGAAAAAAATTTTTCGGGCCCCCCAGCAAGAGCGGACCGGCTAAACAGGGCCGACGAGAGAGGGGGGGAAGCCGGGCCCCGGGCCCCCTTCCGGACCGCCGGGCCCCGGTAATTTGTACCGGCTTCCCCCCCCGTTGGCCCTGCCCGTGTGACCCTCTGGATAGCGAGCTGCCCGAGCCATCCAGCCCGAGAAAGGAGAGCAGAGCAAGCAGCCCCTGGGTGTCTGCTCCCGTGTCGGCCTGACGGCCTCTCAGAGCTGGATAAGGATCCAGCCAAATCCAATCCCGAATGAGGGGTGCCGGCCCTGCGGCATCAGTGAGTTTTCTCAGTTGCGCCTCCTTTCTCTTGCTTCCCCAATCGATCCGTGTTCCTGCCTCTCTCGAACCCGAGTCCATCCCAGCAGAGGGGAGCGCTCTGTGTCGGCTCCGATAGCCCAGCAGGGAGGAGACTCTGGGGCTGGCTGTAGGGGTCCCACTGCATTGCAGACAAAATTACCATGGCAACACTCGCCAGGAAGATGCTGCACAGAGGCAGAGTCAAACTGAAAGGGAAGGTGGGGGGGGGGGGGGATGAAATCAACTCCAGGCTTCTTTGGGGGGTCCTCTCCCATCTCCCGCTCTGGCCCCGCTGCAGGCAGTGGGTTTCACTCCCCTCCTCCTGTAAGAGTTTACTGGGGAGAACTGGCTCTACATTTGCTTCCTCTCAAAATAAAATAAACCTGTCATCGAGGGAGCAGGATTCTCCCATATTCAGTGCTGGCCGGGGGCGGGGGGAACCCAGGTCCGATAACAGTCCCCTTCTCCAGCCTTGCAAAATTGCCCTGACAGCTGGCCAGCCCAAGTATAAAAATCTCTTCACCTGCCCTTTGCCTTGGTGACAGTGGGAAATTGAATGGTGTTTGACTTGCCCATCAGAAGGCGTTACTAGCCCCGGGCAAGTAGAATTTTGCAAGGTACCGGGCTCCGGAACCAATGTCTGCGTCTATTTATTTACGAGCTGGATCTGAACCTTTGCTGAGACTGGGAAATGTTCCCCCGTGTTTTGGTGTCTTTGCTCTTCTGCATGCTTAGGGTTCAGGGGCTGGACTGGACCGGCTCTGCTCTGCACAGACGCCCTGTGTCTCAGCACTTCAGTCCCCCATCTAGGGTGACCAGACAGCAAATGTGAAAAATTGGGATGGGGGTGGGGGGTAATAGGAGCCTATATAAGAAAAAGACCCCAAAATCGGGACTGTCCCTATAAAATCGGGACATCTGGTCACCCTGCCCCCATCAGTGCAATGGGGTGATAATCCTTCCCCGCCCTGCGGATGGTTTGCGAAGAGCGCTCGTTGTTTGTCCGACGCTCTGGGATGAGGGTGTCAGGGCCACATACGCACCGAAAGAGACGAGTAGTCAGTGCCAGGCATACACAGGCTGTTCTGATGAGAATTCCAGCTGCTGGATCTGGATCTTGAACCCCCTGTTCCCCCCCACACACAAACACATCAGGGTTTGGATCAGGGCTTTCAGTTCAGCCCATTATACTCACCATTTGCAAAGTTTAGCCCTGGATTTCAGACTGGATTTTGGACACCCCTCCGGCTCCAGCAATTTGGTTTGGATCCAGCTCAGCTTTTGCCCAACGCCAAAGTTTCTGGGAGTTTAGTGCAGCATCTGAACCAAACTGGGGACTTTTGGAGGTTCCCCATAAAACTCCAGGAGGTTGGGAGAAGCCATCGACTGCAAGGGGGTTCAACCCAGCAGCCAAAGGGCTACGTCTCCACAGAGACAAACTGGGTCCATTTGATCGGCTGCGAGGTGCATGGAGGATGCTCCTAGCAGCATTTAAATATAGCCCTGTTTATTTTGGAATCTCAATCAGTTTGCATGAGACTCCCCAGGGCTCGACTCACAGGAAGTGCAGAGTAGACACTGGGCTGGTGTGAAGTTGTTCCACGTGAGTTGAGTGTGGAGGTCTTAGCTCAGCCTCTGGTCAATAAACACAGAGAGTGACTGATGGGTGCCTTAGGGATGAAGGAGTGAAGCCCGCCAGGCATAGGAAGAGTACAGCACGGGCCTGCCTGGTGCATACATGTACTCACAAGCAAGCCTATGATGGAGACAGACTGGAGGAAGAGAGTGTGTATTCTAGTGCAGTGGTTCTCAACCAGGGGTCCAGGGCCCCCTGGGGGGCCATGAGGTTTCAGGGGGTCCACCAAGCAGGACCAGCATTAGATTTGCTGGGGCCCAGGGCAGAAAGCCGAAGCCACCCAGGGCCCTGAGATCTGCCACCTGGGGCTGAAGCCTGAGCAACTTAGCTTTGCAGGGCCCCCTGGCGCGTGGGGCCCCAGGCAATCACCCTGCTTGCTATCTATCCCCTAATGCTAGTCCTGGCTTTTATATGCAGGAAAACAGTTGTTGTGGCACAGGTGGGCCGTGGAGTTTTAATAGCATGTTGGGGGGGGGGAGGGGGCACGCAGAAAGAAAATGGTTGAGAATCCCCACTCTAGTGCAGGTATAATAGTGACAGGAGTCAGGAGTACAGACACCCGGTGCAGGGCTTCCTGCTCATTGCTCCAGGTGAGAGGAGTTAGTTAATGATGGCAGACAGGGAGGGGGCTCCCTGGGACTGGAGGGTCTGTGCTGGGGTCAGACAGGGAGGGGCCTCAGTGGGGATAGGGCAGGTGCTGACGGGGTCCGTGCTGGGCTCACGTTAGCTCAGGCAGCGACACCTTTCTCAGGCGAGTGAGGACATGAAAATCAGCCTGGATGGCTTTTTGTTTCTTTTTGCAAAGGTTGCATAAATCCCAGTGAATAATTGATCAAAGGCCCAAGAGCAGCGCGCCGGGAGATGGGGATCAGAACCTGGTGGTGGGGTTCTCGCTGCGTGGAGTTCTTTGATTCTTTCATCTGCTATAAAGTGCCCCCCTCCCTTGGGGTCTGCAGGGCAGAGAGCGTTTCCCATTGGACAGAGCAGCCGCCCCCACTCCCTCTTCCCTCTGGAGAAGGAAAAGGTCGGTTGTAAAGGGCAGGTAAACAGCAGATCTGAAGCATCTCAGCTTGAGCGTGATATTTCAGGGGAGCATTATCCATCATGTAACTGGCAGAGAGCTACAGCTCCCCTGTTGGGGAAGGGACAGGCAGGTGGGAGCCAGTGTTTGCTGGTCTCACTCCTTGGCAACATTACCTGCTGTGTTCCACCAGCCAGCCAAGCGACTGGGGGCTCCTGGCAGCGAATTCCATCTCCTGCTGATTGCCCAGTACCAGCTGCTTTAGAGGAATCAGAGAAATGGAGGTCTGGAACAGACCTTGAGAAATCATCTAGTCCAGCCAACTGCGCTGAGGCAGGACTAAGTATTATCTGGCCCATCCCAGACAGGTGCTTGTCTAACCTGTTCTTAAAAACCTCCAGAGAGGGAGATTCCACAACCTCCCTAGGGAATTTGTTCCAGCTCTTAACTACCGTGACAGTCAGGAAGTTTTTCCTAATGTCTAACCTAAACCTCCCTTGCTGCAATTTAAGCCCATTGCTTCTTGTCCTATCCTCAGGGGATAAGAAGAACAATTTATCACCCTCCTCTTTAGAGCAACCTTTTCCATACTTGAAGACTGTTATCATGTGTGTCTCCTCCTCCCCACCCCGTCTTCTCTTCTCCAGACTAAACAGACCCAATCTTTCCTCATAGGTGATGTTTTCTAGACCTTTCATCATTTTTGTTGCTCTCCCCTGGACTTTCTCCAATTTGTCCACGTCGTTCTCAAAGTGTGGGGCTCAGAGCTCCTAGCCGAGGCCATACCAGTGCTGAGTAGAGTGGAAGAATTACTTCTCGCATCTTGCTTACCACACACCTCCTAATACAAGGCACAAGAAGCCCCTAGTGGATAATTCTGTGCTAATCTGTCCCCAGGAGAAGCTCTTTTCTAAGGCCCATCTGGCGGAGACTGGTCCATGCCCCCAAGCAGGATGTTCACATCCCTTCCAAACAACTTGCTTTTACCCCTCAAATGTACCTGTGGATACTCTCCTTAGCCATAGAAACACCCAGTCCTTTTGTTTAATCCTGCTGTGCCCTGGGCCCTCAGTTATTTGACTCTATTCGAGTTTTTATACTGTGCTCCTCTCCGTGGCATTTGAGTGCCCGAGGCTCTGGCAGTGCAGCGAGAGAGGGGACCAGCATCTGCCGTGTGTGGTTGATTTGTTCGTCGCTTCCTTCCTAGGGGGAATTTGCATGTGTTTTTTTTTAATGAGAATTGTTATTTGTTTGCTGGGAGGAGCAAAGGCAGGTTGCACTAGGAGCAGAAGGTGGCGAGATCTGCGGTGGTTCCTGGCTGCTGGGGGAGTGCGTTCCAATCCGGGAGGAGCCCCCGAGGAAGCTTGGTCTCCTGCACAAATGAGCATTACCGTTTTGCCATGCAGTTCCCTTGGGCCGGAGGAGCAGAGCTGCGTTACAGTCGCACGTCCAGGCCCCAGCCAGGGATGGAGACCTAGGCGCTGTACAAACACAGTCCCTGCTGCAAAGAGCCATCTGCCACTTTGCATCAGAGCTCAAAGTACTTGGCAATCAATTAACCCTAAACCCCACCTCAGAGGGGGCTCTGGTCCTCCTCACTTTAGAGTTGGGGAAACTGAGGTACAGAGGGGAGGTCGTGACTTGCCCGAGGTCGATGACCGAGCTGCAGATAGAACCCAGGAATTCTGTCTTGCTATGCCCCTGCTCTAACCACTAGACACGACATCCCCCATGACACCGCCTGGGTTGCCTGTCCCAGTAGGGTGATGTCACGTTGCATGGCCATGTTGTACCATCAACCCTTGAAGGAGGAGGATGGGGGTGCAGGGAGCATTGTGCTGATTGCTCTCTGCCATCTTGCTGTCCGGGAGGGGGGAGTTTCTTTACTTCCCAGCCCGCGATTCCCCAGCCTGGCTTATCTGTGTGTTTGCTTCCAGACGGCGGCCCAAAGAAGCTGCGCAGTAACATCCGGCGGAGCACGGAAACCGGCATCGCTGTGGAGATGAGGAACAGGGTCACCCGGCAAGGCAGCCGGGAATCGACTGACGGCAGCACCAACAGTAATAGCTCCGACGGCACGTAAGGCCCAGGGCGACCGGCCCTTTACTGCCTGGGACCGGAGGGGAGGGGAGCAGGTCGCAGTCGTAGCAGCCAGCCTGATCCAGCGAGGCGCAGAAGCCCAGTTGCAGTTCTCCTTCCAGAGAAGGCCCTCGGTCTCTCCCAGTGGGTTGGAGGAAGCACGTAATGCCCCAAGGCCGCTCTCCTCGCAGGGGGAGGATGATGGTGGCTCTGCTGCTCTCCCACTCCCACACGGGGCACAGCTTAAGAGCAGGGCTAATGTCCGCTCTCCTGGTGCCCTAAATCAGACCGCGCCACTGGGCCCCCCGGTGGTGTGCGGAGCCAGAGCTCTCAGTCCCGGCTGTCACCGGTGCCTACCAGTATCAAGCCAATGCTCTCTGCCGGAGCCCCACACCCCCTTAGGGTGATGCCTCCCTGGCTTTCCAGCACCCCAGATCCCTGGGCACAGAGTGTCCGATCAGTCTGGAGTTTCCTCGTGCTGAGTTCACAGGGTCCTGCAGAAATCGGAGGTAGCGATGGTCCACTTGGGGCCCTCTCCTCCAGGGCAGGGTGGTTCCCCGTAGAGTTGCCTGTGCTTTGTCCAGCCGCGTTTCTAATCCGTACGTGGTGGGTGTCCTACCAGTGCCCTGGGAGGGTCCGTTCCGCAGCTGACGCCACTGTCAGGAAATGGTAAGGGAGGTTTGGTTAATTCATGTTGGCTCAGTGCTTTGAGATCCTCGTGCAAGGCACATTATCTCTGTGCAAAGAACTATTGGCTGGGAAATCCAGTGCTTCCCAGGGGCTTGTCTCACCCGTACTGTCCCTTCTCCNCCCCCCCCCCCCCCCCCCCCCCCCCCCCCCCCCCAATCTCAGATTCATTTTCCCCATGACCCGGCTGGGAGCCGAGAGCCAGTTCAGTGACTTTTTAGATGGGCTGGGGCCGGCGCAGATCGTTGGCCGGCAGACACTGGCGACGCCGCCGATGGGTGAGTGCTCACAGCTGGAGTGGGTGGCCCAGCCAAAGGGAAGAGGGGAAGTTCTTACGCTGGATTGGGCTGCAAGGCCTGTGCCCGGCCCGTCTCTCCTAGTGGATGGAGTTGAACAGTCGGATCTCGCTGCAGGACCTCCGGTGACTGGCACCGAGGTCAGGATCAGGCCCTGACCCTGCCTCCCACGGGGTTAAGGGAAGTGGGGCGCTCCCCATCTCCGTGCCGCCACCCCCTACAGGGCGGCCGGAGCAGCGAACCAAAAAAAAAAAAAAAAAAAAAAGCGGCCGTGCCGCCCTAGGATTGGGCGGAATGCCGCCCCGTAGAATCTGCCACCCCAAGCACGAGCTTGTTCGGCTGGTGCCTGGAGCTGGCCCTGGGTGTGGGAACCAGGAGGAATGATGCAGGCAATGGGCCTGTGTGCCTCCCTGCGTGTTCTCCCTACCACCCTCTGTCTCTGGCAAACCATACGAATCAAGAGCCTCAGCTGAGCTCGGCGGACCAAACCAAGGATGCACTGCTTGTCTAAGCCAGGGGTAAAGGCTTGGCACCTGCCCCCTGCACTGGGGTGAATTTCACCCCAGATGAAAGGCTCAGAGCTGTTAAGCTGGGTGGAGCACCGTGCTGGGACAACGACTGCAAACGAGGTGAATGCCGGCCTTATTCTGTATAAACGAAAACAATTATTTCACCTTGAGTGAAGCAGGCCCTTTTCTCTATAAGCCCCTGTCTTAAGTTCCATAGTGCCTTTGAGTCCTAAGGATCCCACAGCCTATATGCAGCAGCCCCGCAATGCAGCCACCTCTGGGGTGGAGGGCAAAGAGGGCAGAAAGCCCTTCAGAACAGTCTTCAGAACAGTGGTGGGGTGATTTCTGAGGAAGGGCAGTAGAACAAAACTCCTTCCCCAGGCTTAAAAGGCTCATCTTTTATGTCCGTGCAGAACAGACAGGCCTTTGATTTGATTTTTAAGGGCAATGGTAGGTGGGGGGAGGGGTGTGGAATTTCACATTTTCATAACCCCCCCCCCTCTTGTTTTCTTTTAAATCAAAATTCAAAATTTCCATTCAAGATTTTTGCCCCAGATTTTGAATGTTCAAAATGCAGCTGGTGGAAATGTTCCAAAGACCAGTAGTCGGCATGGTGCTTGTTTTCCACCTCAGCAGGATGCAGGGTCGAGCTGAGCCTGGGCGGGGCGGGGTGGGTGGGGGCAGACGTTTAATGCCTAATGCTTAACCCTCCCCTCCTGCCTTGGTTTCTTTTAAAAACCACCATGAACAAACTGACCCTGAGCCTGGTGTAAATCGGAGTAACCCCTTTAAAGTCAATTGAGTGTCACGGGTGTGAGGGGGATCCGAATCAGACCGGCTGCATTTAAAGTACGTTCCTGACTTTTCTATAGCAAGTTTGGGGCCGGCGGGAGAAAGGAGGCATTTTTCTTCTCCTTAAGGCCATCAATGTGGGAGAGGTCAGTGTTTCTCAATGACCACTGCGTGGACCGGTGCCGGTCCATAAGCTCTCCCTGACACGGTTTAGGAAGGCAGCAAGCCGGACCCTGGTATCGAAGAGGTTGAGAAACACTGGGATAGGTGACACCCCCAAACCATAACTCCCCCCCCTTGGGATTTTTCAAGAGGTGAGACCCTACCTTGCTCTCCGCTCATTCTCTCTGTCCTCATCACCCCATTTCTTACGGCGTCCCCTGCTCCGAGTCCAATGCGCTTCTGAAATGCAAAGTGTGTCTCAGAATTTCCAAGTTCATCTTGTTTCTCTTAAACTCCGGCGTGACACCAACAGCCCCGCCGTCCCCTCGTGCCGCCCCCCGCTCCCTCCCCTGGGCCGCGTCGGTGCAAGGGGTGCAGGCCGTAGGCCAGTCTCACAGCAGTGGACTGACGGGGACCTATCTCCGTGCACATCCCAAGGGCTGTACCTACTGGGGCTGCTGCGGACGACGTAAGTGGGAGACCGAATCCGTGTCGTGAGCTTAAAACAACAACAAAAAGTTCATTTTCTTTTGTTTTCCTTCTGTTTTCTCTTTCTTTCTCCATCTGTGGTGGTTTCTGTTGTTCATGTCGTTCTGGGCTTTGCCAGCCGAGTTGCCACTTCCTCACACCACAAATCACATAGTCTTTGCTTTCCCTTTTTCTTTAACAAACCCACACGCTTTCATTGGTATTTCATTTTCTCCTTTGGCGCCTAAGGCTTGAGAACATGCTTTCCTCAGCTGCCCTCTGCTGGCCAACGTTAGGAATAACCACCATGGTCATTCTTCCAAGGGAGCCGTGGAGGCAGCGTGAAGGCGTAACTCAACCTGAGCGTTTTAGAAGAGGGTGGGGGAGAGGCATCCGGGTGGAGAACTTACTAACTTACTTACTGACAGAGGGAAGATTCAGTGTTTGTGAGCAGAGGGCTGGGGCTATCCCTGGAGATGCTACTGTAAAGTGTACAACATGGAATCTGGGGCATGCCAAGGGCCCATCAGAAATACCTTTGAGCCCGGCATAAAAGGACACGGACCATCTCTAGGATGCTTTCATGGGACTCGGAAAGGGATGGAGGAACTGCACTATAGGCAGGGAAATCGCCCACCCCCCATTTGAAGGGAACTAGTTGCTGGGTACTCAGTCAGGCTTGGGCCCGTGAGGACACGCGGTGCACTGACGCTAGAATGGAGATGATACCCAAGCTCTCTCCACCTCCTCAACTGCTTCTTTGGGGCAGCCCCAGTACATACATGCCATGCTGAGGAACTCCCCTTCCCAAGGCACGGCTCTGGTTAATCCTAGCACGGGGAAAGCACCCGAAGGGCTGATTCAGGATTCAGAAAGGGTGGATCTCACAGTGGCCTGACAGATACAAAGGTACATGGACAGCGAATCGAGTTGTCGGAGAAGCAGGAGGAAAAAGCTCTCTCTTAAACCGGGGGTGGGGGGAGCCTCATTTTTAAAATGCTACGGCCTGATTTCCAGAGGGTACAACTCAGCTGTAGTTGTGGACGCTTAGAAATTCTGCAGAGCCAGCCATGATGTCTCACGAAGTTGTCCCAGTGCCCTGACAGCAGGCTCAGACGGGCACTCAGGTGCATGAAGCCCATTGCATGCCGCTCTTCTCTGAATTCTCTCCCCTGTTTCTATGTTGTTCTGGTAACAAGGTGCCCAGAATTGAGCTCCGGGTCCTAGACATGTTCCCATCGAAGCTCCCTTGAGGATGCGGTTAGATGGCTCTCCTGTGATGTCCTGTCTTCTCGTCAGCTCCACGTTCTTCTTACTTTCGTTTTGCTGTGCCCCCCGCCCCCTGTGGCAGCTGTTTTAAGACACCGGGGGCTCTGGGACTTGCTCTGCAGTGCACCTGGTGCTTTAGAACAGGGTCCTCTGAGCAAGGGTGCAGAGGACAGTGGAAGCCGCGGGCGAGTAAGGGAACGACGTGGATGCTAACGGGGGGCGGCCATTTGTCCCCGACACAGGATGGGGCTCGCTAGGACCCCGGATTCTCACCTCTCCCCTTCTGTCCTAGGCGATGTCCACATTGGGATGATCGATAGGAGCGGGCAGCTGGAGGTGGAGGTGATCCAGGCCAGGGGCCTCACCCCAAAGCTGGGTTCCAAGTCCATCCCTGGTAGGTATCCGTGCCAAGAAGCCTTAAGGAAGAGCCAGTGGAGTCCAGGAGCTTTGGGAAGGTGTGCGGGGGCGGGGGGGTTATGGGAAGGAGTTAATGCCTCCATTTTGCTCTCGATAGTGTTGCTTTATGATACATCCCAATAACAGGCAGATGCCCCCCCCCCCAGTCCCTTGGGGCTCCCCCTCCAGTCGTGCAATGGTTAGTCCCTTGGGTCTGGCTCTGCATGGAGTGGGCAGCAGAGGAGCTGGCTGGCTGAGTGCACCGGCGTTTTGCCACCGCAATGCCAGGCATTAGCACACAATAACCCCGGGCCGTGGGGCAGTTCAGGTTATTCTACAACCGACACACCTAACACAACACCTACCCAGCAAGGAAGTGAAAAGTCAAGGCTACCAGCACAGCACAGCCCCTCTCCTCCCGGCCCCTGCAGACACGGCCCTCACCACAGAGAATGCACCACAACCCAGCGGGATGCCAATCTTTCAGCACCCCTATCAAGAAATTCCTGCTGCCCATTCCCCCCCACCCCACCAACCAGACCAGACGTCCCTCTCCCCTCCCTTCTGCATAGCTCTGGGAAACTACAAACACACACACACAGGTCTTGGGGAGGGGGTCCTGGCAGGCCAGTGTCCCTGCGGGAGGCAGAGCTCAGGTTGAGGGGTGTTCCTGGCAGTGCGTGCCTGGGTTTCCCCTGCTGTAGATGAGGCCCAGTGCCCAGGTGATTCTGCTGAGGATCATCACAGCTGGTTTGCATCTGTGCTTCTGTCTCTTTTCCTATGCAGCGACCTATGTTAAAGTTTATCTGCTGGAGAATGGGACCTGCCTGGCCAAGAAGAAGACCAAGATGGCCAAGAAGACCTGGGACCCGTTCTACCAGCAGGCGCTGCTCTTTGACGAGGGCCCACAGGGCAGAGTTTTGCAGGTGAAGTAATCCCTTTTCAAGGGGAGGGGGGCAAAGACCACTTCTTAAAGGGAAAGTTGGACATCTTCGAGGAAATGCCCCCAGCAGTGGGTGCCAGATCCCCCCTATTCATTGGCTGTAAAGAGACCCAGTCAAACGTCTGGTCTTTGACCGGGGGAGCGGATCCGTGAACGCTTCATTTGAGGGAAAGGGGAGGGAACTGGGAGTCTGGACTCCTGGGTTCCATCCCCAGCTCTGCCCCTCACTTCCTCCCTGACTGTGGGAAGTCCCTTCCCCTTTCTGTGTCGCTCCTTGGCACCAGAGGGCAGTAGTTCCTGACGTATCACGCAGGGGCATGCGGAGACCTCATTCATGGAGGTTTGTAAAGTGCTTTGAGATCCTGGGCTGGAAGGGACTTTTGACCTTTCCCTCGATCCAGTTGCACCCATCATTTGCCATAGTGCCCACACCTTATAGGTGGCCAAGATGGCTGTGAGCTGAGGGGTGACATCAGCATCCAACCGGGTGAGCATTAGGCTGACCGAGGGAGAGCTCAAATGTTGAAGATGCAGAGATCCTGTGGCTCCCATTGGAATTGCAGGTACCCAGCACTTCAGAGAGGCAGGTCTTGAACTGTATATGTTCATATTATGGTAGTGCCTCACCCAAGGGCAGGGGCTGTACAGACCGGGCGCCATACAGACCCTAAGAGATGTTCCTGGCCCAGAAACGGCAGGCAGCACCTTGCAGCCAAGATCTCCCATCGTCTTACAATCTTTTCTCAGTGGGGTAACTCATCTTCACAACATCCCTGTGACATTAAGGCTATAATGCCCCATTTTGCAGGTCGGTAACCTGAGGCAGAGAGAGGCTGACAGACTTGGTCATGGCTGCCCAATTCGAGGAGTCAGTGTCAGAGACGGGAATATAGCTCCCCTATTGTCTTGATTTTGAAATTCATTGCTCATGCCCCTAGCTCAAATCCCCCCTCAGAATAACACCAGACACCTTTCTGGTGTGACCCACCTGGCTTCCCTCAGGTAAGCGTTGGGGGACCGGAGAAGAGTCCCAAGGTTTATATGATGCTCTGGGCACCAGTCCCCATGCACGGAGCCCAGCCTGGGACAGGTTCAATTTAGCTAATGAGGGTTCTTCCCTGTAGGTGATTGTCTGGGGAGATTATGGCCGCATGGACCACAAGTGCTTCATGGGAATGGCGCAGATTGTCTTGGAAGAACTGGATCTCTCCAACATGGTCACAGGCTGGTACAAACTCTTCCCCACTTCCTCGCTGGCGGACTCCACCATCGGCCCTCTGACGCGTCGCCTCTCCCAGTCCTCTCTAGAGAGTTCCACAAGTCCTTCTTGCCCCTAAGGGGCAGGGCTCAGGGCACGGGTGGGAAGGAGGGAAGGAAACAAGCTGGCCTACCAAAACCTTTGGTGGCACGGCTGTAAATATTCTGTGTCTGGTTTGGTTTTGTTTTTTTTTCCCCTCCCTGAAACGAGCTACTCTCGACATGTTCCTCGCCAGCTGCAACGTTCCACCGCGCTGGCAGGGGACTTTAAACGAGAGGGGAGAGGGGTGGGAAGGAGAAACAAGAACAAGCTTGTGACGCAGAACAAGTGACGTGACAGACCGACAACCGATCCCAAGACTGTTACCGCATCTCATCGAGTCGTATTCGGAAAGGAGTCAAACTCTGGACCATGTTTCTCATCCGAACAGCTGACGGGAGCGGCTTGGGTCCGATTAATTCAACCCCACTGCAAGTAGCATGTTAACTCCATTTTGTTTTGCCTCCGTTTTGTTTTCCTGATCGTTGAGGGGAAAATAGCTTTTTTTTAAAAAAAAAAGAAAAGAAAAATGAATATATTCAGCACTACTACTTTTTTTAACGGAATGTAGCATCTTATGATATTATGTAGCCTGCCATGTGCTAATTTAAAACACATTCTCTCTCTGCAATATCTAGGAGGGACACTCTCCCTACCGCCAAGAACCATCCGCCAGTCACTTGCTGTTTTGGTAGATTCCTGACACAAATCTTGCAAGGTTGAGCAAGCAATCTGTTGATCACTTTTTAATTTGGTAGCATGTAGCCTGTGACAAGTGACTCTGCCAAAGCAGTAGGGGAAGAAAAAGGTGCATTTGACCTGACTGTTATTTAAGTGTATTATGGTTCTGTCTTGATGTTCCACGCTTTCAAATTATTTTGAAGGACCACCCCCAAAATGTAATAGATACCATGCCTCATACAACAGTTCCAACTAGGAGGAGGTGATGCAAAGGGAAGATTGCAATGATGGTTCAATTGAACTCCGAGTCAGTCTCATCTTTGCTCATTCACCCCTAGGCAAGGTCCAACTTGTAGCTGAAAGCTTTCCACGCTCAATTACTGCATTTCAGGGAGCAAACAGAGGGTTTTGTCAGAACATATACAGCCCATAACCAGAAAGAAGGGCCGAATGCACCTTTTTCCAACCCTCGATTCGCTGCAGGGAAACATCTCAGTTGTATTCACTGTGGATCTGGCGTAAGGGTGACAGATAGGTTACAAAACAAACTAGATGTTTTGAATTTATTACAATGATGAGTGTTTGTTTTGTTGTTTTTTTTAAAAGCAGTATTCTGGTTCCCAAAGAGGACCAGTTCTTGTAGCAAAACCGAGAATTATGGAAGCTTTTTATGAAGGTGCCTAATGAAATTTGCTGAAAATACTCAGGGGAGACACCACTAGAAACTGCGGTTTCTTCATTAAAAAAATAAATAAAAATTACACAAGGACTGTCCTGAAGGATCAGTTTCCAAAACCAAGAGGTGGACGAGTGGTCAGACTGGAAAAGGACATGAGATTAATGGGGTATTTCTACCTAGCAGATATCTCTGGCCTTCAGTCTTTAATACCAATCAACCAAAATCAAGGTTGAGTGTTTGTTTTTATTAGTATTGATTGGCAAAAAGATAATTTCACAATGCACAGAGCACAAGGAACATCCTATGGTTCCTTCTGCATTGTTAGCAAGGATGAACCAACTAGAACTTATTGCTGCAAAGAAACAAAAAAGTAAACCTGAAGGGCAAGAACTTTGCTATGAAACCATCCCCTCCACAAAATGGAAACTGCCAGTTGGTAATGTACTTACTCTTTGGTGGTGGTCTTATGTGACACAACCATCATCAAGATTCCAGCAACTTTGTGTCAAGGAATTTCAGCTGCTATAAATGTACATTGAATTTGCAACTTCACCAAACCAAAATATCTTGGGACCACTGAGCGGGGACCAGACTGGATTCTGCTGACTGCAGATGGAGATAGGTCTGTTTGCTCCCCAGGCCCCAGGATCTCATGTTTTTCTCCCAAGGAACCAGAGCCTGGCCTGCTATGGTGGAGGAGTGACTGTTCAGTACAAGCAATATACACTGATTTCCAAGTTCACACTTAAAGGCAGCCCTGCTGGTCCACCGTATGGTTTTACCTTAGAGCCGGAGTGGGTTATTTGAGGAAGCCCATTTTGTGCCCGGCTTATTGGAACTGGAAGAAGGTGATGACATGAATTTAGGTTCCTTCCAGAGCATGATCCTGTTACCTGATGTCCACCTTGGCTGGCTGGACTTGGTTTCTTTGCTCCTGAGTGCTGGATTTTTGAATACGTGGGAGGCAGGTGTCTGAAGAGGACAAGCTTTCAAGGGAGTGATCTTCTCCTTCAGATGAACATCATCTCTGCTTTTGCTTTGGCCACTCAAGTATTAGAAGAAAAAAAAGGACAACCCAGCTTTTGTTTGCTGGACAAATTAGCAGGTCTGATTTGAGTTGGAAGTTGAGTTGAGTTGAGCATTGGGAGGTCAGCTTGGACAAAGTATGAAAGTTTGGTAGATGTCTTGCTCATTAACTTGGACTGAAGTAAGCAGGTTCTTTCCCTTTCCTCCAACATACATCACGCTGTCTCTAAATATCTGAGTTAGTACCGTAGCTTTACAAACAAACAAACAACCCATTCTTTTCAGAACCAATGGAAGGGATGTGACAACTTCAACCCCAACCAACTTTTAGCATAATACTTTGCAGAAGATAAAGTCAGGAAGTCTGCAGAGACTTTTTCCAGAATAGCACTCTAGGGCCACCTAGAACAAAGACAATTGGGGTTGTATATCCACAACAGCGTACAAAAGCCTGCGGTCTCCAATACAGTCCGCCACACTCACGTGAGCAGTAGCTGGAAAAATCTACTCATGTTGATGTGTGGAAAATCCAGTGCCAGGACAAAATGCTCAGGATCTCCAGGGAACAAGCTGGACACTCCTGAGCATTTGGGGTTTTTTATTATTATTAATAAACATTCAATGCTTTGGAGGATAACAATGTAGCTAGAATCAGAACAAATTCCACCCCGGATTCCTTTTAAGTATAAACTGAAGTCTTGCTGCTAGGCAGTAAATCTGAAAAGCAAAGCACATGGATTCGAGGGAATGATTCCTTCTGCTCCCCAAGATGGCTTGGCATGGCAAAGCCACTGTGCCGAGGACTTCAGCTGGCTGCCATCGTCCTCTAGACAAACTGTAGCCCCATCAAAGCTTTCGTTGCTTCACTCTCAGCGCTGCCTGCCCAGCCCACTGGACCCCATTCACATTGGGGGGACTTGTGGGGGGGGACGGGGACGGGGCAAGTTTTACTTTGGGTTGCAAAAAAAAAAAAGACAATACTCAAGTATCGTGTTTACACTGTGACGTCAGCTCCTTTTTATTTTCTATATGCATGAGATCCAGTGTCAGACATTCCCCTCACTCAGACAAAAAAACCCTCCATCCAAGNGGGGGGGGGGGGGGGGGGGGGGGGGGAAATGTTCTACTGCAAAAGGGCATTTCTTGTCTGGTATGTGGTTTGCATTGGCTGGCTGTGAAGATTACTCATCAGTTACTCATCGCACTCTCTCCCCGTCATGTCTTCTGTCAGGAAAGGAACCTCAGACCCATTCCACCCGCACGCTTCAGGGGACTGCTGATAAGGGCATTTGCAGACTGTCTGTTTTAGTCTGGGCCTACCCAGTGCCCCCCCCCCCCCAAAAAAAGGGGGAAACCAGCTGTGAGGATTGTATAGTAAATACTTAGGACTTATTTCTGAGCTCACGTACACCAGGAATGAGTCAGTGGGGTTACACTAGTGCAAGTGAGATCAGAATCCAACCCCAGGCATCCTGGTGGAGTTAAAAGGACGAGCGTGGCCCAGTGTGTTTCCCCTTGAGGTCCCACTCTAAAAACCTGCAACGAAGTCCAAGGAAAACCAGTTATAGCCACCTAACACGGGGGGAGCACTGCATCGTCTCGATGTATAACTAAATTGCTGGAAGCTAGAGACAGGCCTGATCTAGCAAATTTAGATAGGGACCGAAACTTTCCCGGAGTCCAGGAAGCTGGCTCAGGCCCTTCTCGTCTGGAAGTTAGCCCCAGCTTAGCCTGAAGCATTCCCACAACCGCTGGGGCTTGCTCCGAGCTTGTAACAAAGCATGAAGCTTTTCATGCAGCGTCAGCTTTTGTTGCACATGTTTCACGTGGCCTTCTTGCGAGCCGAGGGCATGATTACACTGAAAAGGCAAGAGCCCGCACTATGGCTCTGAAGGCACCTGTAACCGTGAGAAAGGACGCACGCCCAGAAGTGATGACGGGCACTGGCTCACCCCACTGCTGCTGGGAGATGCTGCGAAGGTTCTTTAGGACACCGATATGTCCAAAAACATATACTCAGTGCATGGGCCCGTGTAGCAGGTGATTTCTGTCCCACATACCTGGTACATAAGGCAGTAGCAAATAGGGAGGAATGGCCTGACAACCGTCACAGTTCTGTCAGCTTCATGGTATGCTGAAAGGGAATGAAGAATTTGGGGAGGGGAGGGTGGCATCTGGGGGCTGCAGCTGGGTTTCTAAGTCCATGAAGCTGTACCAGAAAAAGCCATGGGCAGCTGATATTAGAATAAGTGCTTCCTGTACAGGTATCTACCCCAGCTCTCAGCCCCCCGCCTGACATCAGGAACAAATGTGTCACCCGAGGCACACTTCCATCGATGAAGCTGATTGGTTTTCAAAGACCAGAAAGAAGCCATTGGTCAAAGGAGTTGGGTCTGGGTTCCCTTTGCTGCTAGGAGGAATCCCGTTCTGCTGAGCGTCTTGGCAAGTCGTTGGGTTTTAGCATTGACTTGACTTGACTGAAAGCCACAGCCTATGTGTGTGTTTTTCAAATGCACTTATAAATACCTTTGTATTACTGAAATGGGTGTTGGCATACGCTGGAGCAGAGGAGGGCCTCGAATGGCATAAAGCCGTCTATAGAAACAGCACTGGCTTTATTGATTCAGGCTTAAATAATCCACCTCCGCTCAACTCTCTCAAACCCAGCGTCAACCTTTTGCAGATCGGTGGGGCAGTTTGTAGAATACACACCTGTACGCTTCCTCCGAGGAATGTGTTTAACTGTGCTAGAAAATACCAGCATTTGAAGGGTTAAACAAGAGCTTTCAGCCACCATGCCGCTTGGTGTTTGCATTTGAAGCACAGGAAGGACACCTTCTGCATCACAGAGGGCAGAAAGACATCCGCTGCCAACGTGAAGCTCCTTTCCAAAAGCTTCCGTAACAGCTATTTCAGCTGGCGCTCAGCCTGTTTCACAAGGGCGAGCATAGGAAGCGGCAGTAGGGGCTAAACCAGTTGTTAGAGGGTCACGGTGTGCTAGGAAAGCCTGCCCGCGGGGTGGGGGGGGCAGGGGAAATCTGCTTTAAATGTCATTTGGAAGCATGTCTGGCAGCTAGGAAATAAAACCGGCGTGGCAGAAACCTGAAATTAGAACCTTCACCACCACAGTGTAGAAAGGAAATTATGTAAAAAAGAATCTTAAGTGTTCACACCTATAACAACTGTTCTCCATGAAATCAATTACACCAATCGGCATCAGCCTGGGCCCAAGACTTGGAAAAGCAGGTTCTTAAGGCGAGATCTGAGAACGGAGGGAACGTTTTGTAAATGTTTGTCTCACTGTTAGTTTGGGTAAAGCTGTCATGTCTTTAAAAAAACAAACAAAAAAAACCAACAAAAATCCTAGATCTTGTCTTGTGTATTTCCCTGGATACTGGAAGGTAACACAGCAGCATCACAAAGCTGTAGCGCTTCAGGATGGACACTACCTATGCCGATGGGAGGGGTTCTCCCGTTGCCGCAGTTAATCCACCTCCCCAAGAGGTGGTAGCTGGGTCAACAGAAGAATTCTTCCGTCGATCTGGCGCTGTCTACACCCGGAGTGAGGTTGGCGTGGCTACGTCTCTCAGGAGTGTGGATTTTTCACACCCGACAGATGCAGCTATGCCGCTGTAAGCTGGCAGCGTAGACCACCGCAAAAAAGCAACTCACAGTTTGGCTACAAGCACAAGACCCAACGGCTGGTGCAGGCTCTCTACCCTTTCAGAACTCTGCTCGTTGGTATACCTCATGTTTTTATAACCAGAGTTTAGCACACAGTATTCTGGATGGGCTTTTTATTTTAAATGTTGGTGACGAAGGGCAGTCATTGGGGGGCATTCATTGACACATCGGCTCCCATGCTTGCTTGTAAGTAGGTCTGGTCCCTGCTTTGATTATCAAACTGGCTAGTGATTGCCGAGCTAAATGGGAAGTGATGCAAGAAGCAGGAAGGGTTTCTGGACTGTTAGAATTCAGTTAGATAATACACCATCACTGCAAAGCTGGTTTTAATTTCTCTTCCTTTCAGCTGCCCGGGCATCTCTAAAAGGTGTAGCTAACCCTGCATCTTATCAGAAGGCTGCTGCTGAACTTGGCACACAAGGATGTTAGAGAAATACTGCTTCCCTGCCTAATGAGGTCCTTATTTTTATTTTTTTTAAAAGAGCCAGCAGTGAAGTCAGTAGGTCTCCGATGTGAAAATGAAGGCACTTAAGCAGCCATTGGGAAGCGAGGGGTTTTGCTGGGATCTTGCTCCCTCACTGCAGCATTTGCATTTAGTGCAGATGGAAAGAGGATGCCTCAGAAGCATGCAAAAAGGGGTTTTATTCAGATGTGAAGAGTTTGCGTGAATAAATGACTTGGCTGTTTCTAAGGGATTGTCGTCAATATTACTGGATATTGACATGACTTGCTAGAAAGGGGGATTTTTGTCTTATGTTTATTGCAAGGAACTTGAAGCAATGTTTTCTGGTGCCAGAGATGGCATCTTAGTCTCTCGGGTTGTAGCTGCACTACCCTCATCTGTAACCGACCGGCCAGGTGTTCTGGCATCGAATGCCTCTCGGACGTTAGCACTTTGATGTTGGTGGCCTTGTTTTTCTTAGAAAAGGGCTTGATCTTTTCATGCAGTTAAAGCTAAATAAATTTCCCCCATCGTGTTGTCCTACTCCCCACTTCAAACACAGTATCGACTCTAACAAAGCACACGGAGCACTACAGCAGTGCCCAGCACCCAAAAGTCTGTCATTAATGGCCAGAGTTTATAGCTCTACTATAAAAACCTGCTTTCGGGGGGGGGGGGAGTTGCTAGAGTGGCCCTGGTGCAGACTTAAAGCCAGTCTTTGACATTCGGCTATTTTAAAGCTACAGCAATTAAGAAAGAGGGTGGAGTTTTCAGAAGGAGCCAAGGCCCAGATCCCCCCAAAGGTATTTAGGCATCTAACTCCTATTGATGTTCATGGGCATTAGGCACGTAGGTACTTTTGAGGATTGGGGCCTGCGTCACATAGGAGTGCCAATCCCCTCCAAAGTCAACGGAATTTATATTTCTAAGTTGCCTTTGGAAAATCCGACGCTCACTTTCAACTTCCACAGTTTTTTCAACTTGTAGCCCTACAGGCCATCCATTGAAATCTGGGCTGGGCTCTTAATTTAAAAAGCAAGCAAGGGATAGAGAGTCAAAGAGCCAGTAGCACACGCTGGCACCAAGGAGAGAGTTTCCATTGTGGGGTCTAAAATGAAACAATCGCTTAAGCAGAGCAGGTGGTGGCTTAGAACCCCCCCTGCCTGTACAGCTCGTCATTGCTTTAGAAAGTTGAACAACAAAAGCTTGTTTGGTTTCCAAGTAGGCGAAGCATGGTCGGTTGGTTTCGAGCGGTATGGGGGGAATCAGTCCCACCTTGCATTCAGATGATCTAAACCGATACTGCACCATTTGTAACAGAGTTTGGATCATGGACACCAATATGAGCATTTTGTAAGGAAAGCCCAAATCCTGAACTCAGTACAGTAACAGAAGGGGTCAGTGGTACACTTGCAATTGGCCCTCCGTGCTTGAAGAGGTTAGTCATGCCTCAGATGTCTATTAACCACAATTTAAGAACTGTACAGAAGCTTTTTAAAAGCAACAGGCATCTTGATAATTAAGTAGCAGATGGCACAAAGGGCATCCACCGTGTTTAGCAAACCCCTATTTTTCATCTGAAAGTCAGGACAGGTATGTAGTCTGTAACAGAACCTCCTGCCCCTCTTCAGTGCTAGGATGGCTTTATTTTAATAGGGAAGAACTAATTTGCTAAAATCAGATAAGTAGGCAACAGGTTTGGGGGTTCTTTACTAAGTTAGAGAGTCTCTTATTGGTTTTATAGTTTTGAAATAAGCTGTGTCTTAATGACAGATTCGTAACTAACAGCAACTTTGTATTAAAATAAATTCACAGAAGGGGGTGAATTACTGATTATTTTAACCCCAATTCCATTATTCAAGACAAGGGGATGGGCCTGTGATGGGTACTCAAGAAAGGTAATAGATTAAAAAAAGCAAATGGCAATTTTATACCTGTGCTATGTAATGTTTTATATGTGTGTGGTCTTTCCTAATGTAAAACTCTTGTATTTTTGTGATTTATATGCAGCAGGACTGATGGATGTGAGGGTGCACGTTATTTTGTAAAATATTCTTAGCCAATTTTCCAAGAAGAAACAAAAAAATGAAATGTTCATATTCTTCATTGGCTTGTACCTGCATGTACAGTATTTGGGCAGCAAGTAAAGATGATTAAAGCCAGTTTGAAAACTGTTTGCTTCAAACCTACATTTGGGCTGCAGAACATTTTATAGGAAACTTCCTTAGCCTTTGACCGCCAACCACGCGTTTGAGGCGGTTTGCTAGATTCAAAAGTGAGCTGAATTCTGCAAGACTCTTGCTACCCGAGTATGGATTTGCTACTGCTGTTTTGGAAAGGGTCACTATTGTTTGATGCACAAACTTAAATGGCCACAGTTCAGAGGAAGAGGAAATGCAATGCCAGACGTGGCCTATCATTCACCTCCCAACAGTGATGGCAGAGAATACTTTAGGGCAGTGGTCCCCAACCTTTGCCTTCTGGCCGGCACCAAAAAAAGAAAAACCGAGCGCTGCCGGCGGAGCAAAAAAAAAACCCAGCGGGCTCTGCGGGCGCATTTACACCCCCCCGGCGGGCGCAATGGCGCCCGCAGGCACCGTGTTGGGGACCCCTGCTTTAGGGGATTTGGAAAAAGACCATATGCAAGTGGCTGACAGCACTGTCCAGTGAGGTAGCTACTGGTCAGGTAGCACCCTGAGGCACGAGAACTCAAACCACTCAAAGTTCTCATCTAGAATAACTGCATATTCCTACCACGGTATTTGCCTTTATTAGCCAGTCCCAGAACAGTATTTCCTTTCATAGCCATGTCGTCGTTTAGGTTAGGTGACCCTTTGGTTCTTGTACTACAGGATAAAGAAAGGGGGGAAGGGATAGCTCAGTGGTTTGAGCATTGGCCTGCTAAACCCAGGGTTGTGAGTTCAATCCTTGACGGGGCCACTTAGGGATCTGGGGCAAAATCAGTAATTGGTCCTGCTAGTGAAGGCAGGGGGCTGGACTTGGTGACCTTTCGGGGTCCCTTCCAGTTCTATGAGATAGGTATATCTCCATAGAAAGTTTCAAGAGTTTGCCTTCACTATATTTTATATAGTTATCTCCTCTGATTCAGTTTCTCATTTTCCACACACCTGATGCCATCAGCACAACAGGCTCTGCGCCAGCCCCACTTCTGTAGAAACAGCCTAAATTTCAGGGTATTTTTCATTTCTACTGTATATATGTGCAGTTGACTAAATACAGAAGCAGCAACTGCTGGCCAAAGTGGATGATTACACATCACATTCTCCACCTGCCACTTCCTAGGTGCAGAGAATTTGACACCCTGCCATCTACAAGTTTAATAAAAATATTAGTTCAGGATGTTTTCCGGCAAGGGGTCCTTGCTCTGGAACATTTCGCCACAACAGGAGTGCATGCATTATCCATGAGTCTACAATGACTTACCAGCAAAAATAGAAGACAACAAATTCAGTATGTCAATTTCATCTGCAAAAGACATAGTAGCACAGTTGACAAACTGAGCAGAGATGTAACTTAAAGATCACCTAAATTTATCCATTCTGGAGGAGTTGTGGGAAACCAGATTCTTTAAGGTTCATTAAGATATTAAAAACTTATCAGAGGATCTGGTTACAGCATTATAACCCTAGCAGTTAAGACTGCTGTATGGCAGAGAGAACAGAACTGTGTGTACAGTGTTCAAGTTTTACTTGCCTTGCTGTATGCACAATTTAGTTAAGATAGATGGATTTTAGTTAACCAGGTGCAAACACTGTATGAACTCAGTTGATTTGCAAGTCAATTTTAGTTAAGCTAGTCCAAATTTGCATGTAGACAAGCCCTTAGAATCCTGGGCCAGAGAAGCAGTACATTGGTGTTGTAGTCTAATAAAGTGGACATGTTCCCACTGTGGACTAAAGGGAGAACAAACTCATTTGATTAAGGATCTGAACCCCTGTTCCCAGAGGTGATTAACTCATTGTATCACTGGTGATTTGACAGATTCCAAATGAAATATTTAAGAGCCAACAAGAATATAAAGTCAACTGATGTTTCACTGCAATGTTTTATTAAGGAATTTACATATACACAGGATAAAGTAAACCAGGTACGTCTCACTTTTTTGCTCACGCTGATGAAATCTTTCAAATGTATGCTTTCTAATGAGGTGGCTGTGAAGGACAAGAAAAACCTGAACCCTCGCCCCCCCTTCTATGCTTCAGTATCAGAATGTCAAGAGAAAGCTGGGGGTGGGGACTACACAAGAACAAAACAGATATGAAAAAGTATAAGTTAGGATGTCATGGTCATTTTAAAAGCGTAAGAAATACTTGTGATGGGCTCTTGGCCCTCTATAAATTAATTATCTTGGTTAGTTCATTAAAAGTTTGTGGTTTTTTTGGTTTGTTTTAAATTACATCAACACCACAGATTAGACAGAAAAAGCCACTCTGAAGAAGTGCAAGTTTCACATTCCAAACACAGTGTGCGTCCCATCCTGTGTGACACTCCTGTTTGGTCACAGGAGGGGTCTTCAACATGACTTTGGTTCCAATGAAGATTGACTAGCCAAGCACAGCGAGGCCTCAGCTCCAAAGAACACCACAGCAAAAGAGAAGAACAGAGGTGGCAAGACTTAGGATTTGGGTTGGATTAAAATCCAGTTCCTCAGGGACTTTCCCTTATCAAACAAAAACCCATCAGTACAATTTTATTTAAATCCAATTCCCAAAAGGCCTGACGTGCAGCCAGTAACGTAATTCACAGCTACCTCAATCGTCCCTCCCCTGAGATGCCCAGGAGAAGGGGGAGACCATGCCCCCAAGAGCATTTGCATTTCACTGTGCTGAATGCAGAGGAGCTGAAAGTGGTGTTCTGGTCTCTGAGGTTTCCCTGTGGTTTTGACAGTGAAAAGGAAGAGATGGGTCTCAGTTATGGGGAAAACACAGATTCAGGCTGAACAGAGAGCCAGAAACAAACCCTGAATGTCTCATGGAGCAGTTTTAAAACAGAACAAAAGGCAAAAAAAGTGGTCATAATACTGGGAAGGAAGGGGGTTATTTCCACATCTGAGAGCTGAGGGTTTGATTGGTTCCCTGGGCACTTCCTCCGCCCATTGACTGTCCATATCCCATCATGCCATTAGCTCCATAAAAGTTCATCCCAGCCATCTGCTGGGTCATCTGAGAAGGAAAGGAGACAAGCTGGGTCAGGGAAACCATTCTAACACACACAGCAGAGAAAAAAAAAAAATCCAGGCCCCAGTCCAGGAAAGCACTTGGTACATGCTTAAAGTTCAACACCTGGGATAGTCCAATTGACGTTTATGGGACTACAGCACGTACTTCACGTCAAGTACGTGCTGGAGCGCTTTGCTGGATCCAAGCCTTAGAGGGGGGAAAAGCAGCATAACCAAAAGTAAGGTAAGGAGTTTGGTTCTTGCTGCTTGACAGCCGTCTCCGGCAAGAGACTTGAATAAGAAGTGACAGCTCAATCTAATGTATTTTGCTGAAACGAAAGGCCAAAGACAAGGCAATAGTCTTATTTCCTAGGGTATCCTGGAGGCCTGTTACATATAATTAATATTAATATAATCTAATTAAAGCCAGAGTGAAAAACACCCTAATTATCCCAGTACGGAAGCATCATACCCTGCCAACTTCTTATGAAGTCAGATGTAACACAGGCAATGGGGCTTAGAGCGTAAGCCTGCAGGAAGATTCATTTGGAGCCAGCTCCCCACTTTGCAGTTCTGGTTGACCTGGTAGTCATGGAACAACTATCAGTGCGGCCTAGATGCCAGCATGGCACAGGCGAGAGTTGTGAGAGCTTTCCAATGGCAGCAACTCAGTCTGCTCCTGCAACACCCCCCATTCCAACCCTGGGCTAAACTACTGAGCTCTGCCCCGGAGCACGTTTATTTCAGTTCTGAGGTTTGGTGGGCGGGGTTTTACCGAACTGCACAATGGTTTTGCAATTTGGACCACCACAGAGAAAGCTCTGATGCTAAGCAGGACACGAAAAGTGAATAGAATGGGGCTTAGGTGCCAAGACTCCTAAGATACCCTGGACAAGTTTTAGCCTTTCCATCCCTCTGTCTGCCCATTTCCAAGAAGGGATCCACCTTCCAGGGTGCGGATATCCTTAGTTTTGTGTCTGTGAAGCATTTTAAGATCCTCGGAAGAAAGGCAAATACTAAACATTGATTTGAGCAGGAACAAATCCCTCTCACCTGCGCAATGTTCCACTGAAGCTGCTGAGCTGGCTGCACACCATACACTGGCTGTGGTACCGCGGCCATGCCAGCGACATACCCGGCCTGCTGGGTTGCCATCATTCCATTTGGGACGCCAATGACAGCCGTCTGCATGCCACCCACGTATCCAGCCGGGATAGCCATGGGGGTCACCATCCCTGGAGCTCCTGGTTGTGCCATCATTCCTACTGGGGGGGCCATCATGCCGCCAATCATGCCGCTGGCTGGGGCGACACCTGGAAAGCCAGTGTACGCTGCAGGGTATGCCATCTGAGCTGGGGCCATGAACATTGCTCCTGGAATAGGGCAAGAAGGTAAGTGGCTAAGGGGGAAAAAAAATACACTCAATGCTGATTTTTAGGAAACTTGGATTTGTCGGACACATGCCTTGAGCAGAATTGCCACACACTTATTTGGTATTGCAATAACTGAAACAGGCTGGCCGACTGCTAGTATTCTGCAGACTGGAGTTCCAGTTCTGGTCCGTTACTCCCCAGGCCAAAGATGCAGCATATTCAATCCCTTGGACAAGTTCCTCAGATCACCATGACTCCTGAGCAGGGGGCAGAGCACCAACTGGATCCACATGTCATCCTGTCCTCTGCCAGGAGACCGGCAGTTCTGGGGAGGAGGGGGTATTAAAGGATGCAAAACGGGATGAATAAAACCTCAAGGACTAGAAGATGCAAGAAATCAGGGGAGGAAGAGGCATCCATGAACAAAAAGGCTTCTCTTGTTAACTCTTAAGGTGCTGAATCACTGCATAGCGATACCCTTGCGAGCGCGAGGAGACATCACGAGCATTTGAAATGCAAATATCAAGAACAGGGGTATCAGACCCACTTGGAGGACAGGGCAGAATTCCCCTGTAATTGCTGCCTATGGACGGGGGAATAAAGTATGTCTACATACAACTCTTGATCCACAGCAGAACTCCATGATGTCAATGGGAAGTTTGCACACACATCAAGGGGCTCGTATGCAGGAACTAAACGGGGGGTTATTATTCAGGACCTTATTATCCCATTCAGTATGGATCAGTGAGAAATATTCTCTCCTTTAAAGCCACTGCTCTATCTGCCGTGGTTTCTTTCGCTCCTTTTGTGAATCTCCTGCTCTTCCCGCTTTTCTCCATTTCCCTCCCTAAAACATAGGATATCCCTCATGCCCTTTCCCATTCCACCCACTAAAAGGATCAGCAAGTGAATAGCTAATGCTGGCAATGAAGTAGAGTTGACGCTCTGATTAACAGGAGACAAGGGAGTCCACGCCCCTAAAGCTGCCTGGCTCACACTTGAAAGGTTTTCTTCACAACCCTGAGGGCTAGAAGATTTTTGTTTTAAAAAGAGAGCTTAGAATCTGGACAGGGTGAATACATTCTGCAGGCTACATAAATACGCAGTGCGGGCCAGAGCCAGCCCATGGATTGTACATTTTACACCCCAAAACAAAAAAGGAATTCCTCAAGGAATACCTGCCCACTTGTAACAGGTCTCACATTAATCCAAAGAGGCTGCACTAGAAGCAATTCAGATCTGTCAGTTTAATGCTCTCAGGACATCCCAAACAGTGGCAGAAGCTTTTAGCTCGCTCCGTGCCTCCCCCCATGCTGTGCAGTACCTTGGGCAGGCATCTGGGGTGTCTGAGAACCATACAGGGAAAGAATGGAGTCTTTAGAGAGTTGTTTCTTTCCCGTTTCCTCCACTTTACTTCCTGGCTCAGGGAACAGGTTCAGGTTTTCAGGAACAGACCCAGCGCTTCCAGCTGTTGGCATAGAGCCAGTGATCTGGGGAGAAAAAGACAACCGTGATAGGCTCATCTTTGCGAGCACTGAGGATGAAAACATGCAGGTCTTCTCGGCGCTCAGTGTAGTCACCTCGCAGTGTTTGGGGAAGCCGGTTACCACACACTACTCACCTTCCTGGAGTCAGAGAGTGAGTTAGATTCCACGGAACCAAAGAGATCTAGATCCTTCTCTAGACTGCTGCTGGGTCTGCCGTTTGGGATAGTGCTGGTCACAGGAGCATCTGAGAGACATATCAAGGTTAGACGGCTAATATGGCTAGCCAGCCTTCCTGCCAGCTGAGCTCAGGTGGTGTGTGGTCCGTCACATAAGCTGCCATGTGCAGTGATCGCAGATGAAGGCGGAGCCCTACGTGACCCGAGCGGCCCACTGCTTGGCTCTTTGCTTCCCCACCCAGCGCAGCAAACGTCCTTTTGGTACAAAAAGCATCCTGCCGTATGCTGAGCCACCGCCACCCCTCCCGAAACTCAAAGCAGCAGGAGCATGTGGGAGCAAACGACTGCTGCACGTCTTGTGCTGCTGCGCAGAGGACAGCACATGACTATTTCTGCTGCAATGTCAAGTGCTGCAGCTGCATTAGGTGCACTGGCGGGCTTTGCTTCCGCTATTCTTGGGAGTTACAGTTCCCTCATTCACCTGCAGCAGGAAAGCGGCACTACAAATCTTATTAGAACTCACGTGTTTCTATTCAGAGCCCTTCACAAATCAACGTCTGCGGCATTCAGGGGCACATTCTGCCCCGGAACTTGATTAGGAATCACTGAAGCATGGATCTGTCGCACTACGGTTTGCCACTGTGTGAGACTCTTATGCTGGCAGGAGTGCCTCCTGCACAAAGCTATTCAAAGGTAACCAGCAAAACTTGTTGTAAAACCTGAACCACAGTAGACCAGTGCACCAAACGGCAAGGGTAGGAGTGCTCTGCTGGTGCCCAGGGCCATATGATGTCAGTATTAGGTGGCATATTGTTACTGGAATAAAGTTTTGCAGGGAGGATTATACCCCTCTGGGATAGAAAGTTGACTTGTTTAGTTTCAGTTATATTTAGATCCCTAAAGAATCAAACTGCTTGGAAAGCCAAAATTACGCCCATAGGCTACCTCTATGCTCCAAACGACATCACAAGAGATGGCATCTATAATAGGAAAAATGTTTGCGTGCTGAATGCTCTAGACACCACAGGTAATTTCCATAGCTGTAATCCTGCCCCACTGTAATACAACATGCTAAAGTGGATTAAAAAGGATTTTTATTTAAATTGGATTTTTTTAAATTTAAGTTAAATACAGTTTCCTTTTAAAATAAAACATTTAAAATTAAATTTGAAATTATGACAAGCTATATTAAGGCCTAAACTTATCTTAGTCTATTAAAGTCAATTACATAAAAATATTCAAGCATGTTTATTGCTGAAGTTTTAAAGAAACTGAAACCACTAAACTGGGAGAAGTCACTGGTTAAGCAATTGGAACCAGAGTTGGCTAAGTCAGCTTTTGACAGAAGTAGCCTCTTCTGCAGGTACAGAGAATATTTTCTTCATTGCAGTTAATTTAGTTCAATGAAAGTTGAGAAACTGACTGGGATTTAAAAAAAAAAAAAAAAGGCAGGAAAAAGGAGTCCCCCTCCCCCCCTTCTAATCTGTGAATAGAAGAGGATGAGAGCTACTAGTTTTAAAATCTTGAAGGATATGACGACCAGAAACACCGCTCAATACACCAAGTACAGATACTACCTTTGTTAAATAAATCAGTTAAATAAAACAACCTTAAACATGCTGGATAATTTTTTTTCCTAATAAAATGTAAAAATGAAGAATCTGAATAAATGTCCGTTAAACTGCAATTGTTTAAATAAGTGCGTATGCTTAAATGTTTATAGATATAATGTAGCCTCCAGGTTAGTAAATAGTACCAAATTTAGTGTAATGGCTATATTTAATTGCAAGTCAACATGTTTGAATGGTATCAACCAATAGGAATCAGCCTCTCCTTTAGGAAAAGAACTGAAGTGCAGATGCAAAACAAGATTACAACTGATGATTTAATCAAAGTTTCCAGCGAGGAGATTTAAATCACTGATTGCAATCATGATTTGTATCAATCCACCCTGGGATAGCTACCGACTCCTCAGAGGAGGCTGCATTTCAGCAGTGCCACATGTATAATATGAAGCACTCAGATACTTGCCAATATGCATTCTTGTACCTTTAAGAAGAGCCTAAAGTCAAAGAGACCCTTCCTGCATCATTGTTATGTCCGATTTTCCAGTTAGAAAGTTCCCTTCATCTTAGGGAGTGGTGGGAGAAGTGAGCTTTAAGGCTGCTCTAACCCAGAGACACAGCAAGCATTCACCGAAGCAGGCAGGCGCACTCATTCCCAGAGGCCATCCGGCCATTTACTTCCAAAAAGGTTGTTTGTTTTTCCTTTTTTGGGGGTGGGTGGGCAGTGGAAGAGGGAGAGAAAAAGGAGTAATTTAGATTGCCTTCTTATGGTAGAATATACCCCCAAAGGATTATGGGCTTTAGCAGCTGCCACCTACCTATGGGCACCACTTTTAAGACCGTTCTGTACTACTCAATATTTTTCAGATTGTTCCAAAGCATGTGACTCTCTCTTACCAAGTCCTAGCAGGTCCATTACGGGTTCAGTAGATTTAGGGGGACTTTTTCTTGGTGGCTGCAGGGGTCCCTTCTTTTGCGGCTTTAAAAAAAAAAAAAAAAAAAAAAAAGACAATATTAAAACCCAGAAATCTTGCAGTTGTTCAAACCTTCTACTTAACCTTTGTGAAAAGGGAAAGGATAAGATTCTGGACTTGAATTATGACTGCATTGATCCAGTTCAAATTGACAGGGTTGCACACTTTGAAAACTGAAGTAAAACCAGTGGTAAGTCAGGCTCAGTTTCCTACAAAAGCTAGTAAACGAAACTAACAGAGTTCTATTCTTGTATCTTGAACTGGGATCTCTCTTCTGCCATACTCAAAGTCTAATAATTAATAAATAAATAATAATAGTACTAGACAAAAGTCATTAGATCTAGTTACGTATCTAAAGAGGAAAGATAGGGCTGTATCTCTAATCACTGCTGACAGAGATCCCGATCCAGCTGTCCCTGGACAGCTCAGTAAAGCACAGAGTCCCATATACTTTATACATTTTATGTAGAATCAGCCAGAAAGAAACAAAGCTTCCCAGTATTTGCCCCTTCTACTCTAAACTATTGCCAGCTGAGACTTGATGATATTACTTCATATGTGAACATGCGAATCTTGTATCTTCTCTGATCCTGCTCAGGGTCTTCTGAACTATTCTGGTATAAAGAGGTTTAGTGTAAACACTAGGATTTTCTGAAACATATCCTGTTCTAAACCTCCAGAGTACCGTCTTGCATTGCCTGTCTTGCAGTTAATGGGAAGGACAGTCAAGACACAGCTTATCTTGAAAACAAACCTCTATATTTGCCCAGTACGCACTCTGAACTTCAACTGATAACCCATGCTCCAGCTACACTCCTGCAACTACGTATGCAACTTATCATTTAACTGACAGGCATTATCGCTAAAGAACAGGCATCAGGATTGACAGCCAAAGATGGAGTTTGACTACTTGCTTCTGCTATTCTGTTTGCCGTTGTCCTGGAAGTAATTGCAATAGCGTTAAGATTCAAGTGGAGGAGCATTTACCCTAATTGGAAAAGGATTAGTCTTGTGTTTTCAGTTTCCATTCCTGAATACAAATGCAGGTTTTAACATCAAAATAAGCAGCTTGTGGTATACCAAGAACCACTATACAATTCAGTTTCTTAGCTAGTAAAATGCACAGTTAGCCAGATGGGAGAAGAATAAGACTAGGTCCCTTGAAAAAGTCATTGTAGGGTTACACAAAATTAGATGTCACATGCCTTTACTGTAAAGAAGGGAGCTAGAATCTACCACACACTTATAGGGGGGGGGGGGGGGGGGGGGGGGGGAAGAGTGTAGAGGAATGGTACAAAACCAAGGATTTCATTGTTTTGTGCCAAGTAAACTGATCCAGGAGAGACCAGCCGCCCTTATTTGGCGATGAAGTGCCATAAAGACTCATTTCTTACTGTTAAATTAGGGGTCTAAGGTAGCAACACAGGGCTATAGTCACTAGATAAACCATGACAAGCCAGGAATGGGAGAGAGGAGACAAACATAGAAATGGCAACTGGCTTGAGAGCTGTCCGTAAATTGTGGGGGAAGGATGAACCCCTCTCTAAGCACCTGGTTTTGGCCTGTTATAGACAAGACACTGGAATATACAGAGCACCAGCGTGATTCAGTGCATTAACTTAATAGGAAGAGAGACCAGAAAAATCTCATGTTTCCATAGTAAGCTGTACCACCTCTACTACACTTGAAAAACGCCTGCATCTTTCCAGATAGACCTTTACAATTGACCCATGACAGTACTTTTTGCCTTACCATTTTCACTCTCTCAAAGATAATGGGTTCCAGTTTCTTCTCTGATGCGGACTCACTATTCCTTTTCCATTTGTCATCTTTTTCTTTCTGTACAAAGAATCAAACAGAAGTGAGGGTCAAAGCTCAGGCCATAGCAATGGGGGAAGTTAAAATAAAAATAGAAATCTAGTTTTTCCAAGCAAGTTCGTACTGAACTGCACCTTTTACCAACATGAAAAGCAGCAGCTAATTAGATAACTACTTTGGCTTATAAACACCTCCCCTTACCCAGCAACCAATTTTTCCCAGTGCCTTGGTTAATAGTTTAAAACCAGTTTTGCCATGTGTACACATGGTAATTCAGATCTGTAACAGAGGATACAACTGCAGAATGGCCATGAGGTAGTCCCTGCTTTTGGAGAATGAGTAGAGTTCCAAATAGTTAAAATTCCCAACACAAGAGAAATACTTCCAAAAAGTCTGTGACCCTATTGAAAATACAGGTTATTCCTCAACCTGCAACTGAGTAAGTCAAGATGGCCAGTCCTGTACATTTGTCAGTTGATGGTTTTGGAGACAATTTAATGGTAACAAGTAAATTCAGGATAAGACAAAGATATCAGGGGAGCGTTTACAAGCTTATGATTGGTCTTCTACACAAGTTCGTAGGAACTCGAGACTAACCCTAAGTGCACTGATGTCAAGACTTCGATCCATGTATTTCTTCTTTTCATATTTGTCTCTGATAAAGCCCTCCACGGCTCTGCAAGAGGCTGGTTAAGGATGAATGACTCAAAAGTTGAAGCTGTCTATATAGACACATGTTAAATAGTTCTACAAAATACATTTGGTGACCACAAAATAATGGCAGTTTAAGGAAGTTCTCTTGCAACAGTAATTTTATTTTTGTTCCTTTAAGTGAGTGTCAAGGTTGTCAATGCTAAATATACTCCTGAAGCGAGTGGATGAAATGATTAGATCTAGTTTACTAAAGTGATATAAACCCGCTGCTGGGGATAGCCAGAGTTATGAGGCCACTGTGTTAACTCTCTGCCTCAGCAAGAGTGAGCTTTGCTGCAGATTAGCCTGTGTGCCAGCTTCCTGCCACACCAGTCTGCCTTCCTCACCAGCCAACTCCCTGAACCTCTCCCAGTCTTAATCTTGCCTAGCAGTTAACAGTGAACTCTAGCCCCCAAGCTCCTCAGCTGTCTCTCTCTGCAATACACAGTCCCTTTCACTGTACACTCACAAAAGATATTAAGTTCATCGCTCCTTTAAAGAGTCAATACTTATCTCAATCACAGCACAGCACTGGTTTACAGTAAAACAAGTTTATCAAACAAAAAGTCATAGGTTTACGTGATACCTAGAAAGGGTTACAAGCAAAACAAAAACGTAAAAATATGCTAATAGCTAAGACCTAACTTAAGCTACTGTCTTTGTTCAAGGCAGTTTCCTCACCAATCTTCCTTCCCAGCAATGGCTGACTTGCTCTTAGCCGGGATCCACACGCCATCCAAGGTGCTGGCTTTCCTTGTCTCCTCAGGTGACATTTTTATTAGAGCAAGTTAAACAGCCATTTCTTGATCCATTGTGGCAAGATGCCACAGCCCAGGAAGCTTTGCTAAAGACCAGGAGCGATACAGAAAGGAGTTAAGTACAGTGTTACTAGCAAAGGCCATACCGCACTTTAAGAAAACTGCACAGAGTAACTATTAGGGAAGTTTACAATAAAGATCAGCATTTATCTAGTCATTTGTTAGCACCACCACTTAGTAGCATCTAACCTGTGCACACATTCCTCACAACCCTGCATTGGCACAAATCATTCTGAGATATGGGATCCCATGTATCTGAACGTCTGTCTACACAGCAAAGAAAAACCCAAAGCTGGCTCATGCCAGCTGACTTGGGCTTGCAGGGCTTAGGCTGCAGGGCTATTTCATTGCAGTGTAAACTTCCAGGCTTGGGCTGGAGCCTGGACTCTAGGACCCTGCAAGATGGGAGGGTCCCAGAGCCCAGGCTCCGGCCTGGAAGTCGACACAGCAATGAAACAGCCTTGTAGCCTGAGCCTCATAAGCCCTCACTCAGTTTACAGCACTATGACCCTGCGGTCTAGGAGACCTTCTCTAACTTAAAGTGTTCCGACATTTTCAAAAGGCGCCGAACACTTGCAGCTCCCACCAGCTTCAGTGGGATCTCGGAGTGCTTGGTGCTTTTGAAAGTCAACCCTTCAGTTTGTTAGTGAACTGACAAGGTATATGCCATGCAAGGGCTTCAAGTTGTAACAGACTGGCTTTACTTAATTCTTATACTCCACAGAGCTTAGCAAGGATCACTCAGAGCTCATCCATTGAAGACAGTAATGTACCAAATCTGAAGCACCGCACAGAGGGTGTCTAGCTAGGAACCTGTTTTCATGGCTGACACTCAGGCACAAAGATGAGCAATTGCCCTCTTTGTAGAGAAGCTTTTCATCTTGTTTTTAAGTCTCCTATATCCCGAAGTAGCAAGGAAAGAAAGGATACTGGTCTGTCTGAGGCCGCCTGAAGGTCTCTGGCAGGTAGGCTTCATAGAGACGATTTGCCTTTCTGTTTCCCATCTCTTGCATACACTGCAATTGAAAAGAGATCGTAAGCCATTTGTTTCAGCATATGAAAGTTCTGTCATACAGACCTATGGTGCAAGGCCGCCCTTCAAGAGTCTTAAACTCCTCTGTTAAACTAGCAGAAGTATTTTTAGACAGATCTTTGAAGCCTGTTCTGTGCCTTTGCGGCACACTGAAAACCCAAATATTGAGAGAGCTCATCATCACTTAACTGGAATAAACGGACCCTTAAACTTTTGAGCAGCCAGAAGACCCTGTGGATTTGAAGCTTTGTTGCACAGGAGGTGCAGGAGGGATGTTTTCATCCTTGGGGGAATTTCATACTCAGAATGTACAGAAGGGAAAACCCCATCAAGTCAGACAGTGCAGCGCCTGAGCAATGCAGGACTGGTCCTTTCATCCCCAAGACTCACCATTTTCCTTGGGAGACTATTCTGTAAGTCAAAGCCTGACTGGTAAAGTTTCCCCTGATAGTCAACCTACACTTTTTTATCCCATGCCATTGCTCTAGTTCCACCCCATGTAGCTCTCCCTCACCAGCATTTACACCCTTCCATATATTAGGGTTGTGCCTAACTTAAGTTTAGTCTTTCCTTAAGTCAGTCGTTCTAGATTGGAGGCCTTACTAGCTAAGGCATTATAATGTCTAAGAAATAAGCTTTGAGATCCCAATTAAAGGGAAAATGGCTGTAAGACTTGAGAATTATCTAGTGCTAGAGTTTATGAGTGAAAACAAGAGCTGGCTGAGCAGAGGATTCCTATTGCAACAGCTGTAGGGCTGACCAAACCCAAACACGACACCAGCGCATGAGGGTGCGTTCGTGCCTGGGCAATGAGACACCTTTTCAGGCTTGGCTAATTTGTGATCTCCCTTCTGCACAGCCTAAAGTAGGTGAGGCAGACCCAGCAACTAAAGCCAGAGACAAGTGCATGCTTATCTAAGCAGTTACTTGTTTTGGACAAATGTTTTATCAACATAACCAGAGCCTGTTTTTACTCAGGGAAGTCTCTCTCACTCCCTACAGGCCATTATTTTAATCACTCAGTTCAATAAAACTAGTGGTGTTTTGTGTGTTTTTTTAACCGTATAGGGAGGAAAAGTTTTGTGATCATTTTAAAGAAGTCTTTCACTCTCCCTCCACTGGACTCTCTCAGACAGTTTAACATGTATTTTAAGATTTACTGAATCCCATTCTACCAGAGCAACAGTTCTGTTCACATTATATGATCCAGCTCCATTTTTACTTGTATCTGTTCTTGAGTCCACTGGTCGAGATTGACAGATTTCACCCTGGATATGTGAACTCCTAGATTCCGGTGGATCCCAGCACAGCGAATACAAATGAACACGCCAATATTCCAGGATGCCCATCGTGGCCCTGCAAAAGGACATCAAAAGAGGCGGTCATGCACATGTTCATAAATCCCCATTGCCACGAACAATCTCTTATGAGAAACTGCACCAAGTGAACTGTGGATTGAAGATTTTGCATTTTCATCTAGAATGGAAATTGGGATTAGACACTAGCAGTGCATTTTCTTAAAAAAAGACAGCTCCAAGTATAAGACTTAGGGAACAAATGTTTTATGTTTCTTCCTGCCCCCTCCAATCTGGGTTATTTGTGTAACAAAACAGAACCCTCTCGAAGTGAAACCAGAATAATCCCGGGGTGTGGAGAGAGGATGCACTGCAAGAACATCCGTTCCCTTAACCCCCTTTCTTTTTAAGTGACCGCTTCGATATCTTGCAGCTAGTGTCCAGTGACTAGAGCCGTACTGGAGGGTGGTTTCGAAATCTCAATTTAGCATGGAGAGAGACAGTCAATGTTACTTAAGAGCCCGATTTCTGTATCGGACTATTTGAGTTCGAGTTATTTGACATTAAGACATTTTTTTCCTCTACTCCCGGAAAAAAACAATTTATTGTACGAGATCTAGCCATGTTGCTTAGGTTACAGCAGAAGAGGAGTACAGGACAGCAGTTTATTCATTCTCCTGATTCCAATAGCCTGACTGATTCTCCACATTAGGCAGAGTGAATGGAAGTTAGGGATGTGATCTGAGAGAGAAGTCGATACACAGTTTACTCTTCAGTCTTTAGACAGTTTTGATTTTAGATGCAAGGTTAACATGCAGCTTTCAACAGACAGGAGAGCTCCAAGGTTTGGAAGAAGGGAGGTCATGCTGGGGAAAAACAAGGGAAAGCTTTACAAGTTTAATTTCACTCATTGTAAACTAGAACATTAATCTTTCTGTGAAATAAGCATGGAGATGCATTGCCAAGTGAAATACAGAGCTTCGTGGACTGCTACTCATCACCACCAGGTGGCATTCACACTACTGTTCCCATCCCAACTCCCCTCCAGAAAGATTAGCATTTGAAGTTTGACTATCACTGCCAGCATGAAGTGATCAGGCCAGTTTCAAGGCATGAACAACTCCGGAAATAACCTTCCTTTGCTGAGCACAGCCAGTTCTCCAAAATCCAGACGGACTTGACCTGAGTTACAAAGGCTGCTGAATATTTACAAAAGCCCAGCTAGTCTACAGCTAATTTGGTTTGCAAACTGTACCTCATACAATGTAAATTCACACGTAATATCAAGGCTGGCAGGCCAAAAAAGTGATCAACTGATACAGGCATGCATTGGAGCATTTAGAGTAGATACCCAGACACTTACCACCACCACCTGCTCAAGAAATACAGGAGTAGATAGAAGGCAATAAGGGAAAGTTGTGTAATTTTAGAAAGCAGAAGTGTTCAAGACTTGCATGTACAGTTGTGTGCCAATGTAGATATTTTACTATTTAAAACCTTTTATTTTTCCTCCCCTTCTGGTACTTCTAGTAATGCTAATGCTCTTCAAACAAGTCTGGGCACACAATCAGTGCTAAACCTTGGGTCAAACTCAATGCCCTCCCTTCTCGCCTGAGAATTTTCATATCTATCAGGTTTATTTAAGATAGTGCATAAAGAAGAATTGGAAGTTTAAAAATAAATCAACTGAAAGATCAGGATTCTGAATGGAGAGACATTCCATGTTTAAACCAGACTAAATTTAGGATGGGTCTTTTATTGGCCCAACTGCTGTTGGTGAAAGAGACAAGCTTCAGGTCTGAAGAGCTCTGTATAGCTCAAAAGCTTGTCTCTTGCCAACAGAAGTTGGGCCAATAAAAGATATTACCCTCACCCACCTTGTCTCTCGAATATCTGGGACCAACAAAGCTGCAACAATGCTGAAAACAAATTTAGGACTACCAATCATACAGAGTTTATTGGCCCGCCCTATATCAAAATGATGGATGCAATACAAGATCAGGTATTTTACTTGCTCATTAAAGAAAAGCTTGCAAAAAATTCTCCTCGTCCTGGCCAAGCAGAGCTATGCTAGAAATAAATGGAAGGTATCTTCCACTAACAAGTGACCAGATTAGCACCTAACAGATGACAACTGTTGAAAATTAACACCCTCTCCTCCTGAATCTGAATTCCAAACCAGAAGAGCTCTCTGAAGTAGTTTCCACTTGGAATTAAATGAAGCATATAGAAGTAGATCACTGAGCATTTGATTTCCCATTTCTCACCCCTGCAGGAAAACATTAAAAAGTAGGCCTCATATACACCAAGTGTTTTATTGGCCCGTCTGAAAGGAGTGATTTTTTTATTTTTATTTTTTACCAACACTTATGCTAGTATAAACCGCTTTTCGCTTTGTCAAGCTGGAATAAATATCAGTACAAGCCCTTTTATACAGGGCGTAACTGCACCTACACCAGCGGAGTTTGCTGCTTTAACTGTGACAACATAGTAGCAAAACTTAAGTTTAGACAATGTCATATACGTCCTGTCCCCTCAATAGTTGCTAGCCCCCTTTCAATACTTTAGAGAAAACGCAAGATGATGTTATAGGTGTGTGCAAAACATGGTAGCCGTTTTCCAGACAGAGGAAGGCAGAGTTCCTGCCCTGAAGAGCAGACAGTTTTAGTCACTGAACTCCTTTCATTTAGAAAACTGCAGCGTACACTTTTAGATAAGGGGCTCGACTCCATCAAGACATCTGTTCAGGGACAGGGTAATTAACTCCCTTGCATCTGGTTAGAAAGCAGGACTTGCAAGCTCAGCGGAGATTCAGGAGGAAGCTTGTCAGAGGAAGGGGAACTCATGGAGAAAAATCCTTCAGAAGATAGAAGTTCTCACCATTGTTAGGTAGAATCAGCATTTCCTTGTTCTCTGGCCTCCCCATGCCCACACGCTGATTGCTGTCAACCAAGCAGGACAGCAAAACACAAGCAATATGGAGGAATTTACCCCACAGTGAGAACACAGTTTGAGAACCACATATACAGAAAGGAAAGCTAAATGTTTTCAGCTGACATTGTATGGTTTAATCAAAGTTCCAAGGACACTGCATAGGAAATCTCAAGAGAGCAATGGTAGTATAGACTAAACTGCCTCTTTAAAAAGGCCATTTCTAGACTTCCTCAGGAACTACTTGTTGAGTTGGGATGTAAACACCTCAATAATGTGAAGTGAAGTGTGCTTTTGACACCCAATAGCCATCACACAATAATGGCATAGAAGTACCTACGGTGCACTACGGGTATATTATTCAGGAAGAAAAGCCCACAACCCCTTTTCAGTAGGTAAGTATTCTGGTATCAGAGAAAAAGGCACTCAGGTAATCGACTTGCCAAAGGTGTTACAGTAGTCAGCAGTAAAACTAGGAAGAGACCCCTGCAATCCCAGTGCCCAGTTGCCAGATTTACAAGTGCCTCTTATTTAAAAAAAACTGTTCCATTTATAGATTTAATTTTTATGTCTCATTTCAGAGAGTTCTAACTTCGGGACTAACTTTGCTCAATCAAGTTAACTACCAGGAATTATTCAGGGTTATATTTAAATTAGACTTAAACCCTAGGCTATATTTAGTGTTTATAGGACTAAAAGGATTAATAGTAAACTAGATACTACATCAGGGGCCATAGTAACCTCTAGTTACTGTGTCCCATGGTGCTAGTAAGGCCATTTCACCTTCTATACCAGGGGTCGGCAACCTTTCAGAAGTGGTGTGCCGAGTCTTCATTTATTCACTCTTAATTTAAGGTTTCGCGTGCCAGTAATACATTTGAACGTTTTTAGAAAGTCTCTATAAGTCTATAATATATAGCCAAACTATTGTTGTATGTAAAGTAAATAAGGTTTTTAAAATGTTTAAGAAGCTTCATTTAAAATTAAATTAAAATGCAGAGACCCCCGGACCGGTGGCCAGGACCCGGGCAGTATGAGTACCACGGAAAATCAGCTCGCGTGCCGCCTTCGGCACGTGTGCCATAGGTTGCCTACTCCTGTTCTATAAGATTATACCAGATGAGAACAGAGTGCTCTTGTTGGCAGTACCATCTGCAGTGATCTATCTCCCTAGCTCATCATTTTTATGTTTCATTTAGGAGGTAGGATCAGAAACAGCTAGGACTGGGTATTAAAATGACAGCCGTCTGCCACCATATTCTGAGTTTCAAGCTCAGGAAAAATCCAGAACACACATACAGAGTTGAAAGTTTAGAAGCATTTTCTGCTAATGGACATTTTCTAAATTAATACTTAAGCTATAAAAATCCTGTTAGTTGCCAATATTTTTGCTTGGTAGCAGCAGATGCTGTCCTCTGAGGTATCAGAACTGTTTCCCCTCTTTTGTTGCTAAGAGCAGAGAAACTGACAATGAAATGAGACGAGAAAGAGAAGAAAATGAAATGTCAGGTGTCCCAAGAGGGGGGGAAAAAATGCAGGTCAAAAAAGCAAAGCAGAAAGGTTACTAGAAAAACAAAGATTTTTTCTACTTTTTAGAACTAAGGCTAACGTTTTGATTCAAATGCATTGTTAGGAACGTTGATGCTCCAATACTAATGTGATGGAGTTTTAGGCGTATACACACAATGATGCCTAAATATTTTATCAAACATCCATTGCATTTTTCCTCCAACCCTATGAAGACTGCAAAGCATGTGAATGCAGGGTATACACCTTAACCGTTGCTCTTTATTGCATAAAGCAGTAATTGATTAGTCTTCTTGTAAGTTCACATATTACATCAAGATAATGTTAACTCTTCAAAGAGAAGGAAGATGATTTTGCTACCCTTGGGCAGAAAGGGCAAGGCTGTAAACTGAATGGCTGCAGTGTGTAGGAGGAACTGTCTGCTGAAAGAGCTGGGATGGGTTGACACAGGCAAGGCTCAGTACAATGGAAAAAGAGTAACTATAAAAATAAAGCGTTAGTGACTGGGAGAACACAAGCATCAGCCTGTCAATAACAGTGCAAGGGCAACCTAGACTTGCACAACTGAAGCAGCAGCCACACAGCAAACTATAAAGTGCCAAAGGATATTAAAATTAATGTCCATCAGTACCATTCCTTCTCAGGTAATAAGGAACATGGAAGAAAGTACATGACTTCTTGCTTGGGAGAGCCCTTGTGTTAACGAGGCTACGTTTAGGTTGTTCTGAACAGCCTACCCTTTACGAAATGCTGGGCAGAGTCCAGCTGTCCAAACAAAATGGAGTATGAATATGCAAGACTAAGTATATTGCCCTCCACATTATCACTGATCCTCCATTTGCAACAGTCACTATTTACTCCTTAAAGGCTAATAAAGGTTTTTGTTTTGAGGTTTCTAATTTCCATGACGTACTTAGCTTTGAAAACATTTGGGGCTAAGGTTAGCCCGCTAATGTAAATGCAAACAAGCCTTGTACTTCCCCATGCAGATTTCTGTAATCATGGGATCAAAATAAGAGGAAGTTGTTCACATGAAACATCCAGCTCTGAGAAGATGGTGCAAGAGAATATTGTTTATATTCTGTACTTCTAGTCAATTTCAAGAGTGCTGCTCCTGTTTATGCAACTCAATTAGACCTGCAAAAGCCCCTTTATAAGCTGGTTCAGAGAATACTACAGAACAGAATTAGGTTCTACAAGAATTTGGTTTTTAGGAAAGTAGAGTATGCAGAAAGTTAAAACTATCCTACATAGTAAAATTAGACTGGTGACCTTCAATTTCAGTTGGGAATTTAATGCTAGAGGCATAGGATTAGATACCTTACGAACAACAAAATTAAGACATACAATATTTTGGGATAACGCTTTGCTTCTTCTACCTTAGACGAACAACTTGGGGGGGGGGGGGGGGGGGGGAGGAGACACAAAATCCCAGCCCTGGAAGCATTTGTCAACACAGCCACAAGAATTGCTAAAGAGTACCAGTATGCCTCTCCTGCAGCCTTTATCCACCCAAATGCTTCCTACTAATTGCTCTGTGTGCAGTTAGGACAGGGGTGGGCAAACTTTTTGGCCCAAGGGCCACATCTGGGTATGGAAATTGTATGGCGGGCCATGAATGCTCACGAAATTGGGGTTGGGGTGCAGGAGGGGGTGAGGGCTCTGGCTGGGGGTGCAGGGTTTGGGGTCAGGAGGGTGCTCCAGCCTGGGACCAAGGGGTTCGGAGGGCGAGAGGGGGATCAGGGTTGGGGCAGGCTCCGGGCGGCGCTTACCTCAAGCAACTCCTGGAAGCAGCGGCATGTTCCTGGCCAATGGGAGCTGCGGGGGCAGTGCCTGCGGACAGGGGCAGCGCACGGAGCCCCCTGGCTGCCCCTAAACGTAGGAGCTGGGGGACGGGACAAGCCGCTGCTTCTGGGAGCTGCGGAGCAGCCCCCAATCCTGCTCCCGGCTGGAGTGCGGGAAGCCCCAGACCCTACTCCCCAGCAGGAGCTGAAGGGCCGATTCAATCGGCTGGCGGGCCGGATGTGGCCTGCGGGCCATAGTTTGCCCACCCCTGAGTTAGGAGTTGGAGCATTAGGTAAGAGGCCACATTTTATCCTATCTACACCTGTACAATCCCATTGGTTTCACCAGAATTACAGAAGACACTAAAGGCTGAATTTGGCCTAGCTATTTATTGCAAAAGCCCTTTAAAAACCAAATTAGTAAGAAAAACATTTGACTTGCCAAATAATTGAAGAACATAAAAAAAAAAAAAGGGAGTTCACATGAATAATCCAGACAGACAGAAAATGGAGAGATCAACACTATATTGTAAACATAGTTCCTTGCAGGTTGGCAGAATTACAGCCACCAGATGGCTGTAAAACTTTTAAGATCTTAATGAGCACCTGCTCTCCTATGCACAAAGTTACAATTTGGCTGCACTATCATCTAGAATTATACAAGGAAGCCTGATGCCATGATCAATTTTTATTTAGTGTTTTGAGTAAATTTAGTGTTCATAGATGTGACCGACTTGGCACCTGTTAGGGCCAGGCATGCAGCACTCAGATGCTGACTAGTTTTCCCCATTTACTATCGTGCACGACCTCACACATGCTAAAGTCCCTGGAATCTCCTAAATGGAGGCTGCTAATTGTTGGAGGTGGAGAAAGAATTAAGGCGAAATTGGCAATCTGGCATTATGCTGATTAGGAAAAGGGAACTGGATCAAAATGGAGTGAGATATGGCTAAAGGAAGCCTGTCCATACCCACTTATCCCTGACTACACCCCCTCCCTTGATAGCGGGGAATACCAGAGGGCCTCATTCTTGACCCAGGGATGGGTTGCGGGGAAAGCTACCTCTAGGAGTGAACGCCTAGCTTGTAGGTATCTCTATAGTTCATTCAGTCCTTGGCAATCCCAGAAGAGGACACCACAGATCCCAATTAGTCCTACGTGTGAAGGGGGATGTGGACCACTAGACTGACCACTAGTGGCATGGATTTGAAGCCTTAACCTAGAGGGTTAAAGGCTCCAGGTTCCTTTACCAGTCTTATCAGCCATTCAGTGCCCAGCCTTCGTCAAAATGCATATTGACGGCAAATTAAGAGTTGTGCCAGTTTTATAAAAAAATATCTAACTCCAACACCCTCCTTCACACATAAAACACCGAGGCACTATCCAAGCGAAATAACTGCTTGTACGTAGTACTTTTCCAGAAGGCTCCTTAAAAAAAACCAAAAAAAACCCCACTCTTTAAAAGCTCCCTAGCTAGTTAAGTTTCACACACATTTTACTGGTTTTTATCATTTGCCATACATGGAGAATGCCATGCAGAGGGAATTTTCATTTTTAAAATCCTAGAGGGATTCACTCTTTGCCCTCCTCTATTCAGCATACGGCATTTTGGCTCAAGCTGCTTATGCAAACTTCCTCTGTAATAACCCTGAAGGCATTTATGAATAAGCAGAAATTGGCTGCAGAGAGGGGGAGAGGGAGAGGGAGGATGAGGTAAAATAGATGCTTTCATGGGACAGGAAGGAGAGAGCTTAGCTATTCAGCTCCTAATGAAATAATCTCTGTGCGCACAATTGTTCAACTTGCAGGCTCCCTGCCTGCAATTACTCCAGCAAAAGCCCAGCTGTAAGAGGGAAATGTGCTGCAAGGACTGAATGATCCATGCCAACACTATTGCATGTGTTGGACTAAGACATCCTGCAAGCATCTCCCTCGACAATGTGTGTGGGAGAGACTATGTGGGAAATTGTGCAGGCTGTGGGACAGAACCCAGTAAGAAGACACCCACATCAGCTAGTACAAGCCATCACTGGTAGCCAGCTGGAAACTTTCAATTGAGCTGGAACTCACAAATTCCCCCTCCTTGTTTTCCAGTCAGCCAACCGATGAACTGTAAGCTATTTAAAAAAAAAAAAAAAAAAAAGAGTCCCCAATACTTTCCACTGACTTATAATTTCTCTTCTGGAAGTGATATTGCGTAAGATGACGTACTGGAATTCACTCCCTTCAGGGGAAAGTCATGTTCCGGAGGACACGATGTTATGGACTGCAGCTTCCTCTTGGTTCCCCAGCCCGCACATGAAGACTCACACTGCATCAGTCTGGAATGCAGAACAGTCTCTCTGTGTTTGCCCAAGGATCTCAAGAATTCTGTCACTGTTCTACAAGGACAGTCAAGGCAGTCTCACCGGCTTCCCACAAAGGCGCTAGATGAGTAAACTATGTCCTTAATGCAGGCCCATTAGCATTTAGGAGTCACCCTACATTAACTGAAAGAAACATACTTATATAAGTCCCTCCCTCATCTATGGATAGTTGGTTTGAAGTCTGATGTGACCCATGGTCAATTGAGGTAGTGACTCTTAAAATCCAGATATCATAGAACTGGAAGGGACCCCAAGAGGTCATCTAGTCCAGTCCCCTGCCACTATGCATCGCACAAAGCAGAATCTCAGCTCCCGTCTTCTCTTGCATAAAGAGTGAACTTGCGGTTATATGAGGAAGCTAAAGCAGAAGAGTGCCTGTCGGCAATGGGGTGAGCCAGGGATACTTTGGAAACTGAACAATAGGCCACTCAGGAAGTTGGCTAAAACATCTAGAAGCTTGGCTTTAAGAAGCCACTCAGAGCTCTCTTCCTTCGCAGGTCACCTTTAAAAGGATTTTTTTTTTTAAATTGCACAATTGTCACAAAATGTACCTACTGGCACATGTATCATCCTGCTAATGGTGGGCAGATGCTGTAAGACTGAATGAGATTTTACTCAACCATCAAAAGTTGTTCCAGGTGCTAACACTTCGGAGCACTGCCTTATGCCAACTAATTGAGGAATGACTAGTTTACTAGCAGCATGAACTATTTGTTCCACCCCAAATATCGTGTAGGGAGCCTAGGCGCCTAATTCAGGCTTTGAGAATCCCAGTGACTTCCTAGGCACCACAACGCTCAGCATAGCCATGCCTAAATTCCTTTGTTTACAGCAGGCTAGATTTACAAGTGTGTTATTCACTATACTTTAACAAACACAGAAGTTAAAAAACTGAATAAATATATGTTAAACTACAAAATTCCTTTAAGGGCACAGATATATGTATTTTCCTGGTAAGTAAAGAAAGTACCAAGTTTCGTTGCAAATCAACATACTTTAATAGTTATACCCATGAGAATGAACCTCTTTAGGAAAACTAAGTACAAATCCAAACTGAGATTTAAGAAACCCAATGATTTCAATCAGATTTTAATCCACCCTAGTTGGATCTAGTGTCAAGAAGGGCTAATGGGGAGAGTTGGGCAACGTAAGAGCGAGATTCAGGGCTTGTCTGTGGAATTTATAGCATGCACCAGCAGGATCTATACAAGCCAGTTAGAATGTGCACCAACGTGCTGTGCACTAATCCCCACCACACAGCTGTGCGTTACTGCACTGTGTAGATGAGTGGTAAGATTCAGAGACGTGGTTTTCCCATGGACTAGTTGTTTATGCAGCATGAGAAACACTAAGCAAGTCCCATTTCTAGACCAGATCCTTGTCTGCACATATATCTATCACGTTTCACACCTTGTTGACATAAGGGACAAGGTTTGGGAAGACAGTTATTGCACAGCTGCTAATTTGAAGGTAACTCAGTAGTTTTCTCTGCTGTTTAGAACATACATCCTAGGTACTCCTTCACCATCCCCTCCACCAAAGAAAATCCTTCACAGAAGTTCCGTGTTCAGATTTGTTGGCGTTAACACGACAGTTGGTTGAAAGTTTCCCTGGTAACATGAGGAATATTGGTAACATTCTGTCATGAAAAGCTCAGCCCACGACTACAATTTTTGCAGAATCAATCAGAAACATTACAAGAACTCTGCTCCACTGACTTATTCTTTATTGCATCTGTATTTATTTAATCTTAGGACAGTGGAGCTGCCAAGCAGTAATTCTGGCTTCCTAAAACAGCCAGGAATCTCTCCCCTCAGGATACATGCACATGGTCCTGTCCAATAATGCATCAGCTTTTGTATAACTGAAGGTCTCAAGCAGATAGCGCCAATGACATGGTTTATAAAGAGAATCTTGAAACAAGACCAAATTCCACCAGTTACCAAGACTGAAAAGAGACCAGTCAGAAGCTGACAACCAACCAGGGGTTAGCAACGCTAGAGAGTTTAGTTGATAGGGGTTATGCATTTTTTCACCTCAGAAGAGGCTTCAAAAATTTTAGATCAAAAGAAGTGGAGAAGTTGGATTAAGCTGCAATTATACTTCAACACTTCTGCTTCATTTACTTGTCAAGTGGCAATAGTTCTGTCTCTTCCCAAGTATTTGTGCATTTGGCATTGTATACTGCTATCTAGTGAAGCTATGCACTAGTCCTCTAGCGTCACTATATAGGGATTCAAGCACTCAGAAGTACACCTCTCTGGAAAGATTTTTAGCAGCTCACAGGCATGTGTCTAGTGCTCCCCACACACCTGTAGTAGTCACACGTGGGTTTGGAGGTGGTTGGCCGAACTGAGCCAGACAGGTTCTTTTCCTTACTATTGCAAGTGGAGGGAAGCAAGAAGGGGCTGTTGCAGCTCAGACATTTCTTGGTAAAGATCTCTACTGTATTAAGGAATGTAGCTTCTTCCTTTGATTTTAACTCTCATCCAATGCAGCCTTCATCAATAAGGTCAGCCCTTCTATCAGTCACTCCAGCTCTGAAGACGACACATTGTTGGTGTGTGTTTGAATTCAGATTTTAGGGCACTGAGGCTGTTCGATGACTTCTCCCCTGCTCAGTTCTGGTGCCCAGAACCACAGCTGTCCCTATCTACTTGGAAGGGCAACTGCCAGCCCAGTCTAGCTCAGCCTCTGCAGCCCCAAGTTGGAGCATTCTCAGTTATTCTGTGGCGACAGGCATGAACAGTTCAGTCTGTGCATAGGAGCGGCTCGGTACAAACAGAATCAGAGAATTCACCTGCCAAAACTCTAGCAAGCTTCTACTGAGTCTGCGTGAAGTTTTCAAGGTGACAGCAAAAGGCACAGACACCAGGGACCTGTCAAGTTTCACATCCTTGCTCCAAAGCATGGAATTGCTAGAGCTTAACAAAAGTTGATTTTTTTTTAAAACATGGGCGAAGTGTATTTCCCTAATCTTGTTCTTGGAAACAGCTAAAATGTTTTAGCTAGAATCTCCCCGCAAAAAAGTCAGCCTTAGGCAGACATCTGGTATGGAAAAGTTCTGCACAAATTGTTTAAGTTTGGCAAAGTTATCAGCAACTGAAAACAGGATCTTATAATGGAGAGCATTGTGCAACCTTAACAGGGGTTTCACCTATAAATATAGGACTCTGTCCCTAATCAGAGGGGAGAAAGATATTACAGCATGTTTCAAGGATCAGTTTTATTCCAGGCCCATTTTTTTTTTGTCCTACATTTCAAGGGACATACATGAGATAACCGCTATTTCTGATCAGTCTTTCCTTCCAGACTAAAGTTGAGTTATGGGGTTAGTTTTTGTTCTCTCTAGTCTTGATAACCTACTTGTATTAAGAGGAATTATCTTTAAAGAGCAAAGATGTTGGGGAGATAAACACCTTCACAAAACCACACACCAGCCTGACATCTCAACTAATTCATCTGGCTGTTACTACAGTAACCAACCACTATTTTTACTTAAACTGCAGTGCAAGTTCCATGAAACCGAGCAGAGTGGTGTACTTTTACAAAAACTGGGCACTCGGTCATTTGTAAAACTGAGCATCATCGTATTTACATCGTATTTAAACGTCGTATGAAGATGACTTTAGCCATCAACATTCAGCAACATCAATATTCCCCCATTTTACAGATGGAAAGACAGTCACAGTGACTTGCCCAAGGTCACAAAGTTAGAGACAGAGATAAGATTAGAAGGCAGGATGTTTCTGTCTAGATATCCACTGCTCAGTTCATTATATCACACCTGCCTCTATTTCTTTCCCCCCAGGTTTGCATAATTAATACATCTGTATGCAGCACAGAGATACGTTCCAGGTTCCCAGGTCTCCAGACCTCATTTCTGAATGATGCTGCTGCTATCTCACACTCCTCTCACCACGCACAGCTACTTCCAGAATAGTTTCCCCTCTAATGCTGATCTTTCCATACCCTTGCAACTGCAATGACAGCCATTCCAACATTCTCTCGGACCCATATTTGCTGCTGCCTGCTCAAACACAAGAGTAAGGCAGACCTCTCGTTATAATTGTGTCCCCACCAATACTGACAAAAAGTCTCTTTAGCGTATAGTGGCAACTGCTAGAATAGTAAATGCTGTTGAAAAGTGATTCTAAGAACCCTTTTCCTATAGGATGATCTTGATCAGATTTGGCTTTATCTGGAAGAGGACAGTGTGTTCACACGAGTTGTATTGCTAAACCACTATTATACCTATTTCATTCTGTTGCAAAAAATGATGCTCAGCAGGCCACCATAAATTCTGCAGTTCTGAGTAATTTTAAAGTTTACCATGAGTGGATTTGCTCATATTTTCCCCCCATTTCTAACCCTGTCACTTACAGTGATTGTATAAGAAGCAGAAGCACAAAAGAGGAAAACACATTCTTGATTGTTCAGCTTAAGATGCTGCAATTTCAAAGGCAGAAGTACATTACAAAAATGTCATGCAGGGGAGACTTACTGAATACACCAGTATATACCCTACATACATCAAAGTCAGATATCCTCTTTCCACTTAGTAGATGTTCTGGGTTTAAATTAATCCAAGAATTCTTCACCAGTTTCAAGCATAACATGTTGTAAGAATTCAAGAGAGAATGTTAACTCACTGCAGGCAGCTGTAATTGTAGGCAGGCAGTGCAGATCACTGCATCTGCTATTCAATTCTGTGTAAAGGTCTGCTGACGCAAGTCTTAACACACAAGAGGAAACTCTGGAGGGCTTATCCAGTGCCTCATCATGCAAACACGTAGCTTCTAAAGACTGTTCTTAGGGAACCATAGGTTAGTTCTCTCTTCACCACAAGCAGCTATTACACAGGGCAATTTAAAGAAGACGCCATGCACATTGCCCTTACTGAAAGAGGAAGCTCAACTGTGATTCAAGCAACTTTAGACAGTGGTTTAGTAGGGAAATTCCATTATTTAAGAAAACCCCCAACATATTTAACATTAACAGTTGTTTGGCAGAGTGAGAAAAACTTATGAAAACCTGTTTCCACTTCTGGTTGTACTTTAAGCCCTCTCCTTCATACCTGTCACCATACCTTCACCACTCTTGCTCCATCCACGCTTCGGACCACTGCCTTGCCTTCTTTGTCTGCCTAGCTCAACGACTTCTCCCCTCATCCAATGCCTTTAACAGCCTCCCAACTAGCATTCACCAGATTCCATCCCTTTCTTTCAAAAGCTATTTGAACTACTTATTCCATGAGTCATTCTAGTTATGACAATGATGTACTTGCTTTGTAGCTCCATAATGTTTTCCTGCCTTGCACCTGCTCTAGATTCAGCATTTTAGGTAACTTGTTTGCCACATTTCACCTATTACAATGCTGCATCTAAAATCCAACCCTGGGTTTCTGTACTGCCCAGGCCAAAAGTGCCGCAATTGAGAAGATATTGTGAAGTTAATTAGTCTCTTTACCTTTATTACAAACACTACTTGATATATTTAGAATGTAGATATTTTAAAATCTTACTTTGCATACACTTCTTGGCTTGTGAGTACAGGGTTATCAGTTTCTTTTCCTGGTTCTTGTGTATTAGCACAATATTTGTATTGCTAACACTGCAAGGCAATGTTTAAATACAAAAGAGAAAGCTATTTGAAATATTAGAAAGCAGTGAACATTTTTCCATTAGTGAGGCTTAGAAAAAAAAATACTTAAGAACCCCATTAATTTGAGCCCAATAACTTGACAGTCACTCTATAAGCAATATGGAGAACAACATAAGCTAAGTATGTCCATTGAATTCCAGTAGTTAATATCAAATACTAAGGACAGAAAGAAGCAAGATCTTTCAAGACAGGCTTTGTAAGCCAAGTGCAGCTTTTAACCAACACCTTTAACATTCTGCATTTGTACAGCACATTTAATCAGCACTGTATGTACTTAATCCCCAAGAAAAAACCTCTGTCTTGTAATTCTGGATGAGGAAATACTGAGAACAGAGAAACCCTGACCTAGCTCTGTATGTAGATCTATTTTATGTTAGAGTCAAGAAAAAATGCACAGGTAAAAAAATTTTGCATCTAATTGGCAATGAGTTATACAAGAGGGTTGGACTTCAAAATGGAACTCATGGCAGAGCTCCCATAACACACAGGGGAGGGGTACTCAGACAAACCAAAGGAGGAGTACGGGGCAACCTTAAACTGATGAGTGGATGCAGCAGAAGTTGCATAATGGTCATCGCTGGGGTACTCCACTGTGGAGGAACCTGCAGTTCTGCCATCAACGATACCGGATCCAAGGAGCCTGTGGGAAAGACGGGGACTGGAAGAGTAGAAGGGAAAAGTTTGGGAGGGGGAAGAGAGTCAAATACAGTATCTGCATGTTGTAAAAATTCAGCGTTAAGCTTCAGAGAGAGTTAGAAATGCATAGAAGCTCCTTGGTTAATTTAACAGCAATTCTCAGTGCCCACATTTACCACCTATAATAGTTGGAGACATTTAACACAGACTAGTTTAAAACAAAAAGGTTTCCAGTCCATTAAAATCATGAAGTCTGTAGACATTCCTCACACACTTGTACTTCACAATTTTACCCTCAACGTAACAGTTTCATATCCCCACACATCTCAAGCCATTCAATATCTCCATTGGTCAACGTGTTTTGTCTGCGTAGGCAGGTCATGCCATACAACTCTGCTCTCTAATTACGAGAGCAACAACTATTTCCCAGAAGACCCACAGCGACAGCAGCAGTGCACGACAGATGGAAGAAACCTCACCTGATGGTCGGGGAACGTTTTAATGACTCATTTATCAAAAATAATAATAATAACAACAACATTATATACATACATACATACACACACACATATACACACACACACTTAAAAGCATGACCACCTCACAGTTGCAATTCAACTTGAGTGGAAAACTTTTCTTCCCATGGTTCCAATCTGGCAGTCCAGTAGGCAGACATAGCTTTTGAGTAAAACCCCACACACTTGGTTGGGGAAGCAGATCATAGTCTGTTTTGGCAGCATTCTTTTTACATAAGCATACCCAGCTGTCACTCATGCGGCAAGATTAGAAGAAATCCTGAGAAACGGGGCTTTTGGGGGCAGAGCCATGTGAGCAGCACCTAGTGCAATGAAGTGCCGGTCCAGAATGGGGTCTTTGAAAATTAATATTAGCATTGTGGTCATGCCTAATAGCTACAGGTGTGTAGCCACTAAACCCAGTGACCTAGAGAAAATGTTAGCAAGGTAGAATCTACTGTTCATCTTGTGATTTGGTATCTATAGCATGTCATGATCAATAGTTATCAGTCTGATATTATGATCTCATGTCACTAGTGCCCACACATTTGTTCAGAAAGAAACAACTCATTCCCAAGCTTCTGCTGCCAGAAAGCAACACAGCCAGGCTTTATTTTAAAAGAAGGGTGTATCTTGTTCACTTCTCCCCCCAGATCACCCAATTTGATTCAGATTAAAAAGTACTCAGGGTACGTCTACACTGCAAAAAAATCCACAGCAGTGAGTCTCAGAGCCCAGGTCATCTGACTCAGGTTTGCGCTACAGGGCTAGCAATAGCAGTGCAGACTTTCCTGCTCAGGCTGGACTGTGGGCTTTGAGATCCAGCCTCCATGCCAGGTTTCAGAGTCCAGGGTCCAGGCTCAGCAGGAACATCTACACTGCTATTTTTAGCCCCATAGCACAAGCCTGAGTAAACTGATCTGGCCTCTGCGGCTAGGTTTACACTACAACTTACTTTGGTATAACTTATGTCGCTCAGAGGTATGAAGAAGCTATCCCCCCCGAGCAATGTAAGTTACATCGACCTAAGCGCTGATGTGGACAGTGCTACATCAGTGGGAGAGCTCTCAATGACATGGCTACCGCCGCTTGCGGAGGTGGATTTATTATGCCAACGGGAAAGCTTAGAGCGTCTTCACCAGACGCAATGCAGCGGTGCTGCTGCATCATTGTAGCACTTCTAGTGTAGACTAGCCCTGAGACTCGCTGCAGTAGGGTTTTTTGTTTTGCAGTGTAGCCCTGAGACTCGCTGCAGTAGGGTTTTTGTTTTGCAGTGTAGAAGCACCCTCATTCTCCCAACTGTAGACATTAAGCAGCATTTTGTAACTTTTTTCTTTCCCACACTGCAGAGCTTTTGCTTAATTTCCTCTCAGTTGTCCAAAACAGACATCTGCAACCACTGCCTGCAGTGTTTATTAGCTCAAGGCAGCTTCAGCTCTTCAAACCGCTCCCCATTTTCACCACAGAGATGATCCTCTTCCCTCCATAGCCCCAGGACCAAGCATTATATTTCTAAGAAGCTATTCACAATTCCCAATCTTTGGAGTGTCTCTAAATAGAACAGATCATGTTTGCTCACTCCTTAGGCCAGTGCATCTTCTCAACAAACATGTTCTCTTTATCATGCTCAGACTCTGCTAGCCAAAGCTTGTGTTCCAGTACTTGAGTTCCCAGGGGCTAGAGGTGGGGAACATAGAACAGAAGAGATGCTGATAATGGCTCCAACAGCAATTTTGGAAGAAAAACTTGAGAACAAAGATTTCTTTGTAATGCATAAACCTCAGTAGTTTGAATCAGAGAGACAGTGAAGGAGAAGCTAAGCAGCATAAAGTTTGCCCTTTCAGAGATTTCTACGACCAAGATACCATACTAACTACATGGCCTGAAAGAGGAGGGACAGCTGCGTTTTATCCCCACTGATTGAATATTATTGCAGCCAGAGACCTAAACTTTTTGTAAGGCACTAGAGTGAATAGGGCCCTGGTCTTATGATCATGTAATCCAGACCTCCTCCAAGCAGAGCTAGACAGTGTGGTAGAAGAGAGAGTGCCTTGTCTACACTCGTACTCCCATGTTTGGCCAACCAATGGATCTGCACAAGAACGTGAGATCTCCCAGAGAGAGTTTAGGACGGACAACTAATAGGTTCCTCACTTGTGCGCTCAGAGGTTTTCAGACTAAAGCAGGGGCTTTATTGATCACTCCTCAGAGGGCCAGATTCATGAGAGAGTATCAAGGAAAGCTTTGCTCTCTGGGACACTACGAGGAGTCTGACTAGGATGCAGACATGCTATGATTGGGGCCTATGCACAGAGTCACCGTGGAGGCTATACATTTCTCTAAAGTGTTTGCTCATGGAAGCATGCCAAGTCACACCCTCCTCATTAGAACAAAATGTTGAGCACCCTATCTCTCAGGTATATCTATAGTGATGGGCACTACCCTGACAAGTGGTGACAGATATGGGATGTAGTATTTTACCTGTCTATATTAAGGCACAAAATGAGTAGAGGTTCTGAATCAAGCAAACTTGGCTTTTAATCGCTTGCCTGAAACGCATCTCTTCACCAGGAAAACAAATTAAAGACATATCAGATATCAAACTGATAAGAACCAATACTACACTTTGATCTTATACTATCACTCTCTGCAAACCTAAAACCTTTTAGTCAGGCAAAGAGGTACACCTACTATTCTGAAAGGAGGCATTTCCTGTCCACAACAGGCAGAAAAACAGGGCTAGAATCCCCAAGACAAACCACCATGTTTAAAAAGTTGTAGGTATCCTTTGGGATATGGTGTTATAGAAATCTAAGTTGTTCTTAGCACGGTTATGCTTCTAGTGTGGATAGGATCAAAGCACTGATGTTACTGGGAATGAGGTTATTCTTCACATCCCAAGTAGTTCTCTTCTGCGGACTGAAATGAAGGAAGAGGTGGGTGCACAACAGGACTCCAGTTGAACCAAGCAGCCATTTTGCTGCATTGGGACATCATTAAGTTCTTTATTTCTTTCCTACTTCTATGGAGAGAGGGCATGAGAACTCATAATCCAGTTTGTAGAGTGAGGTCATCTGAAACATCTCACAGAATTGGAAGTGTGGGTGGCAGTTGAACGGAGCTAGATCCAGCCTAAGTAGCACTAAATTGCAAGAAGCCAATAAGCTGAGCATAAAAGCAAGGCGACAGGGAACTAAACTGTAGTGTTATATGCCTATAAGTACTTTTTATTGTAGTTTATCTGGCTAGAAAGGAGATTTTTCCTCCTCCTCCCTCAAATCAGTGAAGAATCTTCCCTCTCATTCCTTGGTCAACTTTCCTGGACTCCATCTCAACATCTAAGTGTTGCACATCTCCTAAATGAAGTATGTTGCACTGAATTTGCTGACAAGGAAAATGAGCACAAAAACGCCCCCAAGGAACAGGCTTAATGTGAAAGTATAGTCTAATGGGAATCTTGATAAATTACTTTCCGCAAAATTGCCATTTTCAGCGACAACTGCCGCAGGTCAGCAGTAATGGCTACCAATGGAAGAATTTATTTAATCTTGAAGGGGATACAGAATTTGTCAGCTAGAAACCAAAACAAGATTTTTACCATCCTCACAACTGCGGGGATATTTATTCATGCATCGCACAAGTTGAATGAAGTTTCTTCTAATCATATCAAAATGACATGGTGCAAGATTCTCCATACGCTTGCACTCTATTTGAGTGCTTTCATGGAACAGAAGTCAGATTTGCAACTAATTAGAAGCACACAAAATACCTGGTCTTAAGTACAGTAGGCTAAGTCATTCTACCAAAACAATCAGTATGTTACTTCTCTCCTTGTAAACCCCACAGAGTCAGCATGCACCAGCTGGTCTTCTCTGATTAGAAGTCATTTTTATTTAAGAGCTTTAAGTTACCTAGACGGAAGAGCTGTGTGTCAAACAAAAAAAGTGTTCTTTATGCTGTGCAAACATTAAAGGCCTACTCCCAATGAAGGGGAATTCAGCTGACTTCAGTATCACCAGGCCTTAGGTTACTTTCTGCAGCAAGGGCCTGATGGTAAAAAAAGTGGATGAGCAACCACAATTTCAACACAATGAAATTGTGGGAGTCCCATACTTCATGAGCAGGCCTTAACAGTGGCAATGGAAAGATATATATACAGTTACAGAAATGTAATATAACCCATCTCCTCAGGAAGTTAGACTATGCCTGGCTGGCAGTGTTCACAGAAATACCCAATAACCACAAAGGAAGTGTGTTTGGCTAAAGAACTACAGACTTCTTCACTTATGGTTCATGAGAACTGAGGCTCCCTCCACCCTTTCACTGTTAGTACAAATGACAATTCTGTTGCAGAAACAGCAGCTACCATTCAACGCAACAGAAAACTGGTTCAATCTTGATCAATTTAAGTTTGTTCGTTTACAAAAAGCCTCTTCCTGTCTCATGACTGATTTCACAGTAACAAGTAACTCACCATCTTTGGTAATAATGCTGGATTGTAAAACCTCACTTCCTGCACATCAGTGCATTCTGGAATTGTAACATTCCAACTATCTATAAACAGGATAGGCAGCCACTTTAAAAATCACACTTATCCAGGAGTCTTCTCTGCTGGGACATCTTGTTTGTTTATACATTAACAAGAGAAGTACCAATCCTCATTGTTCAAAATGCAATTATGAGATCTAAGAATGGCTTTTATATGCCCAGTTTTATTTAATAGCTGATACATACATCCAAGATCTAGCAAATGGGACGATGACCTCTACCCCCTAAAAAAAGAAAAAGACCACGTTCAGCTTGCATGTATATATTTTGGGGGTTTTTTTTAGTTGACATTATAATTGGAATGTAAAAAACACACTCCTCTAAGTTGTGCCATCTTCTCTCCAATACATGCAGCAGCATCCATTTATGCAGTTTGCTACAGCTCCAATACACACAAAGCGTTAGAAACCGAAGGTATGGATCCAACTTCAACCCAAATACCTCCCACAAGAAAATAAAGCAGTACTTGAACAATAATTTTGCATTTCTGTTACTCATGTTCTCCACAGATCACAAAAGTGCTCTTTACAATTGTTAATTAGGCCTCATACTGATCTGATATACATAAATATCATCCCTCTGTAGAATGGAAATAGAGAAGCAGAAAGGTATAGTGATTAACCCAAGATCAGTTATTGGCATAACTGGGAACAGAACCCAGGAATCCAGATTCCAATCCCCTACAGAAATTCATTAGACAAACATTCCAAGAGACACTAAGCGATTGTCCTTAAGTTACTGTTATCGCAAAAATAGCACAGAAGGCTCAGAACAGTAGGCCATGTGATGAGTTAGGGGAGAAGCTGTTGCCTTTTTGCATTTGATTGCTTTGCCTTTTCACTTTTGAATTCAGATCTTTAAGAGTTTATTCCTCTCCTACAAGAGTAGTTAAAAGAGAAAACAGTAAAAATTCTAACATTGAACATAGTATCTGGAGCCATTGCAATGTGACATTCTTCCAGTGACACTTAATCAGCTCTAGGGCTACTTCACATAAGGTCCATTTCCATTCAGATACCCACAGAATCCTACTATTCTTCAGACATTATCCCATGCCCATGCCACAGCTCTAATTTAAAGTTACAGTCTGAAGGAAGACACAATAGATGATATGCTTTGGCTGAGAATGTTTTGCAAAGTTACGTAATCCAGTTTTTAAAGTTTCCCTTAAAAAGACAATTTTATTTAGCAAAAGTCCAGTTCACATACAGGGTTAAGTGTTTGCAAATTGTCAGTATTTGAAATTCAGCCACCATTTACTCAGGATGTTTGAAAGAGTCCTTAGAGACAGATTTTAGCCACATTTTCTATTCAACTCGTTTGCCAAATGACATGAACAGCAGAGCTACAAAACCCTGTTTCTCAGGAAACAATCACAGAAATGGCATCTGACTCTTGACTGTAGCGATGCTAGCGTAGGCTGCTGTAATTCAGAATTCATTAGCTAACCACAGTATGAAGTTTGGATAAAACCAAGCAGCTTTTAGTGCCAGCACTCTTCCCAATTGAACTGGACGCATCCATTGCAATATGAAGGAGAAACTTACTGAGAGGAAATTGGGGAGAAGTTTCCATCCCACACACTTATACAAACTGGACAGGTATTGCTCCTTTGTTTGCACTAAACTGGTATTTAGCATCTGCTCAAGAGGACAAGAATACCTTTTTGAATACACAACAGCCCTAGACTACAAGATTTTAGACCTCAAACTGTCATATATGGAGATGTCAAGAGCAGAGGGTAGAAAACGTCCAAAGTGCACTGCCTACCTGCTTCCCTCACAAAAAATTCTTTAAAGAGCTTTCATTAATAAGGGTAAGGTAACAGATGGAAGCCTGACTTAGTGTCAATGTGTGTTCCAAAATAGCATGGAGTGCAAATAAAGTTAGCACTTTAGGTTTGACTCCTTATGTTGAACACCTGTGTTATCAGAAAGTGTGTCAGGTGATAATGAGCATCAGCTGCTGTCCAACATCCACCACAAATGAATCACACCTCCTCTGTCCAGGAAGATGCATGGCACTACCATGGAAGCTGATGAGGACGTGTTGTCAGAAAACTCCAACAAGAGAAGGCTTTTTGGGCCTAGTCAAAACTAATCCCACACATTGCAGAAGTGAATTCCCTCCACGCCCCAAGTTCTCCTTGATCAAGTTCAGATGCTGAATGTTTTGTTCAACAACCTTGTCTTGACAATGACTTGTACGTCAGCATGCAAATGAGTTAGTTCCTCTTCATCTATCAACCTACAGCTTTTATAAATACACAAGCTGCTGAATACTATGTTCTAAAGTTGCCCGGTTGACACTGTTACATAATCACCGCATTTAGCCATCCCTAGATATACGTTCTTTCTACGGGTCTCAGAGTGTAGCCGGGTTAGTCTGTATCAGCCAAAAGAACGAGGAGTCCTTGCGGCACCTTAGAGACTAACACATTTATTTGGGCATAAGCTTTCGTGGGCTAAAACCCACTTCCCTATTCCTCTCACCTACCGAGTCAGGGGTCATTTTCACAACCTGCTTGCTCCCCTTCGTTCCCTTCCCGTTCTCACACACACAGACACACCATGTCTGACTAAGAGAGTGCAGGAGGGGTCACTGCACAAGACATTACCCCATTACAGACACCCAAAGAGAGAACAGGCAGCCCGCTAAGAGATTCGCAAGCCATGCTGCCGTGGGTAACACACACAGCCCTTTGATTGTGGATTGCAAACCAACCCCTTCCCCATATCTGCAGGTACAAGCCCTAAAGCATCCCCCCCCCCCCCGCCCGCCTCCCCCTTCCCAGGGGATCAGTATCAGCCAGATGCCTTTACACTCTGCACCCCGCAGCCCAGTTACCGGCAGGGGGGAGCCCCCCGCCCCGCCCCTGGGGGGTGCGTTTACCTTTGGCCTGGCAGTCGGCACAGTACTTGTTCTCCTCCTCCAGCAGCAGGCTGGCCAGGACAGCCTGGTACCGGTCCACGTCCCGCACCGACTTGCCCGTCATTGCGGAGGGAGGGGGCCAGGGCCGGACCCTGCTCCCCACCCCCCAGAAACAAACCGCCCCCGGGCCCCTTTAAGGGTGGCTCGCCCCCAGCGGCGCTGCCGCCCCCTCCTCAAGGGTCCCTGCGCCCCCGGACAGGGCCCGGGCCCCGGCCCCGCAGAGTCACTCGGGATTCCCCCACCCGCAGGGGGCTCCGGGCCCCTGGCAGCCACGAGCGGGAGCCGGGTCCCCGGGAGGAGGCGGCGGCAGGAAGCCCGGGAGAGGCGGCGGGGACGGGGGGATCTGCGGGACTCGCTCCCGGCAGCGACCGCCGCTGCCTCAGGCTCAGCCGCTTCCTATTTCCGGCCGGAGCGAGCTGTGCAGGGGAGGAGCCAAGGGGGGAAAGGGGGCGGGGCTACGTGCCGGGCCGCGCCCCGTCCCCATTGATCCGCCGCCACGCGTCACGCCGCGGCGGATTAATCGGGAACCAATCAGGGGAGAGGGGGCGGGGCGTAAGCCGGGAGCGGGGTGGAGAGGAGAGAGAGACGTGATAGGGCAGGTCACGTGACTGAGGCCGTGGGAGGGGGCCGGAGGAATGGAAAGATGCGGGAGGGGAGGAGAGGAGGAGGTAGGAGAAGGGATGGGGGATGGAGAGGGGGTGGGGGGAAGAAGGGGGGAGGAGGTATGGGGGATGGAGAGGGGGTGGGGGGGAGATGGGGAGGAGGGATGGGGGTGGGGGGAAGAAGGGGGGAGGAGGGATGGGGGATGGAGAGGGGGTGGGGGGGAGATGGGGAGGAGGAGGTATGGGGGATGGAGAGGGGGTGGGGGGGAGGAGGGATGAGGGGGTGAAGAGGGGGGGGATGGAGGGAGGTAGCAGGAGGGGATGATGGAGGGGGAAGCTATAAAGGGGAGGGAGGGAGGACAGGAGGAGGGTAGGAGGGTGGATGGAAGGAAGAGAGCAGGAGCAGGGACAGGACTTTATGCAGATTCTCAGAGGAGATGTCACACAAACCCAAATTGCTTTCAACCTAGCCAGGACTTTGCCCTGAACTCTTTGGCAGTGTCTCTCACCTAAGCGTAACCACCTGTGTGCAGCCGTCCTCCAGCACTGACTTTCCATGCCCAAGGGCTCTGCTCCCTCTTGGAGAATGTATCTATGGACATAAGGGGAAGGGCCAAGGACAAATAGTTTTTAATTTCCTGGAAGCAAGGCCGTTTATTAACACAACCGTATCTCTCTAATTGCACCATACATTCACAGCTACCTGGGACATTATGGCTACATCAAGGGCAACAGATTGGCCACTGAATACACAATTTTTTAGCAACATACATTTGCACATGTAAGTCCCTTTAACAATACTGGGGTGGAGGGGATTATGCATGTACCTGTAGGAAAGGAAGATAAATGCCATTCAAGCTGGAAAAGCAGTGAGACAAAACAAGCAGAATGTCAGGTTCAGCTTCTCCACAGCTTTGCCACTGACTCAAGTGGCTGACAGATCTCAGGAGAGAATAATGTCCTAGTTTAAACACAAGGTAAAAGTAACTAGAGAGAAAAAGACTTAGATGAGGCTTTTTAACAAGGACATGTGTATTATAAACACAGGCTTCCCAAATCCCAGAGGCCTCATCTTGAGGTGCTAAGCGGAGTAATTAAGCAACCACTCTATGTAAAAAGTTGTGATCAACTGAGCAGTGGTGTTGGGGAAAAAATGTAAGCCGCATGCAACAGTCTATGAGACATTTCAAATTACATGACACTTCCTAAAGTGACACTCCAATCCCAAACACTTACATTTACATAGTAATATCTATGGAATTCTGTTTGCACTGGCACAAAATAAATAAAAATCACAACTGGATGATGAGCTTTAGGCCTCAGTTTTCAGTGCTGTGAAAACAAGGTGTCCTTAATACTAAAGTCCAGAAATGCCCCTTGTAAATCCAAAGAACACCAGCTTTTTTTTTTGTATGAATGAAAACACTTCAATGCAACCCAAACATTGTAGCTGTACTAATGCATGAGTGAAACTGACTAGAAACGAATACAGTGAAATTAACTTGTCCCTTTCCATTGAAAGGCAAAGAGTAAACAGCAAGAATGAAAAGTGAAATTTTAAACTCGCTCCCCAGTTTCATTTAAGTTAGTTTTTATTAATCTAGCTAGTTGGGCAAACCACTTCACATAGAGACATGCAAGGGCCCATAGTTTCTCCAGTTAATCGTGGGGTCACAGGGGATAGATTTTAAAAGGCACAATGGGAATGAGATATCTGACTTTCAGTGGGAGCTGGGTTCGTGACTGCCCTTTTTGCCTGTGAAAATCTTCCCCTCAGAGGCTAATTACCTTTACGAGTTATTTGCTCAGAACTATCATAACCAGTTATGCCAGGTATCTAGGTGTAACCCTGCAAAGATCATAGGCTTTCTGACACTTCAACCACAGCCTAAACCATGCCGTTGAATAATACAGGAGAGCCACTAAGAACAATGGGCCAGATTTTCAGATGGTGTAAATCAGCATAGCGCCAATGACTTCAGACCTGTCTTATACCTGTGTAACTCTACTGACTGTCATGGAGTTACTCCTAATTTACACCAGTGTCAGTAAGAGGAGAATTAGGCCCAATGAGTTCTGGGAGATTAGTGGATGTGATTCAGAGTATTAATGAGTGTTAATTTGGTCCAGGCTTGTTGAAGTGCTTTGTTGTTGATATTACCCCAATACACAAAACCTCACAGAGGAGGGAGCTGGGAAGGAATCACCAGAATGAATCACCAATGAATTTCCAAAACACAATCTGCATGTGATACATGAGATGGTGCATTCTAGATAGTGAATTTAAAGGGGGTCTGGATATTAAGAAGAAAAAAGAAGCAAGACTTAGATACCGGGGGACCTAGACTCTAGGGAGGCTGGCCATAAAACGGGCAAGGATAAAAAACAGAAAGGGCAGTTAACCATTGACAGTCCCTTTCATCCAAGGAACTCATGGCATTTTGCAAAAGCCCATTGCACTCATTTGAGGAATTGTTATCCCCATTTTATAGCTGGATAAACTGAGGGACAGTGACTTGCTGAGTGTCACACAGTGAGTCACAGGTAGAGCTGGGCATCTGACCCAGGAGTCCTGCTTCTCAGAGTTGAGTCCTCTAATCACTAGCCAACACTCCTTCCTTTTAGAAGACAGGATACTAATCCCCTTAAAGCAGGCCATTTTTTATGCTAGAGGACATGGTGAGGACTCAGTTTAATTTATTCCCCCATCTCCCTTTCTCAGCTCTCTTAAGCAACAAAGGGCCTGATTCTCCTCTCACTGTGGTATCAACCAGGAGTAACTCCACAACAGCCAACAGAGTCTCACTGGTGTAGGTGAGAGGAGAAACTGGCCTTAAATGTGCTGAATGAACACAGAGACGCACACCAGAGAAAATAGGCTCCATTCTGTCACAGGTATTTCTTTATTCAATGAAATTAACTCACTATGAAGTGAATGGACAGTACTGTACTTAGTGACACTGAAGATTTAGTCTGTGGCTCTTTTGGTTTTCTTGTTTTGCCTTAGAGAGTCACAGCTGGTTTTAACTAGTTTGGATTTGTGAGATCTAATTATCCTCAGGACTTTCCTCTTGCTTTGGCTTCTTTCTTGTGGGATATGGCCTAGCGAGACAAGGAAGAGGTTGACAGTTTTGACCTACCTGGTGCGAGAGTTGAACACAGGGGGCTTGATTGTGCTGCCTTTGCAAATGAGAAACTCTCTCACTGAAGCCAGTAGGAATTGCTGGTATGCTGCATGAGTGTATTCAGGCCCAGGATCTCTGGATCGCAGATAAGGATGCTGTTGGCTGTGCAACACTGACATTTAAAGAGCCACTGTCTTAGATGCTATTAAAATGCAATGAAGAAGGGAGGTTTAATAATTGACGAGGTTGCCAGCAACAGCAGGCGACTGGATTTGATGACCCAGGAGGTCCCTTCCACTCCCGTGTTCCTATGTTCTATGGCCCATCCTCAAAGGTTCCTAACTGCACTCAGGTGCCCTGCTCTCTGCTGTGCGACCAATGCTGCGCCAACCATAAAGCTAATGGTAAGAAAAGCACCTTCTAGAGTGCTACAGGAATATTGCTGTTGACCAGTATTTTCTCCCCAATATTGGCCAACAAAATAAAGAATGCCTCCAAAATAGGTGACTTCTCCCTGCAAAATGCATACAGAGAATTGTGCAACAGTCATCACCATGAAGGGGAATTTCTTCCCAACACCAGATGGTGCCTCTGATGACTGCAAAAGGAACTCACCATGGGAATATCTGGTGTACTGAGTGGAGACAGTGTGGTTGGACAGAAGCGCCTTGTTTCAGAAACGAAAAGACTAGACATCTATGAATAAGTTAGTAGGAAAAGCATCTTCTTACTTCAAGGTGTAAGCCGAGGTCAGGAAGAAAATATCCACTGCGGCATTGCGGTTAGGTGCAAGCATTTGGCATTGCTCACTCTCAGGATACCAGAACAGATGAGCCCACTGCTCTGTTTAATAACATGGAACTCAGACTCTTATTCTAGCTGTTTGACTAGTACTTATATGGCCCCCACTTCCATAATAAGCAAGCAACCTTCAAACGTTTATCCTCACTGCACCCCCATGAGGTAGGGAAGTATTACTATCCCCTCTTTACAAATGGAAAACTGAGGCCCAGAGACATTAAGTGACTGGCCCAAGGTCACCTAGGAGTCTGCGGCAGAGCCGTACACTGATCTCCTGAGTTCCACCCAGTTCCTGCATCCCACATCTGTCCAGCCTTTTTCAGCTGATCTCAGATGTTCTCTGGGAAACAGCAGTTAAAAGATGATCCCCACTTTCCATGCTGCTCAAAGTAAATAATTCATTGGAAACGCAGCTCAGTCTCCAGGATAATCTCGCCAGTTGATTTCGGTAGGCGCCGAACCTTTAGCTGCACACCTTTCATTGCCAGAGATATCAGCGGGGTCTCTAAAACAATGCAGTGCTTGTTTAAATGGCCCAACTCCGGCATGCCAATAAACAGTGCCAGTTGGATGGGACCAGGGGCTTTGCAATGGGAAATCCTAGGTGGGAGACTCTTTAGCTGCCCACGGTGCACGTTTTTCAGTTGGGACCATATGACAAGAGATTTAACAGCACAAGTGATCTCCTGGAGCCTAGCAGGTAGTTTTTCTCAGACAGGGAAACTGCAGAGCAGGGGTAACCCTCCCAATTCATATACAGAGACAGTTGCTCTGCTTTCTGCTGCCCTCTACCGTTCCCTTTCCCCTCTGCATGGTTCTGTCCTTGTCTTGGCATGCTACTATTAAGGGCCAGATTCAGAGTTGGTGTCAATCCACATCCCTCCATTGGTTTTGATTTCCACCACCTGAGCATCTGGTCCTTAATCTCCGAAGGGCCGCATGCTCTCCTCTGTCACGCAGCATGGAAAGGACCATGGAGAATGCCAAAATGTGGTTGAAAACTGTGGGAAGGGGGACTAGCGATCGAGATACAGTACTCCTCAGTCCGTCTCTGCAACGTCAAAAGGAGGTGAAGTGCAACAAGGGTGGAACTATTTTCACTGAGGGCTGGAATTTTAGGAGGTGCTGCAGGCTTGCAGCTCCCATCGAACTCTGTGAAGGTTGCACAATAACTTGCTTACTTTGCTGTTACCATGTCTCCTTCCTTCCCCCATTTTCTGTGTCTCCCCACCTGGTGCATCTTTGTCATAACTGACATCTAGCTTTTTGGGACAGGGACTGTCTTTTTACTCAGCATCTGTACAGCGCCTAGCGCAATGGGCCCCGAACTTGATTGGTGGCGTTACCGTAATACAAAATAATAATAACTCTTGTTTGTATTCCAATAGGGCCTAGAGGCTCCAAATGAGATCAGGGCCCCATTGTGCTAGGTGCTGTACAGACACCTAACAAGAGCCTGTTCCTGCCCCAAAGAGCTTTCAATATAAACAAATAAGGCAGGGAAAGGGCGGGAGGGGAAATATAGGCACTGAGAGGTGACGTGACTTGCCCAAGGTCAGTGGCAGAGCCAGGAATAGAACTCAGGTCTCTGAATAATTAATACATAATAATATAATTTAATTTTGAGACTTGCAACCTTCCCCCATCCCAGCATCGTCCTTTGATTAGGACAATAAGCCATCCACTGGGGGCTCCTAATTAAGTGACTTCTACAGTTTTAGCTACCCACCGTTGTTAGTAATTAGCTGCACCACTGACTTCCAACAGCGGCCAAATCTGTGCTGTTGAGCGCTTGAATTGAACTTTTGCATTTGTTGGGGAATCGCCCCTTGTTTCTGTGTATAGACCCTAAAGGGAAAGGGGCCCTAGTAACACTTAAGGTAGATAGAGAAGATTATGCCCCATCTCCCCACTGCACTGACCAGTTCGTGCATATTTTGTTTCCCATTGCTAGTCTCTTTCAAAAGCTGGCTTGCTAACAACAAATATTCTAATTACAGTGACCAGTGCAACCTTTGAAGGTGAACAGCAAAGTGCTGAAACACACATAAACGGCTTAAGATTCTGGATCAATAGCAGAGTGTGTGCACAGACTGCAAAGCTAAACACACACATGCTCACAAAACCCCCCTTTAAAATAAAATATTTCTCCTTTGTTTACCTGCAACAGGCTGAATTTTGGCAGGTGAGTAATCAAGGGGGGTGTGATCTAGTGGTCAGAGTGAGAGACTGAGAAATGAGATTGTTTGGTTCTATTGCTGACTATGGCAAGGGGTGCAGAGTGGAGAATGAGAGAGATCTCTTTTTGTATTATTAGCATATGTGCCTCAGTTTACCTGATTGATATTATTCCATCTGACTGCACGGTGTTCAATCAAAGGAGGCTGGTTAGAGAGCTCAAAAGTGAAATGAAACAATGACAAAGATACCTCCAGAGAGATTACCAAGTGTCCTTCAGAGGACAATGGGGGTGCTATTAATCAAGAAATATCTACCTACCTGGCTCCTGCCAGGTTAACAGATTTATTTTCCCAAGACCAGAATTTAGGATCAAAGGACACTAAACCATTAAAAACCTCTGCCTACAGAGGAAGGAGGTAGGGAGCAGCTGCTGGAAGTGACACGGCAACAGCACAGCCTGTCTCTCCCAGCTCAGAGATGGAGATAGCGGGGTTAAGTGAAACTTACCAAAACTTAAAGAAAGGATGAAGTTAGGTGAGACCAGATGCATCCAGACTTTTGTTGTTTTAACCCTTTCCTCTGCTTGCTATGTACCTTTTGGTGAATAAACAATATGTTTGTTTTGAAGAAGTTGTGTTTGGCTCCCAGAGAGAAGTGTTCTTGCAGTTGACAAATATAGCTTGGCCTATCATGTTCTCATATGTAGGAAATGGGTTGGAACCCAGAGATCCAGTCCAAGAGTGGTGGAATTGCAGTGTTCCACCAGAGAAAGGTGAAGGAAGCCACATCTGCCATCCGAGGGTGCATTTAAGAGGGACTGCAAAGAGGTCTAAAACATAGTTCCCCCTGGAACCGCGATATGTGGCCTAATAGTTGGAGCTAGTTATGTGCTGTGTAAAAAGACATTCTGTTGATCAGTTTTTAATGTTAGCAGGTATAATTACTCTTGGGTAAGCCAGAAGTAGTTCTCACTACTGCCAGCCCCCAGGCATTCAAAATCCTGAGTCTGGCCCCGTCAAAATCATGAGATTGTCTTAAAAGTCATGAGATTGTTTTTTTAAAATAATAAGTGTTGGGTTCTGTTTCTTTACTTTCTGTTTTTTGAGCCTTAAGTTACTCGAGTGCATTTTTCTCCAGCTTTTCTCTGGAACCATCAGGGTAGAAATCTCCTTTTGGAAAAAAAAAAGGGGGGGGAGAAATCTGAGGGTCTTGGGACTCCAGCAGCTGGGGCTTTAAGGAAAACACTGACTACCACAAGACTTGGGATAAATTCGTGAGAGTTCACAACACTGAGTTCCACTGCACTTAGGACCTGGGAATTTGGGGCAGGCTGCTGGTTGTGGTGGATCTTTCGCCAGACCCTAGGACGGCCAATTCCATGTCTCCATGCACAGCAAGAGTGCGTAGCCAAGCGCTGGGCTACTCTGAGCACCTCAGCTAGATAACCCCCCTGCTGGTGAGACGGCTACTGCCTGGCTGACACCCACAGGAATAAATCAGGGACCTTCAGAGCTTTTTTTTTAAAAAAAAAAGCCAAAGCAACTCCAGCATGAGCCAAAGAGCCAAACCTCCATAGATGGGGGCTGTAACAACTCATGTGCTCTATGGATCAGCACTGAGCAGGACTTGTAACACACTCACCAGTGGGTTACACTGGCGCCATGTGGGATCTGTGATGAGCACAATCTTCCTACAGACATTGGCCCATCTCCTCCTTCCTACTCAGAGCAGAAGGTCCTTGGGTGAATTCCTAGCATAGCTTCTCTCCTTCCTTTCCCTACATCACTCACAATCCAATGAGGAATTTCTCAGTGACTTTCTGGCAGTCTTCCCAACGGAAAGGCCTCTGCTGTTTTAGTCCCCAGGAAGTCTGCTCTCTTACTGATTCCGTCTGGACAGTCAGTGGTTTGATGTGTCTGTGGCAGATGGGTCCAGGGGGCGGCATTCAGGTCTGAAACAGGTTTGGAGGGTGAGTGTTTAGATTAGAAGTGAGATCAGGAGTTAGGGATTGGGTTCAGATTAGACATTGTACAGATGCCCAGAGGGATGGAAACCTGCTAGTTACACTGACCTCGTGGGCTTTTCACTGTCTGGGAACAACATCTTGTGTGTGAACTGCAGTTCTTGGGACATGTCAGCCCCAAGAACCAGAACCAGGGAAATAGGGCTCCCCTATTCGACCCACAATGAAACCGACAGGGTAGATTAAAATCTGGGGATTTGGACCTGATCACCACTGAAATTCAAAGGGGTTTGGATCTATACTGTGGCCCATTTCTAGCTAATACTGATTTTTGTTGATTGGACAGACTCATCAGGACCCAGTTTTACATGTCAGCCAAAAGATGGCATGTCCTGCATTGAGGTCAGCACTGAGTCAGAGGGGAGAGCACCCCTTTTCTGGAGTCACACACACCACAGCACCCCTGATCATGAGGAGAAATCACCTCCACAGCACAGCTCTAGGCTCAGCATTGATTCCCACAAGAGATCGCCCCCTATCCAGTCCCCCACACTGCTTCCTTTAGCACCACAGCATTGAGACCACCACTTACTCAGAGACAGGAGTCACTCTTCTCACTCCCTGGAGCACTCACAGGTCTCCCATTCAAGGACCAAACAGGGCCCAACCTGCTTAGCATATATCCATCGGTGTGATGTTTACAAACACCACCCTAAGCTGTAAAAAGAACAGGAGTACTTGTGGCACCTTAGAGACTAACAAATTTATTTGAGCATAAGCTTTCGTGGGCTAAAACCCACTTCTTCAGATGCATAGAATGGAACATATAGTAAGGATATATATACATACAGAACATGAAAAGGCGGAAGTAGCCATATCAACTTGGCCATCTTGATTATCACTACAAAAGTTTTTTTTCTCCTGCTGATAATTGCTCATCTTAATTAATTAGCCTCTTAGAGTTGGTATGGCTACTTCCGCCTTTTCATATTCTGTATGTATATACATCTCCTTACTATATGTTCCATTCTATGCATCTGAAGAAGTGGGCTGTAGCCCACGAAAGCTTATGCCCAAATAAATGTGTTAGTCTCTAAGATGCCACAAGGACTCCTGTTCTTTTTGCGGATACAGACTAACACGGCTGCTACTTGAAACCAGCCTTAGCTGTGAATTTTCTGTCTAAGCTGTAGGCTTCTTTCACAGCTCTCATGCTATTTTAAAGCCTTTTTAATATCAGTGACTCTCATTCAGTTCGAAAGCACAGGATCTCTGGCTAGACTCTTTCCCCTGCCTGGAAGAACTTCTCCTTCACCTGAGCCATGAACTGGAACTAGTTTCCCGGGGTCTCATGTGACAGAGGAGGGCGTGAAGGGGACTCCCAGCCAATCTCTCTGCCCTCACCTCCGAAGCTGCTCCATATTAATGAGTCTGACCCACCTTCTCTCCTCCTCCAGGCTATTGCAAAAGTCTGTCCAGCTGTTGGATTTGCAAGCTTGTGCATTTGAGGGCTGGCTGGCTGGCTGGCTTTACCTGGACTTTCAGCTAGCAGAAGGGGAAACTTCCCTGCTTCTGAGCTAGCCAGAAGCCCTCACCATGGCTAACTCCTTTGGTAGCCTAAAACTCTGCCTTCTCCTCCAAGCCATCTGCCTATGTCTGGCTCAGCTTGTAAGTGTTCTCCTTTATATCCTTATGCTTGGACTGTATCAGGGTTGGGCTGGGGGGCTGGGGAACTGTCCCCTGTCTGCACCCCACTGTAAAATGTTGAGCTCTTTGTCAAATTGCTTGCAATGCCGAGCAGCTTTCTGATTCTTTGCCTCCTCTTATTTCTCTATGAGCTTTCAGTGAGTTTCCCATTCTAGCAGTGCCTAGCCCAGAGAAAATCCAGAGCCCCCATGCTCCCAGCAAACCTCTAAATACTTGAAACCATCTTCATCTCTGGGAGACTGAGGGGGCCCTGGAGAAAGGGAGCGCCTGAGTGGCACGGTTCTTTTGGAGATTTTCAGACTCACAAGGTTCTCTTTCATTCACCGTCAGTGTCTTTTGCCGCCCGTCCCCTCGGGGCCGGGCCTGCATGTTTCTGGTTAGGTGGAATCCTGCTGCAATCGAGCCGCTGCAGAACTGCTCGGTGTCAGCCGGACTCGGGGAGGAGGGCTGCGTTCGTTAGCAATTGCTAGGGAAGGGTTTGAATGGAAGGTTTTGCAGAGAAGCAGCAGGCCTCTGTAGCTCCCTGGATCTTTGCAAAGAGGGATAATGGGGGGCTAAAGCCCTATCAGGGATGGAGCCAGATTGGGGGTATTCTCTCCCCCACCCTCGTCCCCCTTGACGATTTTTGGAAGTATCATGCAACCTGGGGCATTCTAAAGAGAAGGAAAGGTGCTCCTTGGAAGTGTCTTTAGGAGCCAGAGATAAGCTAGCCCTGATAGGGGCTGGGTTAGTAATAGAAGGAAATACTCCCTCTGCCCCCAATTTTAGTGCTACAGAGGGACACCCCTACTGAGCTCTTACCCCCAAGAATAGCTGCTTTTTTTTTTTTTTTTTGGCCAACAAAACACAACAAAAAATGAAAATCAATTTTTTTTAAGTGGAAGGGTCATTTTCCAAAGAAAGGTTCCAAGCAGCGAGTGGGAGAGAAGACGGGACAGAGCTGAACTGGGCCGCTCTGACGGAGAGCTGGAGCACACAGTCGCTTGCACAGAAGAGGCTTGCGGTGGAGGCATAGTGGCTTGTAGGAGCCTGGAACCAAGCTGAATCCACTGCAAGGGGCTGGCTTGAGTCCAAAACAGCACCTAGGGCTCGGGAGCCCTTAAAACAAAGAAGCATTTGGCAAGGACAAAGGTGCCTATTCATTGGGTGCTTCCAGGAAACCTCGCTCTCTCCTGCTGCCTGGCTGCTATTTATGTATAAGGAGCAATGCTGAGCTTTTTTCTTTTTTCTTCTTCTTTCTAACAAATGTACAGAACCAACTGGCCTCTTCCCTTTAGAATAAATAAGCACTGACGAGTGAAGTACAAAGCCCCAAGCTGTCGCTGGCCATGTCAGATGCAACCAGCCCCTCTGATTTTTATTTCCAAGAATCCCTGAATTCCATCTCTGCTTTTAGTCTCTTTCCTTCGCATGCTCCAAAAGGGGAGCAGGGATTTATTTGTGGAATTCCTACCACAAAAGCCTCAAGGCTGCAGGCGAGGCTGCTTCTGCAAAGATGCCTATTCTCCCCTAGCAGGGTTTAAGGCTGTGAGATTTGCAAAATTGCCTAAGGGATTTGGACACTCCATTCCCTTTAAAATTATTGGGCCTGGGGCATTTAAATCCCCTCAGCAACTTCGGATAGTTCAGCCTGGATCTTTAACTCTGGATCAACTAAGGTGAGCTGCAAAAAGGCTACTTTAAAGCACATCCTTAAGATCGAAGTTGCCTTTTGGAGGTGGGATGGGTGGGTGGAAGCATGATTCTGATCTCGCGCACACACAACGGCTGTAATTCCGCCGGTTTCCATGGAGCTACTCCTGATTTACCCCCATGTGCCTGAGATCAGAGTCAGGCTCTGGGTTTCACGCTATAGAGGAGAAAACGCAAACCCCGGTTGGGGTGTTGGAGAACAAGGAGCAGATTCAGGGAACAGCTTGCTTAGAAGCTTTCCCTGGCCTGCCCCATTCATCCCTCTATAAACCCCCGCTACGGGGGAGAAGCCTCGTGCCTGCTTCCTTCGCTAGTCAGAACAAAATTGCTCGCGGATGGGCTGTTTTGCAAGGGCAGCTCGGGACGGGGAGAAGCAGCTGTCGCTTCCCGGGCCCTGGGCTGTCTGCTATGCTGTGTGTCGCCTGCTCCCAGCTTCTCGGGGAAGGGTTCCCCACGGCACGGAATTGTCCTCATGGCCGACGGCTGGAGCGTTACCCCAGGGCTCCCTGTCGCTCTGAGCGCCCCGCCGGCCTGCACGGCGAGCCGAAGTCTCGTCTTTCTGGGTTAGCAGGGCCGTGAGCTCTCCACTTGGGGCATTCTCCTGACCGGGAACGTGTGCTTCTCTTTCCTTTTCCTCAGCGAGGTCCTCCAGGAGAGCCCGGCCCCCGGGGGCCCCCGGGTCCACCAGGAGTGCCAGGATCCGACGGCACTGATGTGAGTACACAGCTCAGGAGTCTGAGCAAGGGGATGGGGGAAGGAGGGAGGCAGGGAGCGTTAGGGACAAAGAGGGGCATTGTGTCAGGGTACATAGTTGTACGTCTCAGCTGTGGCCAGCAGAGGGCGGAGGTGTTTCCTTGTGGCCTTCACATCTATGGGTCTCTGCAACTAGCAGGGAGCTGCTGTTTTGCCTAGTGGTGGAAATAAAAGGCACAGACCCTCTTAAACTCGGGGGACCCAAACCCCTTCATTCCTACAATGCGGGGCAGGTCGGGGGAGAGAAACTGGGACATTATATCTTAACCCTCTCATTGCCGGCTCTCCTAGATTCGCCAGCACGCGGCTGCCTCTTTCTATGTGTTTGTGCAGTGAGCAGTGCAACAGGACCCTGGTCCTGGTTGCTACCTCTGCGTTCTGTTGCAATACAGATAAAAATAAGGGCACCCACCGCTGTGTCTTAAAAGAGACGCCTGGGCTCACCATCGTCGCATGGGCCTCTCTGTCCGTTTCAGAGTCATCTGGGCAAGGGTTGTCCCGTCTGAAGTCACTAGAGGGTGGATCTGCAAAGCCTGTTTTTTTCTGGGATACAAATTGATAGCCAGGAGGGGCAGACTTGTCTCCAAGGGCCAGATTTTCAAGGGTCTTTAGACGCCTAAAAGTGCAGCTAGTCACCTGGTGAGATTTTTTTCAAAAGCACCTTGAAATCAATGGGAGTTAAGGGATTTTCCCAATTCCATTAGGTGCTTATCTGCACCTTTAGGCTCCGAAATACCTTTGCAAATCTGGCTCAGAATGGCTAATAATTAAAATAATAACTGTATTTGCAAAGCCCCTCTTCCCCTGCTCCCTGGAGCCCCGGCCAAATCGCTCAGGGCGCTGTCAGAAATGAGTAAAACGTCTCTGAAATGTACCGAACAGCAACAAGCCTAGAGTAAAGCCATCTGCATCAAGCGCCAAGCAAAGGGCCCGATCCTGAGGCTCCCTCACTCAGGGGGCTTCCGTCGATTTCAAAGGGAGGGTTTTGTGGGATTGGGCCCAAAGATGAGACGTGCAGAGGGGATCCTAAGGGAGGAAGATGGGGTGGAGGGAAAGGGTCTACAAGTGGTTCCTGCAGGAAGCATGATCGCAAATGCCGTTGGGGGAGACGGAAAGGGTTCACTGGGGTTTGGAAGTGCAGGGGGAGGGATCGGGGCCTTTGGAGCAATGGGGCGATTGCCTGCTCACTGGGGATGCAGTGGTGAGGTTTCTGAAGGGCGTGCGATGCCAGAGCGCTGACACCTTTCCGCCCGAGGCTCAGGGAGGGTGCCGGGAAGATAGGCCAGACCTGTAAGTAATCAAGAACTGACCTGTTCTCTGGGCCTAGCCCCTCTGGAGAGACGCACCGTCCCCAGTGTGGGATTTTGGTGCTATTTATACACTGAATGTAGCTGTGGTCTTCTCCTTGGGACCCACCCCCTGGAAGCTGGAAGCCGGGGCGGTGGAGGAGAGCAGTGGCTTTTGATGAGCAAAATCCTGTGGAGCGTTTGGACAAAGCCTGCTCTAGTCTGGACAGGTACGCAGGGTGAGCGCGGCCTGATTTGGGTGGTGAGCGTCACCTCCAGACCAGTGTGGTCACATGCAGCCCATGAAGGATTCTTCTCATCTCAGGCAGCTGCTTAGGGCTAGCACATCAGAGGGCTAACGATGCACCTTTATTGGCAGTGGCTCCAGTATGTGAACCTGGAACCTGAGGCCTCCTGAGGGCTCTTTGCAGAACTGAAAGGCTGTTTCTCTTTTTGGGGCCCCTGAAGCAGTGGGTGAGAGGGGCTGGTTCAGACATTCAGAGGCCTGGTGCCTGTTGCTGCTAAAGCAGGACTGAAGTACTAAACTGCACTTCGTTCCGACGCAGGCAGCCCCCTTAAACGAGCCAGCCCAGATCAAATCCGCATTTGCCCCAGTGTCCTCGTGTTTAACACGCCGGTCCTTGGATGAGAAGTACGAGTGAAGCCTGGGTTGTGAGACGCCTTGTTACCGCGTCAGACAGGCCACATTCCAACTTGGGTCATTCTGCTCCCCCTAAATTCCTTCCCCCGGGTTTCAACTGACTAGAGCTTTCTTCTCACCCGGTCCTAAGCTGGTGCATTGTGTTCTGTTCCACAGCTGCCACATCCCATTCCAGAGGTGGCTGCCCTTCCGGGCAGGGTGGAGCAATCCCTGTAGGTCAGCAGTTCCCAAACTAGCCCACTGTATGGCTCCCCTCTTAAAGTTAAGATACTCTTGAGCACGAATCCTGGTTCTAATCCCTGGGGCACCCAGAGAGCTTGATTGCAGAGCAGATGGATATTCGAGCAGCATGCAGAGAAACCCTGGAGACAAACCTGCTTTACTGCAATGGGCAGGTGGTGCAGCTGGGATACAACCCCCTTAGCTTGCATGTGCTTAGTTCCTCTCTCTGGTTGCAGCGTTTGGAAGCAACTCTCCCCTCCTGGCCTGCAGCCCCCGCTGCTCCAGCTCACTTTGCCCTTCAGTTCCGTCCCCTCCCCGTGTGTTCACTGCTCCTGCTCGGTCAGTGTTTGAATTACTGTGAAATTGGATCCTGTTTGGATTTTACACCAAAGAAGTGGCTCGGCAGCAGACCCGAGTCCCTGTGTGACAACCCAGATGGGGAGAGGAAGCTGTTTGGAGACTGGCACCTGCCTGGATAGAAATCCTCCAGCCGGGCAGATCTGCCTCCAGTCTTGGGGGCTGACGATTCTCCGCTGTGGCGGAGAAGGCGCCTGGATGTGCCTCGCAGACCATCCATCCGGCGCTCAGGACTGGAAGGTTCTGCAGAAGCCCAGGATGGTTCCTGTTTATAACGATCTCTTGTTTCCCTAGGGTGACAAAGGCCCGCCAGGCGCTGCTGGGACCCCGGTGAGTGTGCCACCAGCTCTCCGACATGCTTTCATTTCCACGCCTTTTCAGGACGTTGCCTTTAATTTTTCCCAATGCCTATTTTAAAGGGCTCCAAGGGGGAACCAGGCGTTCCAGGTCCGGACGGGTCCCTGGGGAAGCCAGGCATTGATGTGAGTACAATCCCATTCTCTTCTCACGGCTGCTTACTAGATGACAGAGTTGCTTCTTGTTCTGTGCCTTCGACTCGTTGTTCCAGACTCCCCTGTTCACGGCTGTGCTTCATGAACTTAGCCCTCGTCCTGAGCTTCCAGATCCCAGCTAGGGTGACCAGAANGAAGCTGTTTGGAGACTGGCACCTGCCTGGATAGAAATCCTCCAGCCGGGCAGATCTGCCTCCAGTCTTGGGGGCTGACGATTCTCCGCTGTGGCGGAGAAGGCGCCTGGATGTGCCTCGCAGACCATCCATCCGGCGCTCAGGACTGGAAGGTTCTGCAGAAGCCCAGGATGGTTCCTGTTTATAACGATCTCTTGTTTCCCTAGGGTGACAAAGGCCCGCCAGGCGCTGCTGGGACCCCGGTGAGTGTGCCACCAGCTCTCCGACATGCTTTCATTTCCATGCCTTTTCAGGACGTTGCCTTTAATTTTTCCCAATGCCTATTTTAAAGGGCTCCAAGGGGGAACCAGGCGTTCCAGGTCCGGACGGGTCCCTGGGGAAGCCAGGCATTGATGTGAGTACAATCCCATTCTCTTCTCACGGCTGCTTACTAGATGACAGAGTTGCTTCTTGTTCTGTGCCTTCGACTCGTTGTTCCAGACTCCCCTGTTCACGGCTGTGCTTCATGAACTTAGCCCTCGTCCTGAGCTTCCAGATCCCAGCTAGGGTGACCAGAAGTCCTGATTTTATAGGGACAGTCCCAATTTTTGGGTCTTTTTCTTATATAGGCTCCTATTACTCCCCACTCCCTGTCCCAATTTTTCACACTTGCTGTCTGGTCACTCTAATCCCATCCCATCCTCAGGGATCCTGTCATGTGCATGGGATGCAGGGGCTGGGGTCACAGATCCGCCTGGCTTATATATGAATATTCACAAACTGGATTCCAACCGCAAGGCTAAAGGGAAGAGGGTCCTGATGGGAAATGTAGTCTTTAAGGTGGGAAGAAACAGCTGATCTCAGAGGAGGAAATGATCCTTCCTTCACGTGTCGGGGCAGGAGGAGGCGGGATGGGTGTAAAAAGTGGTGGGGGTTGATCATTGTTGAAGGGGAGTTGTTGGTGTCTGGAGCACCTCCCATAGGCCAGTGAGGAGACTGTTCTGGGGAGCAGAGACTTGTCATGGCTCCCACCTGTATGACCTGTGGAGGGGAGACCCACAGAAAGGGGAACGTGCAATAGAATGGCTGATCCCGACGGCGAGCCCCCGGGGCCATCAAACGGGCGGAGTCAGTGCTCTTTTAAACAGCGCTTGTCAATAAACAAATAGCCCAGAGGGTGCTTTATATTTCCAGCCTTGCTCAGATTATGCAAAGGCAGCTGTTTGTCCACAAGGCTCCACTCGTGCGTCAGCACCCACCTGAAGCCTCCCTGCTGCTCCAGTCATTCTCCCACTCCCAGCTCTGCCAATGCTCAGCCCCAACCTGGTGCAGCACGAACCTCTGCTAGCCCACGCCTGCCTCCCCACCCACCTCAGTTCTGCCCGGGCACCTGGGTCCTGTCGTGCCGGCCCCCTGCTATTGCAGCCCTGGGCTCCCCACTCCCCAGCTCTGCCAATGCACCTCAATCCTGTCCTGCAGTCCCCTCGATGGTTCCGATCCTGGCCTGCCCTCTCATTTCTGCCACACCCCTCGGTCCTGCCTTGCAAACCCCTCTGAGAGCCGACCAGGGGCAGCGAGCTGTGCTGTACCCTGCAGTGCGTTTACAGCCTGGGGAGGCTACAGCTGACCCCACGGAACTCGTTGGGCTGGGGGAATTGATCAGAGCACCGTGAAAGTGGAGAGGAATGGCTGGTGCATCCGCCCACTGGGACGGCTCGTCCCTTTGTGCTAGACCCTGCGTGGGGCTATCGGGTAATTGCCCCGTGGCTCTGATGTGATGCAGCCACCGCACATGAGGCCCCCAGATCATTAGTGGGCGATCAGAGGGCTGGGAATTCTCCAGCTGAAGGTCTTTAATCTGAGTGGGATCTTAGGCTAACTCTGATCTCTGGCAGTGGGATGAGGAGGAATTTGGCTGGGACTTATTCTACTGAATCTGAGCCTATTCTCGCACTCGGTGCTGTTGGTTATTAACTCTGTCTGGAGCCGGAAAGGCCCTTGAGAGACCCGAGAGGCATCTTCTTACACAGAGTCGCTTCCCACAGTGCGCCGGGGGCTCAGCCCTGCATGCTGCTAAAACCCTTTGGACCCATTTCTGTTACCCTCAAATGCCTTTGTGCAGAAGCTCAGGGTGCCTGTATTTGCAATGAGAAATCCAGGCTGACTGGAAGCTTCTCTGGCTGCTGCTGGTTACCTGCCTACCCTCCCCAATCCACCTGCAACCCGCCTGCTCCCTAAAAGAGCAAATGGTCTCATGAGTGCTCCCTACAGGGCCTGGTCTATTACCCCCTGAAATCAGACATCAGAGAGCTTTGGATCAGGGTCAGAAACCCCCAGAACACAGAGGCACCAGGTACCAAGCCAGCCTACAATAACAGCTGCTGTGATAGGCCCCGATTTGGATCTCGTTTACTCCAGTGTAAATCCATTGGAGTCACTCCCAATTTACACTGGTGTAAATGAGATCAGAAGCCATCCCATAGGCTTTGTCTGCACTGACAAAAATGGGATCTGTAATTCTCCAGCAGGACAGCTCCTGAGACGTAGCATCAGTAGGAGTTGTAGTGTAGACAGGACTCAGGGGTGCACCCACATTTTTATCACTGGGTCTTGGGGCTCCCAGGGGCTGTTCATAATAACTGCAGGGTTTGAGGCTTTAAAAATGCTTTAAGGACTGAAGGAAAAGTGTGTGTGTGTGGAGGGTGTGCACCGGTTTGTGTGGTGTGTGTGTGTAGAGTGTGTCTAAATACAGGGATGGATGTGCTGGGGAGGTGGGTGTATCTATGTGTCTGAGAGCATGTTGATGTTTTATGGTGTGAGCAGGGCTGAGGGTGTTTGGGGCAGAAGGCATCGGCCTGGGTGTGTGGGGAGATGGCTGGTGTTCGAATATGTGCATTGAGGTGTTTGATTCAGCTTGGAGGGGTACTGAAGGGAGTATGTTGATGGGGGGCAGGATAAGTAGCTAGAGGGGGTGTGTGTGTGAATGTGGGGCATGTTGTCTGAGCACGGAGTGTCGAGGGGTGTTTGAGTTTGAAGCGTGGGTGTGTATCTCCGGAGGGCAGTTGTGTTTGTGGCTGAGAGGCAGAGCTACACAGACAATTACAGACAGGCAGCAACAAACACAGTTAAACTATACAGTCCTATTTTTTTGCAATTGGAAGCGATTTCTTAAACCTGTTGACTTCAATTCATGCCTTCAATAATAAATGAATAGAATAATAAACCGTATTACAACAATGCTTTATTCATACAGACTAATCCTCCCGCTACGGATCTCAATTTTTAGAATAAAGTAGAAAAGAATTGGGCTGAATACAGAGTCTTTCATATTCGCTATGTCAGGGTGCTTTACAAAGAGCTAGGAATTAGACCTTGCAAAGAGAGTGGCTCAAACAGTCAGGGGTGGATATGAAAACCTCTTTAGAGTGAGACAGATTCAGATTTCAGTGGCCCATGCTGGTGTAAATCTGGAGTCACTCCAGATTTACACTGGTGTAACTGAGATGCGACTATGCATATTATTACATCTGTCTGTCTAGTTATCCATCCATACTCACATATCTATCTGTCCCATCTCATTGCAGTGTCTGAACACCAAGTAAATGTTTATCTCAATAACAACGGACACTTGATTTGATTATTTTTCTAACTTTTATTTTATATCCTTTTCGTTCCCTGTGCTGTGGAGGAGTGGGGACCTTTGGAGCTGGGCTGGTTTCTTCACTCTGAGGACCTGATCCTGAAACCCTCAATCCCACAAATAATCCTTGCTCACCCAAGGAAGGATTTGCTCCCGGAAGGGTTGCAGGATGGGACCTCTGGTTTGTAACTTCCTCTCACCTGTCCTGGTGATGGCACAGAAATTTAATTCTCTGGTCTCAGTGACTGTTGTATCCCATCTCCCTTTATAAATAGGAGCTCCCCACTCATCCGAAAATACACACACACACACACACACACACACACACACACACACGGAATTCTGTCTCAGCATGGAGACTAACAGCCTCATTTTCAATACAGGAATTATGTGATGGCAAGTCATTTGCCGTGTGTTGTGTTCTCTGCCTGATCCTGCAGCCCTCACGCAGGGGAACAAATTCCTGCGAGCAAGACTCCAATCTCATTCATAAAGTGGTGTAAATCCGGAGTAACTCTATTGATTTATCCCAACATAAATGAGGTTAAAATTTGGCCCAATAATTTCACTGGGATTATTCACATGACTGACACCTGCAAGCCAAGCCTGCTCATGTTTGGTGCCTTCTTTGATGTGGACAAATATCCACTAAGGTCTCAGTGCAGGATGCAGCAGAGTAACTCCCATGTGGGATGTGAATACAGCACTCCTGAGGGCAAAGTCCCTGTGCTGAGACCTGGCCCGCTGAGCTTGTGTCATGGGCAAATGCCAAAACAGCTGAAATCTGTGGCCATGGCAACATTACTGCAGCTGTGCCGCCGGACCGGTGAAGCGTAGACATTTCTTGCGTCGACGGATGGGGGTTTTTGTTGTTGTTGCTGTAATTAATCTACCTCTCCAAGTGGCGGTAGCTGGCTCGATGGAAGAATCCTTCTATCTGCCTAGCCGTGTCTACACTGGGGGTCCGGTCAACCTAACTACGGTGCTCAGGGCACGAGGGAGTAGCTAGGTCCATCTAATTTTGGCTTGAAAAGAAGGAAGTCTTGATGGGCAGCAGCGGTGGAATTGCTAAGAGGCGGGACGGTGGTTTATTCCCTGTGTTTCATGGCATCACAATAGGGCAAAAGCGGCATTTCAGCGTTTGCTGCCTCTTGTCTTCAGAACAGATGGACGAGCCCTTAATAGCTCGTTAATAACCCAGCAAACCAGGTGGCTAAAACAACCCCAGCATGGATCCAATTGCGTGGAGAGCCCAACCGGACGGAAAGTGACAGGGAAGGGTCTAATCTTGAGATTGACTGTCTGCCATCTCTCCTCCTGCAGGGCCTGACTGGCGCGAAGGGGGAACCAGGGCCACTCGGGAGGCCAGGGACTAAAGTAAGTGACTGGTGTTCGTCTCTCGGGCTCCAACTGCAGAGCTGCCTTGTCCCTCCCTCGAGAGGAGATGGGCGCGGAAGGGGGAGTGATAGGCAGGTGGGGCGATTGGGGCGGTGAGGTCTGTTGGATGGATGCCCGGTTTAGCCACGTACTGGGGTCAGGGAATATTTGGGATCTAGTCAGGTGTGTCCAGCCCTCCGTGGGTGTAAAATGGTGCAGCCTCACGGATTCCACCTTTGCCTCAGGCCAGGATCCTGGGCTGAGACCAACACCAAGGTGAGATAAGAAGCCACCCTACTTATTGCACCGACAGGCCCCAGTCAGGATCGGGCCCCATTGCCCGGCCCGGTACGTGCCCAGAGTAGGAGACGTCCCTGGGGGTGAGCTACGAGCCCGTCGGCAGGTGGCTGAGGAATGATGGGGGTGAGCTTTGGTGCTCCCAAGAGCAAGGGCTTGATTGGGCCAGTGAGATGTGGGCCAATGAACGGAGAATCTCATTGGTTTCAACGGGAGCTGAATCCGATCCAGAGTGAGACTGGTCCTCCGCTCCGGTGCACTGTTAATTGTTATTATTACAATAGCACCTAGGCCTAGCCATGGAGCAGGACCCATGCGCTAGGCCCTGTGTAAACACACAACAGAAAGACAGTCCCCACCCCAAAGAGCCGACCGTCTGCACAGCTCTGCTGAAGCCAATGGCGCGATGCTGATTTCTGCCCATGGAGTGGAGCCGGATGCACATTTTTTAATGAATAGTTTTTTTTGAAATCAGATAATTCCCCCGTCCTCACGTCCCATTTCCCAGCCTGATCTAACACGGACTCTCTTCTTCTGCACTGCCAGGGCCAGCCTGGACTGCCAGGGCCACCGGGACTCCCCGTGAGTATCCGCTTCTGTCACGTCAGCTGGTCAAAGAAGTCTATTGTTATGGTCGCCTAACGGCCTGAGCCTGGGACTGGGAGCCGGGGAACGCCTGGGTCCTAATCCCAGGCTCACTCTGTAGACGTGGGCAAGTCAACAAACCCCTCCGTGCCTCAGTTTCCCCCACGGGTAGGCTCACACGGACCCACCTCGCCAGAGGAAGGATTGCTACAGGCTGTCCCTGTGCCTCACCCCTGAGCTTAGAATGAGAGGGGGGCCCTTCCAGTCTCTGGCCTGCCTGCTGAGAGGGCCAGCCGGAGGACTGGCCAGTGCTGGTGCCAGTCAGAGGGGTGGTTAATGTGCTATGAGCACTTGTCTCCTGGAAACCAGGCTGAGACCCCCAGCAGGTTCTTGCAGCAGAGGTGGCCAGCTGGCCCCTGTTGCTCTGTGGAGGTCGTATTGGCCACACAAGCTGCCCAGACCTCTGTGGATTTGTCCACTAAACACTCTTCCCCCATCACTTGAAGGAGATCTCACTGCCGCTACCACCCTGCTGCCGTTCCATGAGCTGGTGCCTTATAAGTGCTCCAAACCTCAGACATCTTTCGACAGAGATCCCAGGGGGGCCCACGGCAGCTGTCCCCTGCAGTGCCCCCAGTTTGGCGAGAACATTGGGCCCCCCCGATACCTCTGAGATCCGTGCAGGACCCTCAGCATGCAGATCTCCCCCTCCAGCAAGGAATAGGGGGCTGTAGGGAAGGTCAAGGAGCAGGCAAGCCAGAAGAGATGTATATTGTTCCCACTCTCACCCTGTAGAGAGTTCCCCCCAGAACATTAACACAGTCCTGGGCTGCGTTCAGTCTGAGAGGAAGGATGTCCCAGCAGCTAGGGTGTTAGCCTAGGACACAGGAGACCGGGCTTCCATTCCCTGCTCTGCCACCGACTCTCTGTGTGACCTTAAGCAAGTCACTTAGTCCTTCTGTGCCTCACTTTGCCATCTGTAAAGTGGAGACGATAGCCCTGCCCTACTTCTCCGGGGTGGAGGGAGGGTAAATACATTGCGGGTGAGGTGCTCGGATGTTATGATGGGGGCCAGCTGAGTACTGAAGATAGCGATTGTACTTCCTGCGTAGTGGCAGGTCAATGAAATTGAAGCCAGTGGAATCGCTCTGTAATGGGGAGCAGGGTGTGCCCATGTCTTTCGCTCTCCTATAGAGTGAGAACCGGAGTCTGACCCCCCTCCCCCCCCCCGTGGAGTCACCGCGTGTCTCCCGCAGCCCCAGGTGGGCAAAGGGGCTGTTGTGTTTTCTCAGCTGTTGGCTCCGAGTCAGAGCATTTCAGCCCATTGTAACTCTTTTTGTTTCAGGGCCCTGGATTGTCGGGACCTCCTGTAAGTGCCGTGCTGCCGGGGTTTGGTTTGTGTCTTTGGCTGGGACGGGGTGGGGGCAGGATTGAGTTTTCAGTAAAAAAAATCCTCAGCAGCTTGTGAGTGGGGAATTTATCTGCTTGACTCCCACTAGCATCAATCCCAGTCCTGTGGCTCTCCCCTGCCTTCCCGTGGGAAAGATTTAATCCCTGGTATCCTAGTCTGGGGCTGCACATTAATAACTGGAGTGGATCTAACGGATCAGAGAGGAGTCCCAGGAACAGTGTAAATACAGTCACGTTAACCCTCTCACTGCTGGCCCATTATTCTCTATTATTCCACTAAAATCAAAGCAGGGCAAGGATATGGCTGCTGCATTCAGCCGGAGCTGGCCCCATTATGCCCATTCTACCTGGGGGTAACAGATACATTTAGCATCACAGCAGCTAAGTTCCACCTGGAGGTACCGGTTGCCCTCGGTAGCAGAGCAGGTGCTATCTACCTGCCTGTGCCTGATACACATAGAAGGCACAAGCTACCTGCAAGCACCTGAGAGAACCTAATACATTCAGTCCTAGGCAAAGGGCTAAAATCTTCTTGTGCAAAAGCACTTTGCTCTCTGAAAGATCCCCTGGCAATGGAAATTGTTTCCTATCCCCAGCACATTTTGAAATCCACCAACGTGTTTAATGAATGACTGTCTCCTTTTTCCCAGGGGCCTGCGGGTCAGGTTGGACTTCCTGGGGAGATCGGAGTCTTGGGCCCTAAGGTGAGGAAGCACCTATCGGCGCATGCACCGGCTTGTTTCCTCTGACCCTACCTAGGGATGAGCCGGATTTTCAAAGGGGCTGGTTGAGCCCCGGCTGCCGTCAAGGTCAGTTCCGGCTGCGGGAGCTCAGCCCCTGATGGAAACGCACCGTTGTGGAAAGACTCCTGCTGTGACGGCCCTCTCAAATAGCTGGCCTCAGGGGGCTACTTGGTTGCCGCTAAGCGAGTTACTGCTTCAGTTCAAGAAGTAGGGGCCCCTGCATTTGCTGCTGAAAGTCATAGGTTCAAGCCCCGTGGATGACTGAGTTAGTGCAGCCTCCATGCTACGCAGCCCTCCTCAGGGGTACTGCATTGTTCCCCCTGACCTGACTCTCTTAGTAACTGCAGCCTTTTGCATGTTAACTTTATTTTGGGGTTGCTTCTTTTCAGGGTGAACCTGGACCTGATGGACCACGAGGCCCCCTAGGTCCCCCTGGGAAACCTGTGAGTATTAACCCATCTCCCCTGGAATTTCTCATCTGGGGTCCTTGCATGAAGGGTGGATTAAGGGAGAGTCCTTGATCCAGGCCCCGGGATTGGACAGAGTCCATATGCAGCAGAAAATCAGAATCAGAACTGCAAGTGGTGGTTAAGGGCCTGATCCAGGGAGGCACTCAGCACCCCGATCAGGCCTGTGATGCACTGCTGAACCCTGCTCAGCAGCCACCTGCATGGGGTGGAGATGACCTGAGCTAATCAAGGCTCATGCTTCAGGGTGTAAAGCTGATCTCTGTGAAGGTCAGGAAGGAAACCTCCCTGTGCACAGCCCCTCTGGAACCTCAGGAATTGGGCACTGCCTTAGGCAGGCTGCTAGAGTCTTTGTGGCGTGGCAAGGAGCGGGATACCTGGCTAGACTTTTAGCTGGTACGAAGGGAAGTGGGTTAGATGGGCCAGTGATTAAACCCTCTTTGTTTAAACTGTGGACAAATCACAGCAAGGTCTGTGTTTTACCAGTCAGCTATAAAGGTTAATATTTGGGCTTTGGACTAGATGTGAGCTGCATGGTTTTCCAAGGGACCATTTGTAGATGCAAATGCTCCAAGGGCTGGGACCTGGCTCAATGGTGGGCAACTGGCAGCCAGGACTCCTGGGTTCTATTTACTGCTCTGAGAACACAGGGTCTTATGGATAGAGCAGGAGAAGACGGGCAGGCAGAACTCCCAGCTTCTATTCCCAGCTCTGTCAATGACTCACTGTGTGACCCTGGGCATGTCGCTTCCCTGCTCCGTGCCTCAGTTTCCCCATCTACAAAGGAAGGCGCGGTTTACCCACCTCTGTAAGCTGTGTATTGTTCCTGTTACGTTTGGGCGCCTGATGGTTTTATTTCATTCCAGGGCCCCCCAGGACACATCCAAGTCGGGGAAGGCAGTGCTGATTTCTCGGTAAGAACTGCAGTTACATTAGGCTTTTAACAGCCCCTCCCAGCGCAACAGCAGCTGGGAGCTCGTTCCTGGGAAATGCGTTAACAAGTGTCATTTGGTAGCAGGGAAGAGACGTTTTGCAGCAACTTCTAGTGCTCAGACCCCTTCAGAGCTGCAATGTTCCCTGCACTGGCTGCCCCACTTTATGAAACTCCAGTGCCGCTGGGAGCCGAGGTGACACTCACTGGGCCATCAGCACTTGCAGCCTTTGGGCCTCATCCTGCTCTGCCCTCTGGGAGCAAATTGTATCTGCCAGCTCCTGCCTTTCCCTTCATGTGCCGCATGCGGATGGTTGCCCTTTGGACTGGTGTACAGAGCCGAGCTTCCCCTTTGGGGCTGGCATGTAGTCAGGTGTGTCCCCGTAGGGCAGCATCCTAGAGATGCCAGGTCCCCTTTGGGCTGCTCATAGAACCAGGTCAGGCCCTGCGGTGGGGGCTGACAGTGCACCTGGTCCCCTGGGCTGGGTTTACAGAGCCAGGGCTGAGCCCCTCAGAAAGCCCCGTCTGTCCCTACAGAGCCGGCTCTGAGTTGCCCCAGCCTCATGGGCTGCCCCCAGTCCCTTAGTCGCTGGCAGGTGGCTGGTTATACAGCTGGGGTGTCCCCGTTGTAACCTGGCAGTGACTCCCTTCCTTCTTGTCCTCACTAGGGTGGGCCTCCTCCGACCGGCAGGCAGACCCCTGCCACGCACAGGGGGGAAATATTTACTTCCTGGGGGGTATTTCTCGTGCTGACTGCCTGGCTCTCTGCACTCCCCCAGCCCTGTTACTGACTCGTGGCTAGATCTCTCCAAGGGTCCCAGTCCGATGGCCAGGGAAGTCAGTGCCAGGACTTCTTGTTGATTTCAGTGGGAGGCGATGGCAGGTCTGCCACTCTGAGGGTGAGGGCTGCGGATCTGTGGCTCAGCCTTCCCCTACGCCCCTGCCTGGGATCGCCCCCACGTCCCTGGTCACATCCGAGGCTGCATCCTGCTTGTGATTTCACGGAGCAGCACAGACACCCCCCCCCCGGAAGGAGACTGGCAGGGAGCTTCTCTCCAGAGCAGCAGGCGGGCTCAGAAGGACGTGCAGGGCATTCGCTTTGTCCTGTGCTAGTACATAGCTAGGAAGGCCTGGAATTAAATGCCTGCAAGAGGCAAGTGACTCTACAATTTCCCTCAAGAGCTTTATCGGGCCAGGGTGCTCGGTGCCGGCTCTGCAGCCCTGCTCCACTCATGTGAAGCCCCAATGCTGGGTGCACCCAAACTGCTGCTTCTCTATGGCCTAATATTGTTTTCTGATTAAAACAAGCCACTTTTCTTTCTCCCCCCCCACCAGTGTCCAACCAACTGCCCGCCAGGGCCCAAAGGCCCACAGGGGCTTCAGGGACTGAAGGTAAGGTAACAACACCCCTGCCCCAGGCGTTGAGCTGGGGACCTCAACGCAGCAGCCTCGAGTTCTTGTGCTGCTCTTCGTATTCCTGCAGCACCTCGTGCCCGCCTTGTGGGCCGGGGACCCCACTGAGCTAGGGCGCTGTACGGACGCAAAGGGCCTGCTTCTCTCTCCGCTTGGAGACCGTAGCGGATGCATGAACTGCTATGCGGGATCCGGCCCCTAGCCGGCTAGCGTGTGACACGGAGGACACAGGCTCGGTGACCTCCCCGCCGCACTCCTGCCAGCCCCCACCTCCAAATCGGAGAGCAGCTTCCAAAGGGTCCCGTGCTTCTGCCGGGCTCCCCAAGCCCGGCACAGCCCCCTCCTGGCATAGGTGCTGCAACTAGGGGTGCTGCTGGGCCCCCCGGCTCGAAGTAGTAACAACCACCCAAATTACATGGTTTCCGCCTTCAGCGCCCCCACTATATAAATTGTTGCCAGGTAAAAGAGTCTGCCGGGGGTGAGCTGTCTACTGCTGCCCTCTGTCGTCCTCGTGGATGGAAGGACACGGTGGGCTGCAGCAGGAAAATGTGCCCCCCCCCCAGCTTCTGCCTGTGTGCAAACGCCCTGCGGTACCTGCCCATGCCTGATACCCCACAGCTGGGGGATTTACAGGGCAGACGCTGAGCATGTCGCCAGGGGAACCACTTTGAGTGCGGGACTCAGGGGAGCCTTAATCACGGTCTCTTTTCTCCTTTAGGGACACAAAGGCCGCCCCGGTGCCCTCGGGGAATCTGGCAGACAGGGCCGGCCGGTGAGTACAGCTCCCCTTACCGGGCGTCCCAGTCAGATGGAGAAGGGTCGGGGGGTGGGGTGGGGGAGGGGGAATCTCTGCTCTCCCCTGTGCGGAGATGAGATGGGGATCTGGAAGGAAAGAGGAAGGGAAGAATGGAGAAAGTAAGGATGGGTGGGGAGGGCAGAGAGGAGGCAGTGAGGAGAGAAAAGCACCAGGAGAGCGAGAGAGAGAGGGAAGGGGATACTCGGGGTTAGGCGGAATAAGAGTGAGGGATAGGGGAAAGAGAGGGGTCCCTGCCCCCAGGCTTGTATCAGGAGGGCCAGTAAATGGAGCTGGAGCTTCCCATAGTGTGTCCCAGGCTGCCTGCTCTTCCCAGCGCTGAGTGGCTGCTTGGGGACGAGCTCTCCATCCTCCCCAGGGTATTCGAATCCCATCCCCCATCACCGTCCCTCCCAGGGTCCCGCGTGGGGGGACAGAGGGGCTCTGGGCGGTTTATACCTCAGCGGACAGGGTCTGGAGCCAGCTCGCGGAGCCTTCCCTGCACTGACGTCTCTCCTCTCTCCTGCTCCCCCCAGGGCCCCCTGGGCGACATGGGCATTTCCGGAGAACAAGGCATCCCCGGCCCTCCAGTAACGTATTTACTTCTATTTACTGTTCTTATCGCTTGGTGCTTTTGACCGAGACTCACGGCCCGGGGGATTCATTTATTTGTCACGCTAGGCGTTTAGGGAGCCCAGTCCCTCCCCTGAGTCCAGCACAGCATAGCTCCCCATGGCCCAGCTGCTCCCCACAGTCTGACCCATCTCGCTGTTAGTCTGCCTCACTCTCCCTTGGCCCTCTGGGCGGTGCTTAGGGATTCCGCAGCCCATTCAAGTCCTGGGACACAGGGTGGAGCCAACAAAAGCCCCACCCCCAGAGAGGGCGGGGCCACGGAACCCAGAACATCGCTGATTACAGGAGACAAAGGATGAAAAAATGAGGATGTAAGTCACGGGGTCAGAGCAAGGGATCCCAAGAGGACAGCAACCACAGCGCCCACTGCCATGAGAAGGAATCGAAGGAGTCAGGATAGGGCCCAGAAGAACTATACAAACCAGGGACTGGAAAAAAGCCCACAGCCACAGAGAGCTCCCCCATCCAGCTTCCTCCTCCTCCTGGATGGGTGTTTGGCCATGCCGGCCAGGGCCAGGAGGGGCTGAAGACGTCTCGAGCAGCTCTGGAGTCCGAAGTCTTCTATTTACACCCAGCACAGTGAGAACAGGGGAGGTTCCCGCATACAGTGTCACCGAAACACCTCCAGCCCCACCCTAGGGACAGAAAGGATGTCGGGCTCTGAGGCCCGTGCTGTCCTTGGTCTCCCTGCTGAGCCTACCACCAAGGGGCAAAGGGATAGGCACTGGACTGGGAGTCAGGACCTCTGGGCCTCATTGTCCACCCATTCTAACATGGGGATAAATGATACTGACTCTGCTGCGTAAAATGCATTGAGATCTATGGATAAACGGTGCTGTATAGACGCTGTGTGTTATTAGTGCTTCGCTGTCCAACAAGGAGCCAGATTCCTTTCTTATTATTTCATCTCCCACTCGTTTCATCCAAGCTGCTGAATAGTAATGCCGTCTGTTCGCTGCCAGTCCAGGACAGATCTGAGCCAGTGTCTTGGCAGTGACAGGCTTTGTAGCCAACTATTCACCTCCCCGGAGCCATCTAGTTTGCTTTTCCTTGATTAAAAATAGAGTGATCTGTACTCCTCTGAAATACAGTGGGCCCAGTTCTGATCTCAGATATGCCGCTGTAAGTCCATTGAAGTTAATGGAGGTGCTCTGGATTTATGCCAGCGTAACAGAGATCAGAATCTGGCCCTGTGTCTTACAATCGTGCTAATGCTGTGAGCCATGAATACGGAATGCTGTTGTGTTATTTTACTTTGGGCTTCCTGTTCAGTTACTGCCTCAAACAAGCTGGGGAGATGGGAAGACTTGAGAGGGCAAATGCGTTCCCTTAGGAGGCATGAATACAACACAGTGATTCATCAGAACTTGAGGACTCTGCCTTCCCCCTCTAACCAGTGAGGCGGATGGAAGTGAAATGAGTCTCAGAGCCAGCTGATAACGTATTGCTCCCAATGTAACACATTCACGGCCTTGACACTTGTCACTGTGCTGCACACCACCGCCACAGCATATTCTCCTGCTCCAAATGTACAGGGTCCTACCACTTTCACTAAAGGAGAATCTCTGTCTGCAGTGTAGGTCCTCTGACACAGCTGAGATGTTCTGATTCCATCCAGTAGAGGGCAGTGGTGCATATGGCCAGCAGCCAGTGCATTGCAATGTTTCCCTGTATCCAGTCACCTCTGATGCTTTGCTCTATACAGAATGCAAATAGAATCTAAATAGAATTTGCAAATCCTTTATATGACCCTTTCTTTCCTAAATCTTGTGGGGTTTTTTTTTAGCAAGCAAGTTCCTCTCACTACCTGTGTAGAGAAGACAGGAATGTATCATCCTGGTTATGTTGTTTACAACCAGGGAAGAAATGTGCATTAACAGCTTGTATTTTATATGACCAGTAAATGGAAAATCAATAGGCTTAATTTTCCAGCTATAGTGTAGGAGGTTCTTTTAATCTCCCCTGAAATTGATTGGAAACAGTGATTCACCATAGAGGTTGGGTCTGAGCACAGACCTGAGAGCCAGGAACTCTTGGGTTCTGCCTCTGATCCTGGCACTGATTCCCTCTGTGTGCTTGGGGAAGTTGCAAAGCCTCTCTGTGCCTCAGTTTCCCCCAGCTAAAAATGGGGATAATAACACCTACTCTCAGCGGGGTTGGGAGGATTAATTAATTCATGATTAATTAGCACTTCAAAGAGGAAAAGTAATAGGCCAAATCCTTAAATCCTGAGGCAGGCGAAATCCCTCTGAAATCAAGTGGGGAGCTTTGCCGGAGTAAGGACTGCAAGGTCTGATCCATTAATAATAATAAACTGACGGCCAGGAAGGGGCATGGGTGGAAATTGGCAGCACTTGTGGGGCGTGGAGGGCTCAGCCAATGTTTCATAATTAGCACAAAAATAGTATTTTCCAATAACACTTCTAAAAAGAATCACTTTATCCCTGGGCGGAGGTGTTCTGCAGAGAGACACCCTGTTTTGGGTGCAAGATCTGACCGATCCTGACTAATCTTGCTTCTTTTCTTGCTTTGATAGGGCCCCCAGGGCCTGAGAGGTTACCCTGGCATGGCGGGACCAAGGGGCCAGACGGTAAGCACGCCAGGGAGGTGTTAAACAGCTCCTATGCTTTGCTCTAAGGAATGGATCCCTAGGGATGGAATGGGGTCTTGTGGTTAGAGCAGGGTGATGGGGTCTGGGAGTCAGGGCTCTGCTAGCTCTGGGAGGGGCGTGTGATCTAGTGGTTAGAAGAGGGCACTTGGAGTCAGGACTGTTGGGTTCTGTTCCTGGCTCTGCCACTGATCTGCTGTGTGGCCTTGGTCGAGTCCCTTCCCTGCTCTGTGCCTCAGTTTCCCCATCTGTAAAATGGGGATAATGACCCTGACCCATAGCAGGGGGTGTAGCACAGAGTATCATCATCATCATCATCATCATTGCTTGTTGCTGAACTCCCAGCCTTCAATACCCTTGTGAGAGTCACTGACATCCATGTTTGAGAGCATTGGGGGGAAGGGAATTCACACGCCGACCCAGCTCCTATGTGCTAGGGAAGGACAGTTCATAACATGTCAGTAATCTAAACTTGTGCTCTGCTTTGCAGGGTCCCCATGGCTATAAGGGAATGGTCGGGGCTATCGGAGCTGCTGGCAGGCCGGTAAGTCCTTTCCCCTCTCTCCCTGGGCTGCTGCAATGATTGTCCCAGTGAAGCATCTGTGAGTCAAATCCTTCGCTCAGCTGCACCTGTGCAAACCCTTTGACTTCACTGGCCTAAATCGGAGCAACATTCATCCCCATCTGTGTACATTGTTACAAGGGGGGTGAGTTTAAATAAACAGGATGCAGTGTGGCCTAGTGGATGGAGCACCGGCCTGGGGACTCAGGACACCGGGGTTCTCTTCCTGGCTCTGCCTCTGGCCTGCTGGGTGAGCTTGGACAAATTGCTTCACTGCTCCCTGCCTCAGTTTCCCCATCTATCAAATGGAGGCGATGATATTGACTTCCTTGGAGATCAGCTGATGAAAAGTGCCTCGGTCTTGTTGTTAAATATAAGCCCTTGTTCTAGCCGATCACCTGGCATTGTCTACACTCCGCGATGGATTGTGAGGCAGGGCAGGCCTGTGGCCTGGAACAGCTCTGTTAAGCCTTTGCGTATTTCCCTTCTCCTGTAGGGCGAGGAAGGCCCTAAGGGGCCACCTGGTGGAGCCGGCGAGAAGGGAGACATCGTAAGTAAACTGTTTCATTGATGCGTGGAAAGGTACGTCCTAGAGGGAAGCAGTTTAATGCCTGCGCTGTGTTTCCCTGGCGTGCGCTGAGCCTCCCTGAACTGTTACCCCTGTGCAGGTGTGTGCTCCGTGCACAGGTGTCTGCACTGGCTTTCAGAGGTGGCCATGCATTATGCCCAGGTCAGATTTCACATCCCTGAAGAAGTGCTTTAAACCCAGAGCGCTTCATGCTTCACCTCTGGGCAGATGTGCCCCCAGCCCTGGGGTTCCAGACCTGCTCCTCACACTTGACTCTGCCAAATGCCCCTCTGTCCTAACCCCCGGTCCCCCATGCTATCGCAGTCTGGGCTCCCCAAAACAGCTCGGCCAATGCACTCCCAACCCTGAGCTGCTATTCCCGTCAAGTGCCTCTCTCCCGAGCAGAGTGGCGGATCGTTTTAGGATATGGACGAACATCCAGTAGGGACTCCTCTGCCGTTCCTAAGCCCAGCTCGTTTCACAAGCCAGGGGATAGAGTCCAGATTCCAGATCTGCTGGGTGGAGGGTCAGTTAACGTACCTAACACAGCCCTGCTCTCATGGATACAGGCGACACGTAACTCTGTGGCCAGACTTGGCTCCAGGACAAGAAAGGAAACTGTCTCTGTCAGGAAGCTGGTGGCTTCACATAGCCAAAAGCTGCTGAGTGCTTTCCCTGAATGGAGAGGCCCTAGCAGCTCTGAACCCCTCTGGCCCTTCCTAATACCCCTACAACCCATGGGGCAGAAATGGACCTGAGAGGTCCCGCAGATTGCAGTGCCCCTGCCCTGCCCCCACCCGCCCATTCCCTCAACCCGATTCAAGGTCTTTGCCACGGGGCCACAGCGTGATCAGAAATGCCATCAACTCAGATCCCATGCAAACAGGATTAGGGGATTAGAGGACCCCCGGGGGTAAAGTCCAGACAACGGAAGAATGAAAATAAAGATTTGTGCATTTGAAATTGCTCCAAGTCACCTGACTTCCTTCACTACCACCCTAAGCCCTGCCTGCGCGGGAAGCTTGGGAACGCCATGAACTGCAGCTCCCAGATGTTCAGTTTCCTATTCTTGCAGTCATGGGGGCTCCAGGCCTCCAAAGTGGGTGGGTGGGTGGCGCAGGGCTGGGAGAATCGTTACCCACCTAACCCCAGATCAGGTCGAGTCTCCCCTCCTTTCTCACCCCCCTGCGACCCAGCTGTACTGTGACACCTCCCCTTGATTCTGCACGAGCTGACACTCCCCCTAAAGACGGGGTGCGGAACCCACCACCTGATCCACTAGGATTGTGCTGATGTCCCCAGGACTCCAGAGTCAAGAGGGATGGTAAAATAATGCTTGTTCTCCTTTTTTTAGGGTGCCCGTGGCTTCAGGGGGCCCCAGGGATCAATGGGCCCCAAAGGGGATAATGTAAGTACAGCACGTCTCTGGATTGAGGCGGAGAACCTTAGCATGAGCATCTCGCTGAAGCAGTGGGGAGGGAAGGAGCCGGGCTGGGGACTCTGGGATGGAATGAATCCAGAGGAAGGAGCGTTTTATTATCCTCTCTTCTGCACCCATCCATCCATCAGAGCCCTCCCCTCTGGCTGCTCGGCAAAGACTCACTGGGTGCTGCTCTGAGCCCCATTCTGCACGGCTCCTACCCACTTACAGGGATCGCTCCCAGAAGCCCTTGCATTTGTCTTCTGCTCCGTGCTAGGCAAGGGCCTGGCAGAGATGCTTCTGCCCATATGGCTGCACCAGCCGCTCTGGATTCAGGGGTGAAGCTCCTCAGTCGGACCCGATTTGCTTCTCTCCCAAGGGGTTTGGGGTTCCCTCTCTCCCTGCCTGCCCCTCTGCTCCCCCCCACCTCACCACCTGCAGCCACTTGCATCTCTTTGTTTGGGGCTGCCCTCTGTCCTGTCCCACTCCCTGCGAGCTGCCAGTGAGGGGGTGGAGAGGGCGTTGCTATAAGGTGGTGTGGCCACGCCTGCAGCAAAGGGCATCAGCCCCTAGGCAGCTGTCCCCAGATCCCCTCTTCGTGGTCCGCCTGGCTTCTCCACTGGGAGGCTCTGCACGTCTGGGCTTCCGAGCAGATTGGTCCTAACCCGTCCCCGCCCCCCGGCAACTTTCTCATAGCGACCGTTCCTCCTCCTTTGCAGGGACTCCCTGGCATCGACGGTAAAGACGGCACCCCCGGCATCCCTGGCGTGAAGGTGAGCGGCCAGGAGGGAGTGGGGGGTGAGGGGAGAGGTTGGGTAGGACCAGGATATCTCCAATCGCTCCTCCATACTTCCCAGTGTCTCTTTGCCCCTGTACAGATCGGACAGTCAATTCCCCTGCTCCTTGTTAGATTGGGGATCAGGCAGCCCCAGCCCCCCGAGTCTCTTGCCTTCAGTCTGCCATGGCAGCGAGGAACGAACGTGCGCCCCATGTCAGTCGAGTGCTTGCTGGAAACCAGGGGCGCTTGGCCAGCACAACAGGGCACTGCTACTCCTGGGTGCAGAGAGCGGGCCAGCACCCTGGGCCAGGATCTCTGCGTCTTTGACCTTGGCGGGTGCCATGGGGTTTGCCATCATTGGATGGATGCTGAGGCTGCACATGGATGGTTCCCAGGAGAGCGCCCCTAATTTCCCTCCATTGGTGACCTCAGATTGGGGTCACTGCGGGTGGGGTTGGGTGTTTATAGGGACCCAGAGTTTTCTGGGGTGCTGGGAGTGCCCCTACCACCTCCTCTGTGGGGCCATTTGAAGTGAGGGGCTGCCTGGGACACTCTCCTATAACTGCCACTGCATGCTCCTGCCCCTTTGCATTGCAAACTCTCCCATCTTGGGGCGCTCTCCCCTCATCCTGCTTGGAGCAGCAGAAGCTCTCGGGCCCTATCCTCAAATCAGCCCGTGTGCGCTGTGCTCCGCCAGCCCCCCGATCGCCTCCAATTGCTTTGTTCTTTGTTGCCTCCCAGTAACGACTTGTCATGTCCCTTGCAGGGGAGCGCAGGGCAGCCCGGCCGCCCCGGGTCACCGGGCCACCGAGGATTAGCCGTAAGTATCGGAGCACAAGAGCCACCCTTAACCAGACAGGGTTATCTCATTTCACCTGCGGCTGACATCCCGTAACTGCTTCCCTGCTGCTGAATGCGCTTGGTACGCCAGGGAATGCGTATCTCCAGTGTTGCCCTGGGCATTAGTGTTGTACTGGATGCAGCAGCACTGGAGGACCGGCAGTGAAATGGTTAATCTGGAATCTTTTTTCTACAAATCAGCCTAAGTTACCAATTTTGGACCCAGATCTGATCTTTCCTTAATCCAGCGGTGCTCAAATATGGCCCACGTCTAGAGTGAACTCCCACCCGAATAGTTACTCCATCTCTTCCGGTGCAGATGTTGGCGTAGTCGATAGTTGGATTTCCACTTGTTTCACTGCCCTGAGATTTCAGTCCCATCATTCTTCCTGCTTCACCTTCCTCAGACCTCTGTGCACTTTGATCCCGAGTCTGCTCTCACTTACACTCAGTGTAAATGAAGACTAACTCGGCCAAAGTCAGTGCAAAACTAGTGTAAGTCCGATCAGAAGGCACTGACCTCAGTGGAGTTACTTCACACACAGTGCAAGTGAGAGCAGAATCAGGTCTCAGTGGAGTCAATTCTGATTTACATGCCTGTGAAAGGAGAATCAAGCCCTAGGTTGAGACTAGCTCAGAATTTGGCCTTGAATTTTGAACAGGTGTAAACTGGTTGAAATCTTTGTCCAGAACTTGAACCAAACATTTCTAGAAGTCCAAAAAAGTTCAATTTAACTGTTTCGTCCTCCATTTTTGCAACTGCTTTGGTACTTCTGGATGGCGTTGGGGACTGGAAGCAGCAGTGGTAAGATGCTGTGAGAGAGAAGCTTTCTCGTGGCATCTGCGCCCCATTCTGTTTCACCTTTATCAAAAGGCCACCTGGGTTTTCTTGGTCCCTGGTTGTCCAAGCCAGGATTCATTGTACAGGAAGGCTGGTCTCAGGAGATTTCAGCTCAAGAGGTTTAGAGAAGGCTCTGAACTTTTGATCTTATTCAACCCAAGCCTTCAGAGATTTGCCCATCCCTGTGTTTGGCTTCTCACATCTGTTGCCGGCTTTTGGCTGCTACACCCTGTGTACTCTACATTAATCCCAGCCCCCTGCAGGATTAAGGATTGACTAGGTCACCTCTTGAGCCCTCATTTCTGTGAGTCTGTGATTCCTGGAGGCTGTAATAACCCTGCTGCCCTGCAGGCTGAATTCCATTGACCAGCACTGAGGTCCTGTAAATCCTCAAAGTTGCCAGGACTGTGAATTGCCAATCCAAAATGCACGTTACGTCCGGTCACATACAAGCAGTCACTAACCTGGTTTTGTTTCCCCAGGGTTTGCCAGGCCAACCTGGGGCGAAAGGCGGCCCAGGAGTTAAGGTGGGTGAAAAGAGCCTCCATGCAGCGGGCTGGTACTGTCAGCCTCTCTCTTCAAATGATTATGTCCATCTGTGTGGTCTCTGCAAGTTACGTCCGTACATCTGTAGAGGCTGCGATGGCATCCTTTATGCACACGGGAACAAATGGACCAGTAAATATAAATACAACCACGCTGCAAATATCCTTGTCCTAGCTCATCGCTTGGAGCATGTCACCCCTCCATTGGTTCCCCCTTCTCCATCACCTCAAACATGACTTGTATTTGGCCTCACGGCCTATCCCTACCTACCTATCATCTCTCGTATACCACTGAGCTGTCCATTTCTACCTCCAATCCGGCCCATGCTGCCAGCCTCCATCTGCCACTTGTTGCCCCTCCCACTGGGGAAGAGCTCCCCCGTGAACATCTGCCAAGTGACCTCATTATCTTCCTTCGGATCCCTCCTTAAAACTCTCCTTTGCCTTAATGCCTACCAAATCTTTGCAATGATTAAACCACGGGTGTGCTGAGACCACAGCCTGTCATGGTTGTCTCATTGTTTCCTTGGGTTCCCCTCTTTGTCAGTCTGTCACTTGTCTTCTGCTTAGACTGTAAACTCTTCTGTTCCATGTCTGTGCAGCTCCTAGCACAATGGGGCCCTGCTCCATGACGGGGGCTTCTAGCCAGTAACAAGATACAAATAATAATACATACAATGAATCTTGTCTCTGGCTCATTGACAGGGTGAACCAGGTGGCCGTGGCCTTCCAGGAATCACCGGAGCCCCTGGGAAACTTGTAAGTAAAGAGACTCCGTCTGTTTATCCCTGTGACTCTCTGGCTCCCGTCCCATCAGTGCACGAGGGCGCGCTCATCCGTCTTTGCTCGTGTTTGTTTTTCTTTGTCTCTCTATTAAGTTGACAATAAAATCGGATGCTTCCACCCCCCCTTCTGTCACCCCTTTCACTATTTGCAAAGGATCTGGAGCTGTGGGTGTGGCTTTGGCTGCATCTCCAAGCCGTGTGTGTCGGTCCCAAGGGCTGAAATAAAGCCATGGGGGAGGCAGGGTGTACAGTGGCTTTTTAAAATCCTACCAACTTATAAAAAGAATGTCAGATCCAGGTCCAGTACCACGTTCTCTGTTACCCAGAGCCCCCTGGGCCCTGCCCAGCCCCAGTGCCATATTCTGTGAACCAGAAGCTCCTGTGGCCTGGTCATAGGTCCAGTTTAGCATTCCCTGATGCCCTGAATTAAATAGCATGAATTAAAGGTCTGGCTTTGCTGCAAACGGCAGGTGCGGCTGGCAAGGAGGGGCACAGGGAAGTCACAGAATGCCACCCCACCCCCCACATGTGGAAAGCCCCCAAGGGCGAATGATTGCATCTGAGTACCAAGAGAGGTGATAGGCAGCTGCTGCCCCTGTGTAACTCCAGCAGATCTCTAGCGGAGTGGCAGGAGGCGGTGCTGTTCTATCACATCCCAGTAGTCAGGCCCTGCTCTGGATTCTTTTCTTAGGGTGAATTTGGACCGCCAGGTGAGCCAGGGCCACAAGGTGTCCCCGGGGTGAAGGTAAGTCTAGCAAGTTGCAAGGGAATGTGAGGCAGAGTTCCTGGGTTCTCCGCTGGCTTTGGCTGGGGGTGTCGTGTTGCGTAACAGAGTAATAGTTAGACCAGGAACGAGGATTCCGGGGTTCTATTCTTCGATCCGGGTGGGAATGTGTTTGACTGTTTAGACAATGGATGTCGGGACTCCTGGGTTCAATCCTTGGCAAGTCCCTGCTCGCGTCCATGCCTCAGTTTCCCAATCTGTAAACTGGGTCTAACCCATACCCCTTCACCTGGGGGTAATGAGGCTTAAACCATTAATGTTTGTAACTTGCTTTGAGAGCTGCGGGTGAAAGGGACTCTAGAAGGGCAAACATTATTACAGTGTAAGGCAGCCATGCCCCCCGGGGGAGTCCCTGCATCTGGGATCTGCCTGTGGGAAGAGTGGGACCGGAATGGGGAAAGGGTGAGAGCTGAGGGCATTGCAAGCACAGGTGTGGAACCCAGCCTGCCCATGCAAGCTCGCCCCATCTCCCCCTCCTCCAGCCTTTCCCCAGAGTGCCCCGGCCTGGGGAAAGGGGAAGGTAAGCTGGAGTGAACCCCGTGTTCGTGGGATGCCAGGTATTAAGGAGGGTGCGGTGGGGGTGCAGGCAAAGGAGGGTTGTGTGCAAAGCGAGGAAGGCAGGGATGCAATGATGTGGAGAGATTAGTGCTAGAAGGGCACCGACAGCTCTGGCTATTCCAATCGGTCCTGGTTTCTTTCCCCTCTGCAGGGCGATCGGGGAGAGCGGGGCCCGGTGGGTCCTCAAGGCCTCCAGGGGAAAGTGGTGAGTGTGGCTTTGATTGCATTTGTGTGTGTGTGCGCGCGAAGAGCCAGAGCCAGACCCTGGGGAAGGAAACGGCCCTCTACCCTTTCCTCCTCCCCGACCCCAGCAAAAACCTTGTGCCCAGGGCTCGAGCTCAGGGAGCCGCTTTTCTGAACCCCCCGGATGGCTCAGTGCAGGGGATCGCACTGCTTGGATCGGGTTTGTCGCCAGGGAAGGGTCATTGTAGAGCAGAGCACTGAGGACACAGTGGGCATCCATCCCCCGTCAGGTCTGCTGAGATCACCAGGGGAAGGGAGGTTTCTTACCACGCGCTGCAAGGCCAATGTAGCAGCAGATAGCCCTGCAAAGTGAATGGCCAGCAAAGCCGCTCTCTAGATTTGGGGTCCAGAATCATAGAATCATAGAATCATAGAATCATAGAATCTCAGGGTTGGAAGGGACCTCAGGAGGTCATCTAGTCCAACCCCCTGCTCAAAGCAGGACCAAACCCAACTAAATCAGCCCAGCCAGGGCTTTGTCAAGCCTGACCTTAAAAACCTCTAAGGAAGGAGATTCCACTACCTCCCTAGGTAACCCATTCCAGTTCTTCACCACCCTACTAGTGAAAAAGTTTTTCCTAATGTCCAACCTAAACCTCCCCCTCTGCAACTTGAGACCATTACTCCTTGTTCTGTCATCTTCTATCACTGAGAACAGTCTAGATCCATCCTCTTTGGAACCCCCTTTCAGGTAGTTGAAAGCAGCTATCAAATCGCCCCTCATTCTTCTCTTCTGCAGACTAAACAATCCCAGTTCCCTCAGCCTCTCCTCGTAAGTCATGTGCTCCAGCCCCCTAATCATTTTTGTTGCCCTCCGCTGGACTCTCTCCAATTTATCCACATCCTTCTTGTAGTGTGGGGCCCAAAACTGGACACAGTACTCCAAATGAGGCCTCACCAGTGCTGAGTAGAGGGGAATGATCACATCCCTCGATCTGCTGGAAATGCCCCTACTTATACAACCCAAAATGCCATTAGCCTTCTTGGCAACAAGGGCACACTGTTGACTCATATTCAGCTTTTCGTCCACCGTAACCCCTAGGTCCTTTTCTGCAGAACTGCTGCCCAGCCATTCGGTCCCTAGTCTATAGCAGTGCATGGGATTCTTTCGTCCTAAATCAGCATGTGCCGGGGGGATCAAGGGAGCAGGAAGAGTCCTGCTCAGTTTGCGGCTCCCAGGCTGGGCCGGGCACTCCGGTAGCTCCCTGTCGTTTGGAAGCGGCAGCGGTTTTACATGCATTGCTCGGAGGGAGAAGAAATCCGCAGTGTGACCCTGGCACATCTCTGATGGTGGCTTGCACTGCAATGACCTTCCGAGGCTGTTTACCAAGGGAGGAGTTGGGCACATTCCCAGTGCATTACAAGGATTGCACCCTCAGTGCCACACACATCCTGCTTGACCCTGCCCAGCACGGGTGCTCTGTGCTGCACGCAGGAGCACAGGGTGGATGGGGACCCAGATGCTGCAGCCTGGCAGTTAAGCTACTTATGGAAGGGAGGAATGCATTAGCAGGAAGGGGTTAATCCTGTGTCTCCTCTCCTAATGTACCCACACCTCGCCCCTAGGCACCCACACCCCTAGGTGGTGGGGTCTAGGGGATAGTGCACTGGACTGGGACTCAGGAGCTCTGGGTTCCATTCATGGCCTCTGGGTGTCCCTCAGCAAGTCACATCCCCTCTCTGTGCCTCAGTTTCCCCATCTGTAAAACAGGGATGCTGCTGCTGACCTGCATAACGTGTTTTGAGATCTTCTGATGACAAGTGCTGTATAAGAGCTAGGGATCGTGACTAGTATTTTATGCCCCCAGCACTGGAGAGGAAGGAAGCCAGGCATGCAATGGACTCGAGACTTCCTACGGCTCAGGGCGGGGGGCTGCGCTTTGCGGTTAGCCACACTTGTGCGCACATGTAGGTTCCAAGTAGCACTCGTCGTTGTGCTGGAAGGCAGCACACAGACTGGGCTCTTGGCCGCGCACATGTTTTGCACGTGACACAGAGGCCCCATGTCCGGGAAGGTTTGGCCTTTGCACACCAAGGTGCATTTTGAAAGAACCAGCACGTGCACTAATTGAGATGGAGGCATAAATTTAACATGAAGGGGCGACTGAGCCAGCCCAGCCCCTGCTGCGAGTGGCCAGACAGGGTGAGGGGATTAGGCAGCAGGAGAGAATCACTCAGGGATTAATGGCCCACAGGAACCGGCTGGGTGCTTTTGACGAAAGCGGGGAGTCGGTCTCCTCCCCAGCCCAGAGAGAGAAGGACACACAGCAGGGAGTGTGTTTTTCTGCTCTTGGGCAGTTTCTGACTGCAGGGCAGGCTCTGAAGCACCCCCCGCCTTTTCTGAGAAGTTATCTGGGAGCTAGAGCGTCCCCTCCTGGAGGACAAACTCCATCCCTGCTCTTCTCCCTGCAGGGTTTAACGGAGACTGTAAGGAAAGGCTAGTTTGAGAGAGACCTTTTCATTTCCTGGGCTCATCTCAAAGACACAAGAGGTTGAGAGAAAAACACCCCCCCTCCCTTGCTTTCTTTAACAAGTTGAATAGGAAACTCTGTTTAAATGGGGCTACGGCTGTTAAATGATTGACAGGAAACCACACCGTCCTGCAGCTGCTAAGATCTACAGCCTGGAAATGGGAGTTAGGTGCTAAAGGCCTGTGAGGGTCTGGGCCTCATCACCTTGCTTGATCCGGGAAGACCCAGGATCGTGCTGTAAATGCCCAGCCAGCTGGAGCTTGGGTGACTCTAAGACGGAGTCAGAAGGATCTTCTCCCTCTTGGCATGCAGGATGCAAAGGAAACACAGCCCATGTCACTCAGCAAGGCCGGCTCCAGCATTTTTGCCGCCTCAAGCAGCCAAAAAAAAAAAGAAGCCGCGATCGGCGGCACTTCGGCATCAGCTCTACTGCCGCCGCTTCATTCTTCGGCAGCAATTCGGCGGCAGGTCCTTCCCTCCGACCCGCTGCCAAATTGCCGCCGAAGAGCCGGACGTGCCGCCCCTTTCCTTTGGCCGCCCCAAGCACCTGCTTGCTGTGCTGGTGCCTGGAGCCGGCCCTGCCACTCAGAGGGGTCTCTCCTCCGTTCCGTGGTCACTAGAGGGTGAACACAGGCACGGAGGGGTGGATTAGCCTCCCCTGGATACTGCAGCGCGTGGTGCTGTGTTCGTGGGAGTTACACGTCCCCTTGGAGTTCTGAGCCTGAGGTTTCCACAAACACGTCGTGGTACAGACCGTTGGGCTCCCTAGGCCTGGGCAGCATCTGGGACACACTGCACCGGGCGCAGGAGGCCCCGCTTTACTGTTCCCACCAGCGCAAGAGGGAAAGCTGGGATTATAGGTTCAGTGGCTCGGCAGTCNGGCCCTGCCACTCAGAGGGGTCTCTCCTCCGTTCCGTGGTCACTAGAGGGTGAACACAGGCACGGAGGGGTGGATTAGCCTCCCCTGGATACTGCAGCGCGTGGTGCTGTGTTCGTGGGAGTTACACGTCCCCTTGGAGTTCTGAGCCTGAGGTTTCCACAAACACGTCGTGGTACAGACCGTTGGGCTCCCTAGGTCTGGGCAGCATCTGGGACACGCTGCACCGGGCGCAGGAGGCCCCGCTTTACTGTTCCCACCAGCACAAGAGGGAAAGCTGGGATTATAGGTTCAGTGGCTCGGCAGTCTAGATGGCAGGAGAGAGATCACTTCATCATTACCTGTTAGGTTCACTCCCTCTGGGGCACCTGGCATTGGCCACTGTTGACAGACAGGATACCGGGCTGGATGGACCTATGGTCTGACCTAGTACGGCCGTTCTTATGTTCTTAGTCTAGAATACACTCATTCGTTCACTGTCTACCTCGCTGTAGCCTTGAACATAGCTGCATCCGATTCAAATGAATAGCCACAAATTACTAATGGCCCTGCTCTCCTCACCAGAGCTGCCACCTGCCCCTGAAGGTCTGTGTCTTTCCTACTGCTGGTTTCATCTGCACACTTTCTCTCTCTCACATTTTGTTTCCTTGATTTCCAGGGATCGAAAGGCGAGCAAGGTCCTCCAGGGATCCCGGGGCCACAGGGCCTGCCAGGTGTCAGAGGAGACAAGGTAACAACATGAAATTCCTGACCGGGGGCAAGGCAGTGATGAGGGCTGAGGCTAAGAGCAAAGATTAGAAGGGAGGTGAGATCCATGAAGTCCACTAGGGACCTCCCCATGAAGATTTAATCTGTCTGCAAAAGTTTCGATTACAGTGATGGGGACTGTAGAAACCCTGTAGATAGGTACCGTGGCTGTGGTGAGTGGGTGGATGCAGGTGAGATATGTGGATGGGGACAGTGGATGGATGGCTGGATACTGTGGGAACGGGAATGTCTGCGTGGCCTGAGGATACGTTTTCCCGGCGCAGGTGAAGGCTGGGCCCAGCTCCCGGCGCCAGCAGATCTTTCTTGCTTTGCCTCCTGCGGTTTGACGGGCTGGGTCGGCTGTCCTGTCTCATGCAGTGGAATGACAATGAACTTGCCCAGGCAGTTCTTTACAGTCACATTTTAGCTCCGTTCATCCCTGATTTACAAGCCCAGTCAGGAACATGGACGCTTGATCCTAACCCAGTTGGAGTCACGGGAAAGTTTCCCATTGGCTTCAATGGGCATGGGATGGTTCAGGCCCATCCACACCCAAGTGGCTTAAAATGGGAGCGCAAATGGATGCGGAGGTAGCACTGAGCCTGCAGTTCTTTGAACCCACAAACATGGAGACCCAGGGAAGGCCTGGCTGAAAAGTTGGCCCCAAGGCCCAGTTTTAATGGAAGGAGTAAGTGGCTTTATTCACAACATCCAGCCAGGCTGGATAGCTAGGGGGAACCAGCCAAAGCACTTGGTCCGGTGTAACCCGGGAGGGAGGTTTTAGGGAGGCTGTTATTTTGGTTGTCCAAAGTCCTGGTTAGAAAGATGTTGAGGGATCTTTCTGCCCCCTGCTCAGTGGGTTACACCCCCGCCCCCATTCTGCCTCTGATGTAAAACACTGATGGTGCAACACACCTTGTCTTCTCGGGCCAAGACACAGACGTGGCATCCCAGGTCCTGATTGTTCTCTGCTCCCTTGTCTAGGGCTCCCCAGGAAAAATTGGAGCCAAAGGTGACATCGTAAGTAATTGACCTTCTTACTGCTCTGGGAAGCTGACTATGGCCCTGCTCTCCTCACTGGGCTGGAGAGATCCTGGCCACTGTGTTTCCCGGGTGGGGAGCTCATTTGTAATGACCTTCTAGAACAAGCTGAGCAATCCACGGCTCAGTGGCTTGGATCCCGTGTCACCATCATTGTGTGTTAAATCCTAAGTGGTTGTTAAAACCCTGGAAGTGTGGCTCTTAGCTGTGTATCATGCTGGGCTTCCTGGAGCCTTTAATACAGCACCCGCAAACTCAGCAGCAAATAATAATAATAATAATATATGGAGATATACCTATCTCCTAGAGCTGGAAGGGACCCCGAAGGGTCATTGAGTCCAGCCCCCTGCCTTCACTAGCAGGACCAATTTTGCCCCAGATCCCTAAGTGGCCCCCTCAAGGATTGAACTCACAACCCTGGGTTTAGGAGGCCAATGCTCAAACCACTGAGCTATCCCTCCCCCCTCAAAAAACAACTAATAAATAATATAGAGATATACCTATCTCATAGAGCTGGAAGGGACCCCCAAGGGTCATTGAGTCCAGCCCCCTGCAAAGCCAAGAGCCTAGCCAGTTTGTAGGATGCCCTAGGCATTGCCGAGCACCGAGCAGAAATTAACTCCATTCCCACCGATTGTATCCCAGCATGCACTGAGTCGCATGTAAAATCCGCTCTGTGAGTTATTTTAAAGTCTTGGTCAGGAAAAGGAAGGGTCACAGGGGTTTAGGACTGGCCACACTGGCACTGGGTCATCAACTTCTGGTGTTCTCCTCCCAACAGTGACTGGTACCAGATGCTTCAGAAGATGCATCTGGCCAATTATTCAGTGCTGCACCTGTGGGTGGACATTTTCCTTCCTGACCACTGTGATGCTTGACTTTCTCCCTACTGTCTGAGGTGTTGAGATAGACCCATGGAATAATTCCCCTTTCTTTATAATCTTCACGCAGGGCCAGGCTTTTGAACACTGGCCTCTGGTTTGTTGCTCATTTTATGGGCGCAGCAAATTATTGAATGTAATGCAGGTATTTTAGATCTCCAGCGACTTGATTGTATCCACAAATCGGGCACTTGCCCAATGCAGTAACCTAGAGCATCTGCAAAAGATTGGAAAGCAAAATTGCAGGCCTCAAGCCAGAGACTTGGTTAAGCTGAAAAGATGGCCCTGGATGCCCCCCTGAAGTTGTTCTCCCCAGGGTGGGAGGTGGGAGGTAGAGGGGGAGGAATCGCATTGACTGACTTGGTTTTCCTTCCCTCTAGGGAGACCCTGGCGTGGAAGGCCTTCCTGGGGAGAAGGGGGAGAAGGTAAGGTACCCTCTGGACAAGGCTTCCTCCTGGCCCGTGGATGTGCGTGTTTGTGCCATGCCATCACGCTGCTCCAACATTACTGAGCAATGCCACAGCACACATTGCTACACCAGAGTGCAGCGTCCAGATGTTACATTGGCCCCATTGGCTGCTTTCGGGCATGACAGCATTTCCGGAGGCTCCCTCTTGAAATCCAGAGGATCCATCAACAATCAGGGCAGGTGCTGACCCTGTTGCTGCCCTGATACTAGTCAATATTCTCATTAACGACTGGGATAATGGAGTGGAGGGTATGCTTATAAACTCTACAGACGGCAGCAAGCTGGGAGGGGTTGCTAGCACTTTGGAGGACAGGATTAGAACTTGAAAGGGCCTTGACAAAGTGGAGAATTGGTCTGAAATCAACAAGATGAAATTCAATGAAGACAAGTGCAAAGTACTTCACTTAGGAAGGAAATATCAAATGCACAACTACAAACTGGAGACTAGCTGGCTAGGTGATAGTACTGCTGAAAATGATCTGGGGGCTATAGAAGAGCACAAATTGAATCTGAGCCAAGAGTGTGATGCTGTTGCGAAAAAGGCGACTATCATTCTGGGGTGTATTAGCAGGAGTGTCCCAGGAGGTCATTGTCCCACTGCAGTTGGCACTGGTGAGGCCTCCGCTGGAGTCCTGGGTCCAGTTTTGGGTGCCCGGCTTCAGGAAAGATGTGGACAAATTGGAGAGAGTCCGGAGGAGGGCAACAAAGGTGCTAAAATGTTTAGGAAACCTGACCTATGAGGAAAGGTTAAAAAACTGGGCATGGTGAGTCTTGTGAAAAAAAGACTGAGGGGGGGACCTGCTAACTGCTCTAGAGAGGATGGTGATCAGCTGTTCTCCTTGTCCACTGGAGATAGGACAAGAAGTAATGGGCTGAATCTGCAGCAAGGGAAATTTTGTTAGATATGAGAAAAAACTTTCCAACTCTTAGGGTAGCCAAGCTCTGGGACAGGCTTCCAAGGGAGGTTGTGGAATCCCCGTCATTGGAGGTTTTTGAGAACCGCTTAGGCAAACACCTGTCCGGGAATGTCCAGGTTTACCTGGTCCTGCCTCAATGCAGGGGCTGGACTTGATGACTTCTCGAGGTTCCTTTCAGCCCGACACACTCATGGCCCTGTGATCTCCCAGGGGAGGATGCTGAGCGGTGTAACAAGGGCTCGTGGCTGTATCTACCAATCACATTCCCTTTCTCCTCTATTTCTAGGGGGAGTCAGGCGAGCCAGGAACAAAGGGTCAGGTGAGTAGCTGTGAATTTAGGAGTTAACAACTCGCCGCCCCTCTGCTCTCAGCTTTCCCTCCGGATTGCCCTTCATGGCTCACTGGATGGAGTCTGTGGGGGTTGGTGGGGGTCAGGCGGGAATTCCTCTCTCTCTGTAATTTTTCTAAGAGATTCAGAAAACTGGACAATTATGAGGAACCAGGATGGATTCAGCATGGCATGATCCTGTTTCGGTTCCATGGGTCAAGCTTCTTAGAGGTCTGTGGATGATCCCAGTCCAGGGCCATTCCACATCACCAGGCTATGCTGCTGAAAGAGCCCTGGGCAGTTGATGTCCAGGTCCCACTGGAGAGATGCCTGCGGTGCATAAAGCACCATTGCCACCAATAAACCTCCTTGCTGGAAGCTTCAGCAGAGAGGCCAAGGGCTGAATGGGGCGATGGAGTCTGAGCTCCAGGCTGGGTCCCTTTGGGTCTGGGTTGAGAAACATGTTAGCAGAGGTGGGCTTGAGGGAGGCGTGTCTATTGCCATGTCTCTCATGTGGACACACAGAAGACATCATGCTCCAGGGATCCCAGCACTTCTTGGGAGCTGTAGATTCACAGGGACAGGAGAAGAATAAGCCTAGAGACCTGATTTCATGAAACCAGCTGTTTTAAAGAATATAAGGCCTGATCCTCAGCTGATGTGAATGGGCATAACTCTGTGGAACTCAATGAAGCTTCAGGGATTGATACCAGCTGAGGACTGGACCCAAGTTCTGTGTGTTTTGCTATCTGGTGGGAGTGTGAATATGTTTCCACCAGCGAGAGAGACCTCAGCCACCACATTCAGAACAGGATCCAAATGCCCCCAACGGTCAGATTCAGGCTTTTGGGCCAGCCCGTTGTACATCCAGCTATCAAATTTGTATTTCCCCCAAAGTGCTGACGTTTAGGATCGGCTCCATCTTTAGCATCCAGACCAATTGGCCTCAGATTATCCTGTTGCTGACCCTCTCTCTCTGTGTGCATCGCAGCAAGGTGTCCATGGTGAGCCTGGCTTTACCGGCCCCACTGGGGACGCAGGGTCACCTGGCGTGAGAGGTTACCCAGGCCCCCCGGGTCCTCGAGGGCTCAACGGAGAGCGCGGTGTGCCAGGAATGCCTGGGCATCAGGGCGTGTTGGTGAGTAACTCCCTGCCCCATACCCTGGCTGGGACCCCTGCCTGTCCCAGGGTGAAATGTGCTTTAAATCCATAGGGACATCACTGAGATGGTCCCTCTGGTCCCCTGGTGGGGATGGGGTTGAAGAGGGTGGTGGTGGTGGGGAGATGAAATGAAACCAGCCAGAGCTTTGTCTCATCATTTAGCAATACAAATGTCGGGGTGGGGGTGGGGGATCTGGGCCTGACCCTGCTCCACTGACATTAATAGCCAGAGCTTCACGGACATCAGTGGAGCAGCTGCTGTTTGGCCACAGGTACAGGCTGGAGAGTCCTAAGCCAGTGGTTCTCAAACTTTTGTACTGGTGACCCCTTTCACACAGCAAGGCTCTGAGTGCGACCCCTCTTATAAATTAAAAACACTTGTTTATATATTCAACACCATTATAAATGTTGGCTGCAAAGCAGGGTTTGGGGTGGAGGTTGACAGCTCGCGATCCCCCATGTAATAACCTTGCGCCCCCCTGAGGGGTCCCGACCCCCAGTTTGAGAACCCCTGTCCTAAGCAGTAGGAGCCAGGCAGGTAGGTATCTTTAATAGGATTTAGGCAACAGTGCCCTCTTATGGCCAATACTGAGCACCGCAAGGACAGGCCCAGCTGGCTGAATCATTTGATTACTGCAGAGACATCACAAGGGCTGGATTTTTTTTGGTCCCCCACATGTCTCTTGAGCAAATGCTTCAAATGCGGGTTTTATGTGGAAGGAGTGACTCCGGGAGGGCTGGGGAGTTGTGTTTCCATCTGAAAATGTGAACTTGTGCCAAAGGTTTAGCTGCTGTTTGACTTGAGGCTCCCTCTTTCCATCGGCAGCGGGTTAAAACTTGCTGCTGGTAATAATCATTGCAGCCATTCTGGATAGTATAGGCCCCTTTGGATGGAGGATAGAAGGTGCTTTCTGGTGCACAGGCCTAGTCAATAGGGTTAAACAAGGGATGGGTTTCCCCCTCCCTGCCACCTGCACATGTTCAGAGCACCTTCGAAATGGCTGTTTGTTGTTGCTCTGGGTGTTTCACCCCTGACATCTGTGCACTCCCTAAGTCCTCAATACAGGGCTGAAGTGAGTCTTAAGTGATGCCTCGGCCTTGTGCTGGCTCCTCTGCACAGGGGTGAATTTTGCCCTAAATTTACAGATTTAGGGGGAAAAAAAATCAGCAACAACAAATCCTCAGCCTGCAGGTCAGACAGAGCTGGCGGATTCAGGTCTTGCCCCTTAGCTTAGGGCTTCTCAGCCTTTTCCATATCACATCCCGCATTTCCACCACCGGATCTCCGTCCCATTCAGCAGCATGAGATGGGCAGGGTGGTCATGGTCCCCGACACCTGCTTGTGACCCCCAGGTAGAGACCTCCCCCTCCCTAGCTAGCAGCAGGTCATTCACGGGGCAGTGATAGTGGCCTGGGGCCAGGTTTCCACTGGGCAATGCTCCCCCCCAATAGGTGTGTTCGGTTCTCTCCGTAGCCAGCACATGGCATGTTAGTGTGTAGGACACGTGGCTGGTTTGCCAGCTCCTGCATCTCTGGGCATGCCATTACAGCACCCCACCCAGACCCTGAACACACACAAGTTCCCTACAGCTGAACCTATGGGGAACAAAGAGTGGAGGCCAGGGATGGCCTGGGAAGTCCTTGTGGGCCCCAGTTGGAGAAGCCCTGCGTTAGAATACTATAGCCCTGCTAGGTGAGACGATCCGTCCAGTGGCTGCTGGATTCCCAGGCTCCAGAATGGTAGCAGACCCTCTTGATTGTGTTAGTGGGGGCAGCCTAGCCAATGGGGCATCCCATGCAGTGCAACTGACCTCGTATCACCAGGTAGGGTGGGGTTGGCCCTGCAGCGAGCAGCTGGGAAAGAGCGTTAGTCTCTGTTTAGCAGGCCGCCGAATCTCTGAGCGTCTCTCCTCTCTCCCGCTCTCAGGGCCGGGATGCGGGGGACCAGCATATTGTTGACGTGGTCTTGAAGATGCTGCAAGGTAAGTAGACGCATGGGCCCCACCCCCTCTCACCCTGACGCGGGGAACCCCAGCTGAGCCCCCCACCACAATGCTCCCTGCATCTGCCTTACAGAGCAGCTGGCAGAGCTGGCAGTGAGCGCCAAGAGAGCAGCACTGGGAGGAGCAGGCGTGATGGGGCCGCCCGGCCCCCCAGGGCTCCCTGGATCACCTGGTGAACAAGGCCCGCATGGGCATGCTGGATCGCGTGGCATCCCGGGCATTATAGGAGCCCCGGGGCAGATTGGCAACACCGGACCCAAAGGTGAGTGAGACACTGGCCCTGCTGCCTTGAGACGGGGAATCACTGGGGATCAGAGGGAAGGGGCTGCCCGCTTCATGCCCCCTCCTCTCCTGATTAGAAACTGCCTTTGCAAAGAAACATTGACAACATTTGGCCATTTTCCCCCCAAAATTGATTTTTTTTTTTTTTTTTTTTGTTAAAACACTTTTCATTCCCCCCCCCCAACCAGGTTGTATTTTGTTTATATAATCCCCAATGGGCATTTTTGATTGATCAGCTTAGTCACATGATAGGATTTTTCAAACCATTTTTCCCCCCCGACGACCCCTGTATATTCTACTAGCTGGACCCTGGATCTTATTTTGCTGTCTCTGTGTAGACTCAGGCTCCCTTGGGACAAACACACACACTCCTGGGCTGATTTCTCCCCCTTCTCCTCTTCCTTCTTGGCAACCCGTCGTCACTGAGTTCCCTTCTGGCCCTGCACAATAGCTGCCTGCCAGGGCAGCCCCCAGGTCCTCTCCTTGGACGCATTAAGCCATCACTTTTACGCTGCAGTCACAACAAATCTCCCCCTTTTTTTCACGCAGGGAAACGAGGGGAGAAAGGCGAGCATGGCGAGGTCGGGCGTGGACATCAGGGTATGCCGGGACCACCAGGTATCCCAGGTAGGCTCGTCGCTGAAATCTGGCACCCCTATTCCGATGTTTGGGAGCGGAAGGTTAAGAGTACAGAGGCTACTCCCTGTGACATAGACCCATTCTCAGCCCTGATCGGTGACATCCCCAGCTGTTCCGGTCCTGGACTCCCCTCATGCCTCTCTGCCAATGCCCCTCCATCCTGACCCCCTGTTATCCCAGTCCTGGGCCCCCAACAGCTCTGCCAATGTCCCACAGTCCCCTCTACTATTCCCATCCTCGGGCCCCCCTTGCACAACTCTATGGATGAACCCCGGTCCTGACCAGCCCAGTGACACCAGCCAGTAACTGCCTGTCCTCCCAGCTCAGCAGACATTGTCGTCTTGCTCAGGGCAGGGCCCAGATCTAGGAACCCGTGAGGCCTCCAATGGGAAGATGCCAAGATACTTGGTTGCTTAAAACGTCACTTGATGTTTATGGCTAACGATCCCCTGAGCAGTGAGAGAGTCCCAGGGCCTGACTTTCCCCCTCCCCACAGGAAGTTCATTGATTTCAGTGGGGGTTAATTGTACCCTGCCTGGGAAGAACTGGGCAATTTCCCCAAGTGCAACCCAATCCAAAGCCCAGTGAGAATCTTTCCACTGACTTCAGTGGGATTTTGAGTCAGATGAGAGGGACCTGTCCTGGAATATACACCACTGGACACTGAGTGTTTCCTCTCATTCTAGGTCTCCCTGGCATTCCTGGACATGCCATCAATGGCAAAGATGGAGAGCGAGGGTCCCCTGGAGTCCCTGGAGAAGCAGGCCGATCTGGTTTACCTGGGCCTGCTGGTCTTCCTGGATTCTGCGAGCTGGCCGCCTGCTTAGGAGCCTCTGCATTCACCTCAGGGCGCCTGACTGAACCAGGCACCATCAAGGGACCTTCATACTGAGTGACATGTGCCAGCATCCTTGGGGAAAATTAAAACGGGAACTTTTATAGACCAAGCTGGCAATGCACCATCAAGACATGGCCAGCCGGGGATGGGAACCAAAGAAATGGGGAACTCCAAACACATGAAAACAAGATAGACGATACGCCTATATGCTTGGGTATCAAAACCATCCACGCTCTTCTGGTATGAAGATGGCACTTGGCCAACCTGAGAAAACCCAAACAAGGGGAATAAAAGGCACCAATGGGGATTTAATTATATATAAATGCTCAGATACCTTGGATTGTGGCAGGGGAAAGATCCAGAGGAACAAAGGAGTGGGGACGAAGGGGTGGTTTACTCCAATATTTTGTACTTAGTGTTAGAGTCCATTAATTACCTCATTCTGATTTTCCCCACTTTCCACACCCTTCTAAAGTAAATAAATTGCCTTTTATTAATATTCTCTTATTCTTTGATGTTCTATTTGGAGGGGAGGAGGGTTTATTGTTGTGTGTGCCCTTTTTTTGGTGCTATTTTTAAGAGACAAAATAATTGTGGTTTAATATTTAACTAATCACCAGATCAATGTTAGGCACGCCCCGAGCTGTAAATCTTTGTAAAATAGGATTGTTTTATAAATAAGAATGAATAAAAAATACCAACTTTTTAAAAACAAATGGACAATAAAATCAAGATGGAACGTTAATGAACTTAATCAATGCGTTGATTTCTTTGAACAAAATAGGGGTTTCTTGGTTTGGTTTTTAAACAAAACAAAACACAATTGTATTGTTATTGCTGTTATTTTATTATTATTATTGGTGGGTGCCTACAGGGTTAAATACCCTCCCTCTTGAAATTATTCCAGTCTCTTGATTAACTTCATTAACAAGAGTTATTTATTTTGTGTGTGTTGGGGAGAAAGTGTGGCTCTTCTTGGGGTTGGAGTAGCCCTGTCAGTATCTTGCCAAAGGAAAGTGAGAGTGAGAGTGAGAAGTTGAGTTTCAGGAGCTGTCCAAGGTGCTGACCCAAAAGAGTCTCAAATTCCAAGTGGCAATACTGTTTACATTTGATACCCTGTGTGTTAGACTGTAATAAACTTGCACAGCTGTCCACAAAATAAAGGTAATTGGTGGAATTATTTTTTTGTTGGATTTAGATGGGCAGAAGTTTTACTTTTTTTTGTTTCTAGTCCTAATTTCCCCTGTTATTAAGTTGATCCTTGTGCTGGTGACAGAGCCCTGGAGACTAAAGTCCTCCCTTCATCCAGAGCAACTACAGAGTCTTGGCATCAGCCGGGTGGGCATGCTCCGTTCACACTGCTCCACCGCTGTCCCTCAGCTGCAGGGATCATCTCTAGGAGAGAAAGGGTCATGCAATCTCCATGACCCATTCAATCACTGGTCTTGCTCCCTTAAAAAAGCAATTAAGGCACAGGGCCCAGATCTGCCAAGGTATTTAAGCACCTAACTCCCATTGAATTCAATGGTCACTTCCTTCTTACCCTGTCTAGGAGTTTATCTGACCCCCATTCGCATCTCTTCAACATCAATGTATTTAATCCCACCACCCCGCTGGGAGGTCAGGAAGCATTGTTAGCTTAAATGGACAGATAGGGGACCAGGGCACTGAGAGATTAAGTGATTTGCCCAAGGTCACACAGAGATCATGTAGCAGAGCCAAGGCTCAACCCCCTGTCTCCTGCAGCCCACGCCGGTGCTGAATGCACCAGACCAGCCATCCCTTCCACACTTGACAATGATGGCTCTAAACTAAAAGAAAAACAAGTTATGTCCGGCACATGGAGCGGCCTAACCAATGCTGGCCTGAGCAGCTGTACATTCTCCCTCTCAAAGCCTGTGGCTTCCATTATTTAACCCTCTAGAGCCCTGGGGGATGTGGCTGGTACATGTGATGCTACACTCAGCACAGTCCGGGAGTGTTTCATACACACCGTTTGTACTCACGTCCATCTGGCTCCCCGCTTTCATTAGTCACGAACCCAAAGCACAGAGTGTGAATCCAGACTTTTCCCGAAGTTTGGGGGTATCTGCATGTATCCCTGGTTCCCATCAGCTGTTCTATCTATGGTAGAAGCATCGACCAGGCCCCTTCAAAGGATCAGGCTGGCAGTGACTGACAGGCAGATGCGGGCAAGTGAGACTGTCGGGGGAATATTGTAGGTGACAGATGGCAACGTTGTGCACAGGGAGAGCCAATGCCGGCAATACACCCGCTGCAGAACAACATAACTCATCACATCCTGCAATCTGCCTCCTCACACCCGGAGCATCCTGCTGTTAAAACGACCTCAGCTTCAGGGCCTGATGAGCTCCTGGGAGGGACAGCTTGGCCCGGCGATCCTAGCTCACAGCCACCAGGGGGCAGTGCTGGCCTTTTCTAGCTCTCTCTGCCTGTAGGTTCCCTGGCACAAATCCAGCACAGGCTGATTGTGATGGAAAGTCTCTTGCTATGTGACAACTGCTCAGTGAGAGGAGGTTGTCAGGTCTCAGTCCAGTCCCCCGTGGACGGGTGCCCATGTCGCACAAAACACCCACTAGACCTGCTTTCTTTTCCCCTTTCCCCCCCCCCCCCACGCTGCAGCAATCTGAGCAGAGGCCAGGGACTGAGTGAGCCCAGACCCTGAGCTCCCCTGTCGCCCCATGCAGGAGGTGGGACGGGAGGGGGTATGCTGACGGGACAGTGAACAGTAGCACGGCTGTAGACAGGACTCTACAGAGACTCACCCTGCACCAGTCTTTGGTTAAAAAAATATGAGCAAGAAGAATTTGCCTCTGGGGCTGTGCGTGGGAGGCAGATGCTAGTGTCAGGAGATGGCAAAGGCTATAATTTCATTGCACGTATATCTACAGTCTCTGTCTCCAGCTACGCGATTAGCTACACACACAGGCAGAGCTATTAGCTAGCAGGAATAGAGGGGACACCACAGATAGCCAGGGTGACAGCCAGTTACCCACGGCAAACCTGGATGATCATTGAGTAGATCTAGATCTAGGCTCCTGCTTAGGGAACTGCGCTGGGAGACAGGGAGAAAGACAGGAACAGGCATAATATCGCTGAGGCAGGAGAAGGTGCTTGCCCCCTAGCAGATGCTTGTTCTATAGGGGCTCAGGGCTCCCCAACAGCTGAAGCCTTAGGGGCAGGGTGGAGTTATGGCTCTGCCCCCAGCCCACCCCAGACACACTCCCCTTCTGTTGTTGCAGCACCAGATAGCTGCCTCGGCCCTGCAAAGGGGCCAGACTGAGGCCCTGTTCCATTCAAGCCCTGTGGGATGTAAGTGATGCCTGGGCCTTGGTTGGGGTGTGACACCCCTCAGGGAATGAAGCCTTCGAGGGTGAACTCTAAAGCTGAAAGCTCTCTTGAGAGCGACTGGGTGACTTAGTTGATGAGGCACTAGACTGGGCATTAGGAGACCTGCGTTCTAGTTTACACTTGGCCACTGAGCTACTGTATGATCTTGGGTAAGTGCTTGCAGGTATGTGCATCCACTTATAAGATAAAGACCTTCTGGTGTTGCTATCCAACAGAATTATTCCTGTAGCTTGTGTGGCTGTTTTCTGCCAGGGGAGTGCCTGGGTTCAAATCCTGCAAGTGGCTGATAGTAGGGTTTGCTACAGAGTCTGGTGGACCTTTTAACAGCAGGCCCCACCACCAAACCTTTAACTTGGCTGGCCCAAGTGAATTCTGGGAGATGTAGTCCCCAGGGGGAAATGATGTGAGTGGTAGACCCACATCATGTGACCGCAGGAGCATGTGACTGACAGGTGATATAAATAGCTTCCTGGGACTCAGAAGAAAGGAGATCTCCCTGGAGTAGCAGGTATTGGAAGAGCAGAGTGAGGTAAGACTTAGAATATGGGCTCTCCAATGAGTGCGCTGGGGAAAAGGGGCAAGATGAAAGAAAAGCTTCCCAGGGAGAGGAGTTAGATATCTGGGGCAAAAGGCCTGGGGTAGCACAGGGGTGTGTAGTGTTGTTGATTCCAAGCATTCAAAAATTGTGAGCTTGAAAAGAAAGAGCTATTGTGGGCTCATTTTATTTAGTTCCTGAGCCTTCAGGTCGTGTTTTCAAGCTTCCTGCTGCATCCAGGCGGGCTAGGAACTTACCGTTTCTTTAAAAGAGAGCAGGGACTTTCAGGTAATCCCCTGACTTCAGGAGCCTGGGCTTTGAGAAGAACACCAAATATCATGACTTGGTGTGGGAGTGAGGCCTGCAGTTGGCCACTTGTATTCTTTAGGGGCCACAGGACTGGGGCTTAGGGCTGGGAGGAAATCTTTAAAACACTTTTACTGAAAGGAGAGGTTTTTTTCCTAAAATTCTTTGGAGGAAAAAAATAAGTTTCCTTTTTGACCAGATCCAGTTCCAGCAGGGGTGGGAAGAACCTCCCTCCATCCCCTGTGCTGACTGGGCTATAGTCCTGGGGAAGGAACGACAGCGCATGAGAACCCTGCACCAACTGTCTTAAGGAGCTGCTCCGCCTCGGGCAGGGTGATGGGGCTATCCTGGGTTGTGCCTGGAGTGCTGGAAGGTAAGGACTCTCTAGTTTGGTTGGAGGGACATTTAAGCATCTCCCAACCCTACCTCACAGGCAAATAGCAGGCAGCAGAGCTGGAGAGGGAAGAACCAGTTGCAGGGTTGCCAGAGAAGCACAGGTAGTGAGCATTGATTTCACATGAAGAGTTGGGGGGTAAAGAGTTCCCTACAAGTCTATTCACGGTGAGGTACCTTGGCCAGCTGGGATTTTTGCCTTGAACTCTCAGTTGCACAGAGACCTCTTTATACCGCAGTGGCAGCATAAAGGGGCATTAAAGTAACTTCTGCCCACTCTAAGGCCCCTTTGTACTGCCAGAGTGGGGCAAAGGGGCATTGGCATGAGAGATCTGAGACTAGGGTGACCAGACAGCAAGTGTGAAAAATCAGGACGGGGTGGGGGATAATAGGAGCCTATATAAGAAAAAGACCCAAAAATCGGGACTGCCCCTATAAAATTGGGACATCTGGTCACCCTACCTGAGACCCTCATTTCTTAGTGTCCAACACCTGCTTCTCTCCCTAAGGAGGAGCTGGATTGAACAGGGTAGAATTGCTGTAGGAAAGCCGCTGGGTACCGTTCACCAATCCGGAGTTCAGCTGAGCCCTCTTTCAGTGAGGAGAGCTGGAAAACTCTTGGCGATGCTGGAGAAAGCTGCTGATCTTTTAATAGTTAAAGAAGAGACCCATGACTCTAACCAGACCTGCTGCTATCTCTCGCTATTGACATGGTCCAATGAAAGCTAGTAAAGTGTGGTTAAACTTGTCAAGGTTACAAATCCGGAGAAGCTGTAGAGGTCACGCTTAAAGATGCATGGTCCCCTTTGAAAGGCAACTAAAACCGTTCTGATCCATGAGCTGCCCAGGAGCTTAGGACACCCCCCCCTCCCCCACAGAGCATGTCCAACGAAATTCTCCTTTCCGAATCTGGTGCCTCCCCTGGAAGTCATTATGTAATGTGTGTGTCACACAGAGCAGGGGTGTCAGACTGCTTTGAAGGGGAAGGACAAATTGCATGTTTAATTATGGGCTGGGGTATCCTACTCCCCATGGCAGAATGCGCATAGGAGGCTTGCAAAGAGACCCAGGTGTGTGGGGATGAGTATAGAGTGGGTGTGTTTGGCCTCTATGTAGTCACTAAATGCTCACTCTCCTCCCACCTCCCGTTCATAGGTGTTGAGGGGATGAATGAAGGCTCACAAAGCACTCTGAGATCCTCCGATGCAGGTCACTGGAGAGAATGCTAAGAGTTACGAATAAGCTCAGCTGATGGATGGGAACAGGAAGGAAGAGGGTGTGGGAGCGAATAATCAAAACACGTCTCATCAGCACACGCCATCCAAAAAGCTCCTGCTCCTGTCGGAATTGCATAACGTGCCCAGAGGAGTACAGTGTGGGGTTCCCGCCCCCTACCCAATGTGCGCATCAGAGCAGCGTGTCTCCCCCACAAGTTCCTTCATCTCAATTTAGCCTGGATCCATCTTCCCCAGGCTGTGCGAAGGCTTCTCCTCAACTAAATTAATTATGTTTCCATTTCAAATCACGGACCCGCTTCCAAGAGCCTTTCACAAACTGCCTCCCCAGCCCGTATTATTTCCAATCATCCAACTTTAATAGGACTCTCCCTTTTTATATGAAAGGTGGAAGTTAATTTTAAATATTTTATTTGTAAGACAAAATTTAATCAAGAAATTAAGCAGCCTGAATACTAATTATAGTCTGGACTCGGTGAGCCTCCACCGAGTCGCAAATAAGATCAAATCTGTCTTCTTCATCAGAGCCCTCATAAATATTCATCAAACAAATAGAAGATTGGATGCCATTAAAGAGAGGAGAGAGATTGAAATCAGAATATTTCTGTGGAGTTGAAAGGGTTGGATGGCGTCCAAGCTTTGCCCCAAATAATAATAAATCATTGTTATGAGGAGGTTAAGAAATGGGCCTGTCAAATGCTTGTTGTCTTGGCTTTTGGACAAATCAAAAGAGATCTATCCTAATTTTTTCAGCCTGCTCCTTAATAAAAATGGACAGTTAGAATAAATGGTTAGGAATATTAATCTTTGTGTCCCGCCGGGGATGGTGGGTGAGAGACAATGGGTGAATTGCCCAAGTGTAGAGAGTTACGGCTCAAAGTTGGGACCTAGATTTTGGGTGTGTCTAGACCCACTTGACTGGATTCACCCATCAACTTTGGGTGTGCCAAAACGCTACCAAATCAGAATGGTCCATCTTGCGCTCTTTGCTCTAATGTAAATGACTCCAGAAGGTACAATGCCACAGCCTCAGGCCTAGGGTCCTGGTTGGTTTGGTTTTTTGGGGGGAAAGCAGGGCATGTAAGTGCTTTTGTGTGTGTGTACGTTTGACAGGGTGCTGGGCAAAGGGTTGCTGATTCAGCCCTCTGTCGCGCCAGCTTCCATTTAGGGGGATAGATTAGAGCTGGCTGGAGATAACCTGTCCCTAATTGGGGAGGCAGCGAGAGCTGCCACCTAATTAGCGTGGGGCTCAGGGGAAGGAAGCCAGGGGGGAGCAGAAAGAAAGGGAAAAGGCAGGGAGTGGCAGCAGGGAGGTAGTTCTTCCCTCCCTCCTGCCTGCAGATGGTGAAGGGCCAACGGTATATGATGAAACAGTGGTGGGAACAAGCCTGTGAATAAACTGCACCAGTGGATGCTAACCCCAGGTTCTCAGAGTGACTCTGTGGACTTAGCAGAGGCAGGAGCCAATGGGGCTCTGATGCAGTATGTCACTGCCTTGTGCTGGATACAATCAAAACCACTGGACTGTGTGCCATGATTTGCATGTGACCCAGGGTCTCAACCGCTAACGGAGTTTCTCCATTAGCTCATGTGGCCCATGGGGCTATGTAGAGACAAAGAGCTGTAGCCTCTGGCCACAGATTTGTCACAATAGAGGTCGGGATGTAGGGTGGCGAGGTAGCTTTCCTTGGACAATTCTCTGGATGCTGCGGTGCGTGGAGACGGACATCCCCAAAGTTAAACTGGGAAACGTTCTTTCCGCTTGTTGGTGGTTTTATTTTCCACACGCTCTGGGGAACTGTTTTCCGCCTTTGCTTTGAGAAACGTGAACCCTGCAATTCTTAAAATAATATAAACCCTTCTCCGATTCTGAGCCACGTCAGAAGTGACTTAAACTGTCAGCTCAATAACTATGCGAGGGCTGATTCCTGGGCTGGAGGGTTTGCTCTGTGAGGTGTCATCCTTCATGGTAACATGACTAGCTGTCAGCAAGGTGCCCCTTGCGAAGGAGAGGTGTCAGGATCCATATTAATACCATGCTCCCTCCTGCATAGGACTGCACAATAAGCGCAAACGAGCATAAAGGGAAGAGGGGAAAGGGTTATTTCAGTGGGGAAAACCTCTGGGGCTTCAGTAAGGAGTTGTGGGTCAAGAACCGAAGCCTAAGTTGTTTTGGCCCTATTATTTAACGTGTTGTTGCAGTAATAATAAGATCTAGCTATTCCATAGCACATTCCAAAAGCACTTTACAAAGAAGGAGAGTATCCTTATCCCTGTTTTACACTTGGGGAAACTGAGGCACGGAGAGAAGTGACTTGCCTAAGGTCACCCAGCAGGCCAGTGGCAGATCCAGACCAGTGCTCTAGCCAACACTGCCTTCCAGTAGATTCAGCACTGTACAAATAGACAGTACAGGACAGTCCCTGCCCCAAAGAGCTCCCAATCTAAAAGCCAAGACATCTCTGCTGGTAGAGACAATGAGCAAGTTGGGGTGGGAGAAGTGGGCCCTCAAATAGGGCTGGGGAGGAAACACTTTTTTTTTCTTCCCTTAAAGCTTTTTGGGTTTTGCCAAAATTGAATTTTGTTTTTCAGAAATCTCTCCCCACCCCCCAAATCTGTTTGTAAAAGCTGTGTTACATGTTGAACAGCTTTGATGAACACATGGGACCAGCTGTAGGCATAACACTAAGGAGATGTGTGCAGTTCTTTGTGAATCTCTCGCCCTGTGCAGTAAGGAAGGGTTCTGTGATATTGCTGGAAGGACCATGGGATCTTGAGCATAGGATCTTGCCCTTTAAATCTCCACCAGCATCTCCCTCTGTAGTCAAAGATGCGCTCATTAAAAGACAAGGCGCGCTGAGGGTTTACAGAACCGCCTTGTCAGTCAGCTGTGGATGTCTAGGGTGGGGGAGAATCAGGCTCCAATCATGGTATTTGCAATTCCAAGTGAGGATTTAGAAACTGGGATCGTTTAGTTTGCAAATGCCATGGCGGTGGGGACGAGATGCTGATATCAACGGAGCTCTCGAGGTGCCAAGAAATCTGCAGGCGTCATCAGTCCGGGACACAGCCCTTCATCCCTTTGGTCAGGAGCGTCTCCCATGTACCTGATATCACCAGGGGTGGAGGAGGGACCGCTCCATGTTTGAAGAGCAACTTTTGGCACTTTGCATGTGGGTTCCCTTCCCTAATCATCCTTTGCTGCCTTTCCTGGGAGGGGGGAAGGGTGTTTAAAGGTCTAACAGTCACTGAAGTTTTAGTGGGAGCTTTAGAACAACTTTAAAAAAAAAAAAAAAAACACACCCCAGGACTTTAGCCTTTCTGATCAATGTTGTAAATATACAGGGCCAGACTTTGCTCAGCTCAGCGCAGATGTGGGGAAAGGTCGAAGGGGGCTCATGCTTTGTTGCCTTCCCTGTAGAACACTCGTTTGCTCCCAACTTAACTTCTGTCTGGTCTTCTAGCGGAACCATCACCATAGTATCTGAGCATGCAAGAACTAAACTAGCCAGGTGCATTATGGGTCTTTCCCTTCCTTGAAACATCAACTATTGGCCAGAGACAGGTCATTACAATTGTTGGACCTAGAACGGCAAGCCCCAAATGGTGTACAAATGTTAATTCACCCTTCCAAGTCCGCATATTAGGTACAATAGGTAAAGGATAGGTATAGATGTATATGTACTCCAATTACCAGTGATATGCAGCCACCTCTGGAGTGGAGTGTGGCACCTATTCTAAACAGTACAAAGCAATGCTACCCAACAGCTAGGACGGGACGTGAAGGCGGGGGGGGGGGGGGGGGGGGGGGGGGGGGGAAAGGAGGAAAGAGAATATCATACCAGATTGAACATGCGCTGGGAACTGAGTCAGAGTAAATACATTTTGCCTAACAGAAATTTAGCCAGGACACCTGAGTTCACTCCCTCCTTTTATGATGATCGCCTTTAGTAGACAAAGTTCATTGTGAATCAGGATCTTGGCTTGACACCTCATCTCAGACACCAGGCACAGCAACAGAGGGGACTGAGGCAGTACTGAGACTCTGGCATCACTTTGTGTTAGGGTGACCAGACAGCAAGTGTGAAAAATTGGGACAGGAGTGAGTGTGTGTGTGTGTGGGGAAATAGGAGCCTATATAAGAAAAAAAACCCAAAATCGGGACTGTCCCTATAAAATCAAAACATCTGGTCACCCTACTTTGTGTGGCAGAGAGCACCTTAGCACCTTTCTTGGTCTTTTGCCTCGGAGGGAAGAAGACAACTGCATAACCAGCCCCCTGAGAGAAGCTGATACGTTGAGGCACTGTTCTTGAGTTTATGATTTGACACAATGATGCTGCTGTTTCTAGGACGACTTTAGGGCCAGATTTTCCAGGCTCAGTTCAGTGGCTACACAAGACCCGCCTAGCCAAAGCCTAGCTGCTGAGCTCACCCAGCAAGGCGTCCTTTCCTCCCAGGGAACATTTCCCTTCTTGCAAGGATCTTCCGGATCCCTTTTGAGAGCAGCACAAGGCCGGCTGTGAGAACCTGTCAGACCAGGGGCATGCGGGTGGCTGTGGGCAGAGGGCACTGGCTTTTGCAGGGAGGGGCTGATCCAGCTCGTGTTGCAGTGAACAGAAAGATGAGCGTTGTTTCTGGCTCTGGGTGGGGAAACCTAGCCGGAAATGAGGGTGCAGAAGGACAGAGGATGTGTCTGGATGGTGAGATGGGCACCATCACGACATGAATAATTCAAGGGGTTCAGATAAAGTTTCCTTGTGCAAGCTAATGCATTGATTGGACCAAATTGCCTCCCTAGCCCTCAAGGAGGTAAAAATGAGCTAATCACCGTTTGTTCTCTCTCGATAGATGATTAACCACAAATTAGAATATTAAACAGAGGACTCTGGGTATGTAAATTAATGGCTGAGAACTAAGTTAATTACCCGAGAAGCCATAAAACTGGCTTATTTTTATCCTCGGATTATTGTTCACAATTTTTTTTTAAAAAGGGTTTATTTTAGAAATGGCTTTTTTTTCCTGCCGGTTGAGACCATAAACAACATTCATAGCTGTGCCAGCTGCAATGGAGGCAATTAAATCTCATGCTTCAGGGCCCGGCGCTAATAAGGATCAGGAAGGAAAATTTCCTTTATATGTCTGACATTGCACAATAGACTAGGGGGAGCTGTTTTCCAAGGTGCTGAGAACCTGCATCTCCCATTGACTGACTGTCATTGGAGTGAAGGGTGCTCAGCATTTCTGAAACTCTGGCCCTAAGTGATTGTCAGGAGTTGGAGGGGATTGTGAAGAGAGCTTACCTTTTGCTGTAGTCTTGGGGGTTGGAGGCAGCTGGGCTAGATAGATCAGTAATCTCAAAGTGCCCTCTTAATATTAATGATCACCACATGCTGGCTATTAGCTAGGATGGGCAGGGATGGTGTCCCTAGCCTCTGTTTGCCAGAAGCTGGGAATGGGCAACAGGGGATGGATCACTTGTTTCCCTGTTCTGTTCATTCCCTCTGGGGCACCTGGCATTGGCCACTGTTGGAAAACAGGATACTAGGCTAGATGGACCTTTGGTGTGACCCAGAATGGTTGTTCTTATGTTCTCCTTCTGCAATCGGCATTAGTCTGGAGATTCCTATCTACACTGGGAGCTAAATATCATCACCTTGGGTGTGCTGTTGATCACTTCATTCTGAGCATTAGTTTGGAGCACTCAGAACTGGGATCGTTGGTTAATTGTATCTGCTAAGCTGTTCTCCTGCAAAGCACTCGGAACACTGACAGACCATACCCAGACAATTCTCAGTTCTGTGCCCTCAATTGATTCCAGGCTCCTGCCTGTTTCAAAAAATAAAAACGGCAATAAACCATGCTCATCTGGTTGGGATGTTTGTGCAGCCCACACCCATCTGGCTGGTGGACAGACAGCACCCTTGGCATGGGCGTGAGAGTTTGAATGTACTTCCAAATGTAAAAGACTGGGTTTTGTATCTAGTTACAGAAAAGGACCAAAAAGTGACAAGACCCTCCCAAATGGAAGAAGGCAGGTGATATGATGTGAGGAAGGCCCAGACTTCAGAGAATCACCTTTGCTAATAGCATATATGGCTGATATAATAATGCTGGGAAATCTTATTAGAGGCAGAATTGAAGGGATATGTGTGTGTGTGTGTGTGTGTGTGTGTGTGTGTGTGTGTGTGTGGGGGGGATGAATATGAGCTGTGCACCATTTCTAGCTTGTTATAAAACCTGACTCTAGCCAAAGGAAGCGTGAGGCATTGGGTGAGGAGTCAGGGGAAAGGGGATTCAATTCCTGGCTTTGCCAATGACTTGCCATGTGACCTTGGGCAAGTCACTTCATCTCTCGGCACCACCCTCTGCTTGTAGGTGCTCTGTGTTGCCCTTTGGGGAGGGACACTCCTACAGCACCAACCCAAAGGACCCTGATCGCTGTTGAGGTCTGCGGGCAGTACTGGAATATGAATAAACTTCCCAGACAGAGCATGGGTGTGTAACAAACAGCTGCTTGCCGATGGACAGCTCCATGAAAGGGACTGAATGCAGGACTCCCAAGAGCTGAACACTGCTTGAACGAAAGGAAAACCCCTTTATCTGTGAGAATGCAGTAGGCTGTTAGTCTAGGCTCCGCCACTAAGGGGAGCCACAATCACACTATATTAAAGAAGCATGGCAGTTCTGCTGAGTGATATGATGCAGCGTGTTCCTTCTGACTGGGTGGAAGTGGCCAGTTTGATCGCCATTAGGCCTTTAGGTCTGGCTTTTTGCAGGAATAAAACGCAGGCGTTGAGCACCAAAATGCATGCAAAAGCTCTTCTGCACCAAAGAAAGAGGAAGGTGCTAGGCCCGCTTGTGGTGATAAAAGAAAATGAGACTGTGTCTAGCACATGCAGCAGTCCCCTCTGTATGCTGCATTGGACTTGCCTGCTGACCTTTGCACTCCGCATGTGTGGGGCAGGTGTCGTCCATCCGACTTTGAATGGGTGCAGCAGTGGAGCGGGCGTGATCCTGGCCTCTGTGCCGCATGCATTGCTTGCGAAGTGAAGCCGTGTCGTATGACTTGGGTGCTTTTCAATTGCGCGAGAGAGCTCTAAGCCAGATGCAGCCAGGAAACGCACCACGCAGCTAGGAAGCAGCTCTTTGCAAGCAGCGTCTCTCTCGGATTTCAATTAGCAGTACCAACTGCAGCGAGGTGGCGCAGGGCCATGGGCATAGCGAGTGCTCTTTCGAGTGTGCACACTCCTCCTTTGAAGGGGTCCTAATGTGCTCCTCTGTCACACGATAAAGGGGGAAGAATAGTGCTGACAAAAGGCTGATTTAATTACTGGAATTGTTCTGATTACAGCCTGCAAACACTGTTATCTTGTAATTATTGCTAAGAACATGCCATTAGTACATGATTAAACACAACGTCTTGTGGGCTGCTGGCTGATTGTCTGATGCCTTATGAACTTAATTAGTTCGTGCTGATAGGAAGCAACTGGGAAGATGGAGAGAGGCAACCATGCTACAAGGCGCAGGGGTCTCTTCCTTGGAGATCTGGAGGAGTAGGTCTGCCTTAGCATGAAGGACAGCTCCTTAGCTAGGCTCCCAGAGGAGTCTCCTTATCGCTAATTAATAATAGCTCCTTTCATCTGAAGATCTCAGATCTATCGAGGTTCTCCTGCTGCGCTCACCACTGGAGCATTAAAGCACTTGGGGCCGAATCCTCAGCTGGTGTAAGTCCGTATCGCTTCCACTGACTTCAGTGGAGTTGCACCCATTTGCAGTCTGGCCCCACTGTCAACAGAGAGGGGCTCTCCCTGGCTTCGACACGTGTGGAAGGAGCTCAGCGCCTTTCAGGATTTGGCCTTCCCGAATGACAGTAGCACCTACAGGCCTCCATCTAGATCAGAGTCCTGGTCCTGTCAGAAACAGGAGCAGAACCTGAGTCTCCTGAGCCTCAGGCCAGTGCTGTGCCCACTAGGCCATACTGCCTCCCGTTTATTTAAAGTCCTCCCCCTTGTAATAACATGCCCAGACTGGGATGAATGTTGCTCCCATTTAGGCCCTTGAATTCAAAGGGTTTGCGCAGGTGCAGCTGAGCAGTGGATTTGACGCAGAGGCTTTTCACTGGGACAGGGGCTGCTGCTGCACTGAATCCTCGGGAAGAAATCGGCACTTCAGGGGCAGTCGATGGTGTCAGGAAACGCACCCGGCCTGGCTTTTCCAGGCTGGGGATCTTGGTTTTATTCTGCACGGGAGTTCCTGAGCTTTCACTCACCATGGTAGGCTCTTCCCCTTGGGAGATAACACAGACGCTCTCTGCAAGTCAGACTAGCCTGTAAAAAGTTCCAGTTCTGCCTCCCAGCTCAGTGACACACAATGGGTCAGAATCGCCCCCCGCCCTGCAGATGAGAGGGGAAGGGATCCGGCCCTCGGTCGCACAGCATGTGAGTGACAGGTGGGTAACGACCCCAGGTCTGTTGTACGTCTGCGATAGGAACAAATTAGTTCATTGGGAAGTGGCTTGGATCTGATTCTCCTCTCACGTTGGTTTGATGCTGATGTAACTCTCCCGGCTGGGGGTAGGGGCAGATTAACAAATTTGCCGCCCCTAGGCCCTGACAAAATTGCCTGCCCCCCTGCTCCCCCGCGGCAAGCCTGGGAGGGAGGGGGGAGAAGGAGAGCGCTCGGGGGGTGGCGGTGGTGGAGCGGAGGTGAGCTGGGGCGGGAAGCGATTCCCTGCCCCCCTCCCCCCCAAGGGTTACTCCCCGCGCCCGCCGGCCCCAGCTCACCTCCTCCTCTGAGCGCGCTGCTACTCGCTTCTCCTCCCTCCCTCCCAGCGCTTTCGCGCAGCAAGCCTGGGAGGGAGGTGGAAGGAGGGAAGTGTGGCGCGCCGGGGAGGAGGCGGGTCGGGGATTTGGGGAAGGGGCGGAGTTGGGATGGGACCGGGGGGAAGCGAGCAAATTTGCTGCCTCCGCAAATTTGCCACCCTAGGCCTAGGCCTTGTTGGCCCAGGCGATAATACGCCGCTGCCTGGGGGGGATGACTCCTGACGTACTCCGGGATAGTCAGATTCTTGTTCATAAAGGTACAACATTCTCTTCAAACAACTGCGCTTCTCTTCACTGTGCGATCCAAGGCAGCGAAACCCATCCCTTCCCCGTCCTCCACGACACCTAGACCAGAATCATCCAGGAAAAGCTTTATTTTTGTCCAGGAGACGCTAATCGCTTTCTGCATAGGGACCTCTCAACCCCTCTCGCGTGCCGTCGGCCTGACGCGGTGACAAGGGCATGCAAACTCATCCTGACGTTTCATTAGCAGAATTAATTCACAGCCTAATTCTCCACCCGTGTTGAGAAATCAAACCTTCCATCAGAGGGTGCCCTGGGACCCTCCCTGTCCAGGCACTGAGGCTTGGGTCTGAGTGTGTTATCATTCAGAACCAGGCTGGGCATTTATCATAGACTTAGAGGAGAGGATTGGAAAGCTGGTTCTGTATCATTTGCTTATTGCCATACCCACTCCAGTGCTTCTGACATGCCCTGGGGCGGTGTGATCCAGCGGACGGCACACTAGACTGGAACATACCTGGGTTCTAGTCCCCACTCACTGACCTTGTTTCCCCTCCCATCTTTTGTCTCTTTCTGTGCCTAGAACAGTGGGGCTTCCATCTTGCTTGGGGCTCCTTGGTACTACTGTCATACAAATAATTAATACTAATGAAGGGAGTCCTGGGGCAGGCCCCTACTGTCCATTAGGAGAGATTGTAAGTGCCATGGAGCAGGAACCATCTGTATGTTCTATGTTTGTACAGCTCCTAGCACTGTAGGGTCTTGGTCCACAAGTGGGGCTTCTAGGCACTGCCATACTACAAATACTAAATAATAACTGAGCCCCACAATATTAATAATATATGGAGATAGACCTATCTCATAGAGCTGGAAGGGACCCTGAAGGGTCATCGAGTCCAGCCCCCTGCCTTCACTAGCAGGACCAATTTTGCCCCAGGTCCCTAAGTGGCCCCCTCAAGGATTGAACTCACAACCCTGGGTTTAGCAGGCCAATGCTCAAACCACTGAGCTATCCCCCCCTTAATGCCTGGGGATTTTCATCCTACAGCCTCATTCATCTAGTCAGAAAAAGAATTCTGTTGCAATTGGTTTTAAGCCCTTGGAACGATTCTGTGATGGAGCAAGGGGATACGGTGGCTTGCGCGAACAGCCCCGAGTCAGGAGACTGGGATTCTGGTCCCACTTCTGCCGTTGACTTTCCGAGTAAGCGGCTTTAGCCTCTGTGTCTTACCTTCCCCGTCTGTAAGGCGAGGATAAGATTTGCCCCGCTATTTAGTAGGGGAGTTGTGACGCTAAATGAATGTTTGTGAAGTACATCCTGGGCCTGATCCCAAGTCACTGGAAGTCTTTCCACTGACTTTTCTAAGGCCCCTGAGTCAGGCTCTAGTATCCTTGGATGGAAGGTGAAATCCTGCCTCCAGGCTCGGGGACTGTGGATGGCAGCTTCACCTCCCCGACACTCCCTCGCTGAGGGGTCCCCGGGCCGGCGCTTTTCACTTCAGTGCACCTGTAATGAAGGGTAATTCCTAATCACGTCTGGCTAATGGAGGCTCTGAGGGCCAGGGCTACTGATGGACGCCTGCCTTGACGTAATTCCCAATGTCTTTCAATGGAGCCAGGATGTCACCCAGGGTATTTAGGAAGCACACATCACTGCAGTATCTAGGCAACAATTTAACATTCAGTTCCACTCTGCCAATCACCGAGCTGGCTTCTGAATTCATCCATGTTGCTTTAGGCCTGTCCCTGGGGCAGGTGGTGTAATCTGGTTTTCCCATCCTTTCTGCACTTCATAAAAGAGGTGTGTGTGTGAAACAAATTAGCCCCATGAAAGGCAAAGGAAAAAGGGGAAATACATTGGAAATGGGTCTATTAACCCAGCCCGAGCTCACTAAAGGATCCATGAATAAAATATGAAAAGAACGAATTTATAATGGCTCATAAACATTTAATCCCCTTATGTGGCACATACATATATTTATATACAGACACACAGCCTGCAGAGCCCTCTAGTTAGGGAAGCCCAAGCCTGGATAAACAGGTTTGTGCTCTTGTGAATACAAATTGACTGGCTCTCTTCCTAACAGAGGCCAGTGGGGCGGGGACCAAGGTCTGCATGAGGGTGTAGAATTGGATTTCAGCAGGTCCCAAGGCGCCGAAGTCTCAATGAGCTGTGCCCAGGAGAGAGCAGCTCCAGATTAATCTAGATTTCGGGCCCATGTCTGAACCACAGATGGAAAATTGGCTCTTTCACAGTTTTGAATCTAGCCTGGGACCAAGACTACACAGTAGGATTCAGCTGAGAGCGTAGTGAGCAACGGGTCCTGTATGCAGAGCAACGCTGGAGTTACGCTTGGTCCATGCAGGGGGCAGCTGGATGGTGCAGATGACACTGGCCTTTTCTGGGCCTTCCTCACACGAGGTCACTCTTCTGGCCCTGCCGTCCAGATCCGAGGCTTTGGCTGGGTGAGATTACTCGGCCGCGGCTGGCACCTTACCAGTGGATGCCCTTCTCCCCTCGCCAGGAGCAAGGAGCTCATCTCAGCTGGGGCGTGAGCCCCTGGCTCGGGGACTGTGGATGGCAGCTTCACCTCCCCGACCCTCCCTCGCTGAGAGGTCCCCGGGCCGGCACTTTTCACTTCAGTGCACCTGTAATGAAGGGTAATTCCTAATCACGTCGGGCTAATGGAGGCTCTGAGGGCCAGGGCTGCTGATGGACGCCTGCCTTGATCGGAGCTGACACCGAACGCCGCCGGGGCCCGCGGTGGAAACGATTCCCAGGCAAACGTCGCTCGGTGGAGCGACGGAGCCTCCCGCGAGGAGCTGCCGGCAGCTGCTCCGTTCAGAGAAAACGTGGCTCCGTAGGACCAGCTGCCCCTGCGCTGGGCCTGTGAGATCTGCGGGGTCCTTCGCCACAGTGAGGGGCAGTCACCGGGCCATAGGGGCCAGTGTTAACGGCAGGGAGGTGCTTTATTTGAAAGTGTGGTGTGCCTAGAGCTCTTCCGGTAACGGGGAGATGGGACTGACTCTGGTAGGGAGCAAGCTACCCCCTCTTGCAGCTCTGCAGCAACCCTGATATTCCAGCCATACGCCCCAACCTAGCGCTGCTGATGCACCTCCGCCCTGACGTGCAACTCGCCGTCCCCCCCCCGGCTGTCCCAGTGCCAGCTCCCCCGCACAGCTCAGCTAATGCACCTGACCCAGCTCTTAGTCCCCATTCTGCACCTCGGCTTTGTATTTCCAAGGGATTTCTGTGCTTCCAGGGCACTTTCTGTCAGTGTTCCCGTCCCTCCGGCTGCCCCTAGGCTGTGCAATACCTGGCAGGAAATCGACAGCCTGATGGGGGAAAGGCACGAGTGATTCCAATGGATGCTCATTTTGCTGGGGTGCATTTTTAAACCAGTTCTCTCTAGGTTTCTCTGAAACTCTGGGTGCGCCCCCCCCCCCCGTGTGACTTTTTTTTTTTTTTTTTAGTGGAGGAATCGCTGACCCCCCGACCCCATTGCATTTAGAGCCAAATTTTCACCTGGTGGAAATCAGTGCAGCTCTATGGGCTTTAATGGCGCTACGTCAGTTTACAGCAGCGGAAGATCTGGCCCATAGCGTTGATATCTGTGTCTGTAGCACAGGGAAACTTTATGGTCGTCCGCATACACTGCCCCGCTCCTAGCACGGTGTGCAACTCACCAGTACCAACCTCGAACCCTGAGAACCCTGCTTCTCTTTCAGACCTTGGGATGGGAGGTGGGGGTCTCCCAGGCCCAGTGTGGGGCTATGCAGAGCTCCTCCTCCCCCCTGGGTCTTTCGGGCAGAAAGATGGGTGAGAATTTCCCATTCTGCAGAAAGGAGATATTGCAAAGCAGCTGCTAAGTCCTGCAGCCCTCATGCTGGCAAAATTACCATTGACTCTTAATTGTTCTCATTGATGGACCGATAGCTAGTGAACTGTATTCCTGATCCCTGGGAAATCCATTGTGCCGCTGGATTTCAAGGATGCTAGGCAGCAGCCACATCACTCAGCGCTTGGCCCTGCAGTTCTGATACAGGCAACAGTCCCATGGATTCTTCAGCCATTCGCCTGGCTGCCTATGGCACCTCTCTGTCTACACGGTGTGTGTCTCACACCCGTATGCTGTAACCTCCCCATCCATCCATCCCTCTCATTGGTGAATGATGTCCTTGGCAGCTCGGTGAACAGTGCACCGGGACAGACATGCCCGCTGCTCAGAGATGCTCTCCCCACCCCCGATCTGACGCTGCTTCCGTGCCCTCCATCGGGACAAGGAGTCATTAGCCACCCAGACTAATCCAAGAAGACATGTTCATGTTGCTAGCTGTCACCTCGCTGGAACCGGCAGGGACACAGGACCTCTCTGAATGACACACACTCAAGGCCTTCAAGGCAAATAATGTCTCTTTGCATCCATGTAAATTGGAGAGTTGTAGCCTTGTTTCGGCAGCCGGCGCATGTTGGGATTTGAGCAGCAATATTGGTGCTGTGGTCAGAAGTGTAAATCTGGAGCTACCCAGTCGCAGTCAGTGGAATCACACCAATTTTATATCCGTCTAAGGGAGAGCAGGATCAGGCCACTCTCTATTTCGAGGCCAGATCCGTAACTGGTATACATTTGGAATAGCTCCTTTGACTTTAATGGAGCCATGATGGTTTACGCCATGTGAGGATCTGCCTCATATTGCGCCCTTTCTTCATATAGCATGTGGACAATGGACTGATTCTCCTCTACTTGCACCAGTTCCACATTAGTGCAGATCCAGGAGTTACTCCTGTGTAAACATAAATAGAGAATTGAGCCCAATGTGTAGGGTAGGCTCATTCTGTCACAGCTTGGAGTACCACCAAGGCCAGGCATCTGGCTGTCCCACAGGTCTGGTCGACTCTGGGCAGACTGGAAACCTGTCCTCCTGGAACTCAAGCAGTGTAATGTGGGAACCCAAGGTAACAATTAGAATCCAAAGGACAGATTTATCGAAGCAAAAATGGCTGAAGAGGACACCGGGCTATCCCCGTGCTGATGCTGACCTAGACAGATAGAGGCTGCCATGTCTCACCAGCTCCCGGTGACTTGGGTGGGAGACGTGGGTATTCAGTCACCAACAGGACAAATTGATCCCTGGTGCGTAACCCCCAGGCTTCAGTGGAGTTACACCAGGAATGAACCAAGGCTTGTGGCTTACACCTCCATGTACTCACTGCTGAATTTGACCCTCCAGTTTCCATTCCAAGTAAACTTTTTTCGCACCAGATTTTGCAAATCTGGAGTTGCTGCATTGACTTCAGCAGAGTGACTCTGGATTTATTTCAGGGTAACTGAGAACTGAATCCGGCCTCCTGGTAGTAAAAGAATAACGGAATGTGAAACAGAGAAAATCTACAAAGGGTAAGCAGAATTGTCTCAGTCGAAATCTAAGGACCAGATTCGCAGCTCGCGTAAATCAGTGTGGCCCTATTGTCTTTGGTGGTGGTCTGCTGACTGACACAGCTGAGGACCTGGTCCTTAGTTTCCTAAGAGGTGCTAGCATCTTTTTTTTTTCTTTCCCCCCCCCCCCCCCCCCGATTGAAATCCTCTTGCTCCCATCAGAAAGCTTTGTGTTGTCAAATCCATTTAGAAGTCCCCCTGAAAATGTCTTTTCTAATCTGCATGGGAGGTACCTGTTCCTTTCTTTCCTTCTTCATTTCCTGTCGTGCAGGAAAAGGAGAGAGAATCCCCTGATGATTTGCTGTTTCTAGAGTCGTGTTCAACATGAGCAAATCAATACAACAAAGTGTACAATGTGATTCTAGGGTCTGAATAAACAAGGCCCCAGACAATTTAGTCAGGTGTCTGTCATGTTCAGATACTTGTGGCGGGAGCAGGGGGGAGAGGGGGGATTAGAGTTTGAAATGAAACTGAAAGGTCTCTTTGCAGGAGTTAATTACACCTCTGCACGTCTCCTTCCTGTGCTGCATTGTGTGTCCTCGGGTCACATGCAATTTTGGCTGGATCAGGAAGATTTTTTATTTGTGGCCACCAAACTCTGTGTAAAGGGAGGCGGGAGCAAGGCTGGTGGAGAGGGGAGAACTGTCCTCCTCAGCGAAGGCTAGGCTTAGTGATGACATCATCCAAGCTGGACTGTGGCTTCACCGTGACACTTACAACCAGGAATAGTTCTGGCTGGAAACAGTGCTGCCCGGACGATGGGGCACTGACGTGGCAACCAGGAGCCCTGGCTTCTGTGCCCAGCTCTCCCACTGACCTGCTGCTTAAGCTTTGGCAAGCAGCTTCCTTTCTCTATGCCGCAGCGTCTTCATCTGTAAAACAGGGAAAATGATCCTTACGTGTGTAAAACACTTTGAGATCCGTGACGGGCAAGAGCTAAGTGTTATCAAAGACAGGCTTGATGCGGCAACATTTGGTTCTGGATGGCAATCTACCCTTGAGTTCCAAAGTGTTTGGATCGGGTGGGTTGGTTCCGGTCCGTTTCTAGTTGTAGTCTGACTGGTCCATCGCTGGTTTGCAGTAAGAAAATGGAAGAGGTCACAATTCAAAGCTCACGCATGGAGAGCATCAGTGAGGCTATATTTTATAATGCCACACACCGAGCACTTGTCTTGCTCAAGCAATGTGTATTATCCAACCGAGCAGTCAAGTGAGCAAATAGAACTGTGAATTATACCAACAAGAGGTATTTTCGTTAAACAGAAACACTTCTTCTGCGCCAGCATGGAACAGACGAAAGAGAGAGCATTTAACGGCCTCTCTCTCTCTCTCTCTCAAGGGTCCCTCTTCTCTAGGAAAGTTACTCATAGCCAGCTGTGGAAGAATAGAGCCCCTGGGTTCTGTCCCTGCCTCTACCACTAATTTGCTCAGCGATCCGGAGTTAGTCGCTTACCCTCTCAGTGTCTTGCAGAGGTGCCGTAAATGTTAGTTCATCAATGTTTGCAAAGCCCTTTGAGATCCTCAGAAGAAAGGCTTTGTAGTTACACCATGCATTATTAAATCCACAGCCAAGCTGCCAGTCCCCACGCCCCAACTGTTGCCATATCGTATTTCTCATTGATGGAATTAGCAAAGCTGAGCTCTCTCAGCCTGATCAATAGCCTTAATAATTGCATCAGGGTCATGTCAGCTTTTATTTCCCAGGGTGCTTTCACCAAGAGAAATTCAGCTTCTAACGTAAAATAAAAAGCTATGGGGCTGCCAGCATCCGACCTGGCTCGGGTTCTGAAAGGAGTCTTTGGGCAGCATTGAGTGGTGGGAGCCTGAATGGACATGCTGGGGTCTGCAATAAATCAGGAGACCCATTCTCATGAGGGACCCTTTCAAGTGTAGAGACCCTGTGAAGGTTCTGAAGCATCAGTCATGGGAGTTCTTTGCTACCCATAGACTTGAAGGCCAGAAGGGACCATCGTGATCATCTAGTCTGCTCTCCAGCACATCTCAGGCCACCGACCCTCACCCACCCACTTGTTTAATAGGCCCATAACCTCTGGCTGAGTTACTGATGTCCTCAAATATTGATTTAAAGGCTTCAAGTTTCAGGGAATCCACTATTTACTCTAGTTCAACCCAGCAAGTGACCCGTGCCCCACGCTGCAGAGGAAGGTGAAACCTCTCCCAGCATCTCGGCCAATCTGACCCGCAGGAAAATTCTCTCCCAACCCCAATTATGGAGATCAGCTAGGCCCTGAGCATGTGGGCGAGACCCACCAGCTAGGGCACCTGGGAAAGAATTCGCTGGAGTAACGGGGAGTCCTCCCCATCTAGTGTCCATCTCCGGCCATGGAGATGTTTGCTAATAGCAGTTGTGGATGGGCCGTGAGCTGACTTACCTCTTAGATTCTATAGTGATGGGTGCCTTAGACATACCTATGGCAGACAGACAGATGGTTAATGACTCGATAGTTAATATAGCGCCTCTTAATGTCTCTCATTGCTGGGATGCCCTCCAGTTTAGACACCCCCCCATGTACCTCCCTCCCACACAAACCCTGGCTTCCAACCTGGTTTAAAGTTGCCTTTCCGCTTGACAGGTCTTTCCCTTTGACATGTGAAAGGTAATGTGTTCTGCTAACAGAATGAAGTAGGACTGGAGGGGACATCCTTGGTCATCAAGTCCAGTCATACAGTCCTGCTCATAAACATATCAAATCCCTTCTTAAAACTAGTTAGGTGGTTTGCCCCCCCCCCCACTACTCTTATTGGGAGACCTTTCCAGAAACTCTTCCCCCCCCGTCCCCCCCGCAATGATTAGAAACCTTCTGATTTCCAGCCTAGCCTTATTCATTGCTTCAGTGTGAAGTTAGTGCTAGCGAAAGATACCAGATAGTAGCCCTGGACACTGAAGCCCCCTAGCCATCTGCAAAATCATAACCTGAAGCAGTGAAAGCCTCCCACTTACGTACCTCAAGCATGACCTCCAGACACCAGCTTTATGGTTGAGAAGATGACCCACTCTTTATGGCCCATTCAGTCCTTGGCCCTGTGATGCGACTGTCAGAAAAGGGACCAGTTAGTGCCAGCTGTCCTGATGGCTTTGAGGCCATGGATACGCTCCTACTAGGAGAGACACATGACTTATTTCACGAAAAAGCATGTTGGTTACCATTATACTGGGCAGAAGTTCAACAGTTGAGTTGCAAGATGAAAAGCTCCAGAACCCCTTCCCCCACATCACAAGCCATTCAGTCTCCGGTGAGTTGAGCAAGACGTGTTTCCATGTACTTGGCTTTCTTTTCTCGCATGGGGTCATATCCTCCGCGGGTGTAAAGGACTGCTACGGAGTGTCACAGATTTATACCAGCTGAGGGTCTGGCCCATGGTGTTTCAGGCATGAAAGTAACAAAAATAACAATTCTTGCTTGAAATTTCTTAGCAGAGTTTCACCACCCCTAGGGGTCAGTTGCTGGGTGTTGCTCACTTTCCCATTCTATCCAACCAAATGGCCCCAGTCAAGAGAGTCTGTAGGCAGAGAGTGGTTATTACGGGACTACTGGAATATCGGATGATATGGTCATTATATTTCAAAGCTACAAAACAGCCGCCATAAGCTACTCAAGCTTCAAAAGTCTAATTCCTCAAAGGAGCCCTGTATTTACCGGTCACACTTTTAAATTGTGTGTGTAACGTAAAGGATTTGATTGTGATTTAATAATGGGAGCTATTGTCTGCTAAGAGCATGCTAGTTCGTTATTAGAGACCTATTTATGGAGGTTTAACAAGCTTTGTTCCGCTAATTTCTCCTTCAGCCCCATAGAAATAGAGCAATCCAAACCAGTCAAATATCACAGAGCTGAAATCTCCCATTCTGCTGATTTGCTTAAAGGCAGTGGGGATCCAGTTTGCTCAGCAAACGGCGCTGAATGTTTGCTTGGTGGGGAGTCATCCGAGCCAGAGAAAGAAGACTTGATTTGAAATTAAGGGTTCTGATTCAAACATTTCTTACCCTCCACCATTGCTATGGGAGCCTGAGACTAGTATGCAGTTTGGTGTTATTTTGCAAACTATATTCTGATTCTCCTTCCTGGGCAAATCAGGAGTAACTCCATTGCCGTAAGCCTGGTCAGCTAGGTATGTACAACGACAGATAAGTATGGCTGGTGATAGATAAGCATGTATGACGGTCCATACGAACAATGATAGGGTGATAGATAGGTATGTGCAGGGATCGATGCGTATAGGGTGATGGATAGACACAGCAATGGCTAGAAGGCAAAGGTGCGGCTGCTGAATCAAGGGTGCCATTGCGTTTGTATTTAGACTAAACAGAAGTTGGCGCTGAGAGAAGCCAGCTCCTTGCGGTGCCAGAGCTCCTGCCACCCGATCTGGCGGAACAATAGCAGGATTAGGGAGTGCTGTGTGAGTGGCTTGATTAATAAGTGACGGCTTCTCTCCGCGTCTGGCAGGAGGACTCAGGGCAGTTGGAGTTCTGCTAAAGGCTGTTCAGTGCTTGGTCGACGGCCCTAATCCCCTCTCTCAACAGGCCCCCGGCATTGTCTGGGGTTTGCAGGACCCTGAATCCACACTTGAAACTTTCCGCGTGTGTTATTAATCCTGGGCTTCCATTGCTGCAGAGATGGATTTGATGAGGGTAATTATGATTTGCAAGAGAACAGCTACTCAAGCTGCAAATGGTGCCAGCAGTTTGCTCTCTTTGCTTTAGTCGAGAATAAGGTTCTGTAGCTCTGCCTCGGGGAGGAGCATCTTGTAGCAGCCTCATGGTAAAGCTAGTGCCACTGCCCGGCTTTCTGCCCTGCAGAAATAACCCCTCCCCTCAGGTTTTTAAAGCAATGGCTCCTTTCCAGGGCATGAGCAGATCCCAGAGCCAGTGCATACAGGAAAAGGGAGTGGCTCCATCTTCCTAGCCTGCTGCAACCTTTCCGGAGCCGCTCTTTGGGTCTTCTCAGCAGCTGGGAGTCCGCTGCCTAGTGCAGGCAGACAGACGTGCTAGCGCCACTCGAGCAAGCGTGCTAAAAATAGCCGCTTGGCTGCAGTGGCATGAATGGTGGCTCGGGTTAGCCACCCGAGTACATCCCCAGGCATCGTGGGGCACTGCTCTTTTTTAGCATGCTAGACACCCTTTGAAATCAATTCTGAACCAAGCAGGGCAGCTGTGCTGCTAGCGCTGCCGTTTTGGGCTGAGATGTGAAACTGAGGTCACTCGTAGTCCTTAAAGATCCCATGGACTTTTTCTGCAAGAGAAAGGGATTTTAGCCCTGTTGTCCTGACTCTGTCTCTTCCCAGATGACACATCTGTTGTCCTAAACTCCTCCAGCAATTGCAATCGGATGCGAGGGTCTCTTTTCCTGCCTTAATGTGGCTACAGAGGTGGTTGCATTTCAGTGATGGGCCAGTTGATTCTGGTCCATTTGCAAAATGCTACGGGGTTCTTCTAAAGAGATGGCGCTAGGGAGGGTAAGTCACTATCCCAGAGCTGGCAACAATAGTAACAATCTCTAGGCAATGTTGTCACATGTTCGAGTTTAACAATCGAGAGTGTGGAGACGAAATACAAGGAGAGCCCTGACTGATGAACACCTCCTCACATCTGTCCTCTTCATCCATGAGCTATGGCCACTGCTTGTCCATCACTCCTGGCTCATTTCCCCAGCACCGTCAAGCCGGAGTCATTTTTTCCTGCAGGGTGATTTACTTTTATTGCTAAGAGAGTGTCCTCCAAGACAGAAAATCATCTCTGTCCATTGCTCAGCAAGATTTTGTTTCAAATCCAGCCCTGTATCTCTCTCTCTCTCTCTCTCTCTTTACTTTCAAGGCAGTATTTTCCGCTTTGCAGCTTGAAAAATGGCAGTGCTTGGCATTAACTCCCATGTGGGAAAGGGTCAGTTCTGCCGAATTTTTCAGCTCAAACATTTTTTATTTTTTTTTTAAGAAAAACGAAAGTTTTTTGCAAACTTCAAAATGTTCTTAATTTCTGCATTTTTAAATTCAGATTTCCAGTTTAAAATGTAAATTAATAATACTAATGAAATGAACAATGGTCCAAATGGAAGCAAAATGGTTCAAAATTATCAAAAGAAGCTGGGCCAAAATAATTTTTTAGATTTTTCTGTTGGTGAAAACTTTCAAGATTTTGACTTTTCATCCCAATTCGGGACAGGATTTTTTTTTTTTTTTTTTTTTTTTTTCAAAATCTCAAAAATGTTTGCAGGATGGGCAAACCATGTTCCATACCAATGTGGCTTCCCATCCTGGCCATCTCAAAGGGTGAGGGGGAATTCAGACTTCGTGTCCCATTCAGTCTTAGGCATCTGCTCAGACACCAGTCTGAGTTTGTTTTTTGCCAGGGGATTATCCCACAAGACACTGCCCCAAGTACCCCACCCTTCCATTGTCATTCCCTAAGTGTGGTTTACGTTTTGTATTTTACTCTTCCAGGAAGCGAGAAAAGAGGATTTTATGAGACCATTCAATCTTCCTTTCCTGCCACTTATCATTTTAATGGCAATTCCAGCGCATTAAGAAAGAGTTGGCATTAAATGTAATACAGTCTCTTTCAGTAACTGCTTCGTGCCCAGTGGAGTCTAAGGAATTTTTGGTAGGAGTTTCTGCTGTCAGTCTTGCTTGTTTTATGCCCGATGCAATCACCATAATAGCTGAGGAGCTGGGGTGTACCAGGTGGAGAAGGGACTGTGGTGCCCAGAGCTGTAATAATGGATAGTGAAGAATCAGGCAAGAGTGTATCAGCTAGTTGTATCTGAACAACAAGTGGCATGTGTCACATTGTGCGTTCAGAATCCTGGGGTTGTGATACTTCCTTTCACCCAACTTGTGTCTGTGTTGCCTTGTTCCTCCACCGGTCAAGTCATTGACTTGAGTGAACATAGGTGTGACGTTGCACTCCATATGTTTTATGGAAATATGCTAATGAGTGTGAATATAATGTAACTGGAATATGCTTCATGCAAAAGGTCTCTTGTAAGGTATCATTACAAAACTTATCTACTGAGTGTGTTCATCCTATCTGTATGTATCATTCTCGTATCTAAAACTAGAAATATGAAGTATAACTCTGAAGTCCTGTTGTAATTATGCAAAGTGTCGGCCATTAATGAGTGGTTTAGAATCTTAATGGCTCCCATTGACTATAACAATTGGTTGTAAATGGCTCTGTTTACTTGTAAGCCTTCCTCTGTTCCTGTGAGTCAGGCTGGGAAGAATGGAGGCTTGCGGGGGTCTCACAGGACACGTGACCATGTTACCTGGTACTGGAATCCATCTTAAATCTGGTGCTTTTCCATTTAGAAGGAGGGGTGGGGACCCAGAGACAAAAAAGATTCCTGCCTTGTGCCAAAGCTATAAAAAGGGGTGGAACAGAACAAAGGGGGGCTGCCAGTCATGAGAAATCCCCTAGTTGCCACCTGAGCTAGAACTAACAAGGTCTGTACTGGGGAAAGGATTGGGCCCAGACTAGGAAGGAGTCCAGTCTGTGAAAGAAGCTTATTGGAACATCTCTGAGGGTGGGATTTTATCTGTAATCAGTTTCTGAATGTATTAGGCTTAGACTTGCGTGTTTTATTTTATTTTGCTTGGTAATTTACTTTGTTCTGTCTGTTATTACTTGAAACCACTTAAATCCTACTTTTTACACTTAATAAAATCACTTTTGTTTATTAATCCAGAGTAAGTGATTAATACCTGGGGGAACAAACAGCTGTACATATCTCTCTATAAGTGTTATAGAGAGCAGACAATTTATGAGTTTACCCTATATAAGCTTTATACAGAGTAAAACAAATTTATTTGGGGTTTGGGTCCCATTGGGAGCTGGGTGTCTGGGTGCTGGAAACAGGAGTACTTGCTGACCTGTTTTCAATTAATTCTGGCTCAACAAGACAGGGTTCTGGAATCCCAAGCTGGCAAAGAAAATGGGCTCAGGTAGTTTCAGCACATCAGGTGACAGTCCCAAGGGGGTCTCTGTGACCGAACCTGTCACAATAGGATCAAGCCTGTAGATTGTAAACCCTTCAGGATGAGCCTGTCTCTTACTTTGTGTTTGTTCAGTACCTGGCACAGTGAGGCCTATATCTTAGTTGGAGCCTCTCGGGGCTACTGTCACATAAATAATAATGCAGAAACTTTCTAGAGTGATTTTTTTTTTTTTTTTAGTGATCAGAGCAGTGGTCTGGAAATCAAAACTCTTCGCTCTGCAGTGGTCTCAGTTTGGGCCTAGTCAGTAACATAAGCATCGTAAGAATTAGCTGCGTTCAAGTGGATGGGGATTGTAAGACCTAACGAGCATTGGTAAAGTGCTTTGAGATCCTTAGATGAGAGGTGCTTGAGAAAAGCAAAGCATGGAGTCCAATGGGGGAAAATCCAACTGCATGAAGCTGCAGATTCACACCCCAAAACAACACAACTTTCCATTCAAATTAGTTATTTCCCAGTGTAAAGGAAAACACAAAATAGTTTCTCAAAAGTGGAGATAGCCGGACTGTTGAAGACAGGTAAATTGTGGGGAGTAGATCAGGCAGGGATTGGATCTGACTGAATGCTCCCAAAGTTTGGACCTGAAGGTTTGGTTTGGCCCCTCTCTGATCTATTTGGCGCAGGATCTGGTTTGAAGGTTTCCCACACCTTAGGCCCATCTCTGCTCCGAAGTCTCCAAAGAAACTCTCCAGGGTGGAGTATTAATAGGCAAAGTGCTAAAGATTTGGTGGTTGAGGCGAATCCTTCACTATTCCTTTGTTTATATGGGGTGAATTTCCTGCTCTGCAGTGGATCAGTGTAAAACCCACGCACCACTTTCCTCCTGCTTACCCCTTCCAGGGTCTATTTCATCTGCATGATTTACCCAAACCACCTGAGTCTGTAAAACAAGGCTGAGAATCTCAAGGTAACAGGCTCTGTCGGCATGAGATTCTTGGTCCTTCTTGCCAGTGGCTAAGCTAGAAATACAAGGCAAACCCGCTCCTTCTCATGGTATTTCAGCACTTTTGCTGCTGGCCAGGAACTGGGAGAACATTGAGGCAGATACATTGGAAAACTAGCTTAAATAAACAGTTTAGACCCTTCCAGAAGGTCCTGGACTGAGGGGGGACAGGACCGGAAAGGGATGGTACTTCAGAATGAATGCCACAAGAGGATTGGTGGTGTGGTCAAGGCACAAGCTAAGTACCCAGCTCTCCCCTAGATTTCCTGTGACTTTTTACACAGCACATGAGCCCTGATCCACAGCTGTTTGAAATCAAATGGAGTCTTTCCATTGACTTCAATGGGCTTTGACACAAGTCTTTAATCTCTCTGAGTTTGGCTGTCTCTCCAGTAGTGATGATAGCCCTTCCCTTCCTCACGGGATGGTTGCTTGTGAGAATAAATTCATTAATGTTTGGGAGGTGCTTGGTACTGTTGTGGTGGGCACTGGAGACCCCTTTCACATAGCAAGTCTGAGTGTGACCCCCCCTTATAAATGAAAAACACTTTTTTATATATTTAACACCATTATAAATGCTGGAGGCAAAGCGGGGTTTGGGGTGGAGGTTGACAGCTCATGACCCCCCTATGTAATAACCCCGCGACCCCCTGAGGGGTCCTGACCTCCCAGTTTGAGAACCCCAGCATTAGAGTCAGCATTTTTCAAGGAGTGGGAAGTAGAGTGGGCAAATAATGGGTTTTTTGGTTTGCTGGCAATTTCAAAAATATTGAGGGGGAGGGATAGCTCAGTGGTTTGAGCATTGGCTCGCTAAACCCAGGGTTGTGAGTTCAATCCTTGAGTGGGCCATTTAGGGATCTGGGGCAAAAAAATTGGTCCTGCTAGTGAAGGCAGCAGACTGGACTCAATGACCTTTCAAGGGCCCTTCCAGTTCTATGAGATATACCTATCTCCATATATTTATATTATAAATACATTTAAAAAAAATTGTTTTGGGTTTAAACCAAAACTGAAATTCTTTGAAATTTTCAGCAAACCAGAAAGTTAAAAAAATTGTTTTGGGTCAAACGAAAGGTTTTGTTTCAATTTAGATTATTTTAAAATATATTTGTTTTGTTTAAAAAAAAATAAAACTAAAGGAAATTTTGAATCGAAAAGTCGTTTCACACTGAAAATCAAAACTGGTCTTAACGTAGAAACAAAAGGTTTTGATTTTTTTTCAGGGTTTTTTTTTTTTTAATTTAGTTTGTTTCAGCTGGAAAAAAAAATGAGGCAAAATCGACATAAATTCACAAAATGTTTTGGTGTCGCCAAATCTGCATTTTTCGCTTTAAAAAAAAAAGTTTCATGTGAAAATTTTTGCCCAGCTCCAGTGGTGAGTAGAAAGGCCAAACTAACAGAGTTTTTGATTCTCATCCATTTATCTCCATACTACTTTGGCTGGGCTGATAAGCAGCATGATTAGCCGCTGCTGAAGATTACGAAAAGAAGATACGTTTTTGTAGCAAAATAGAAATGTGGAGATTGCTTGGGTGGGGCGAGAGAGGAGGAAGTGGCAGCAAAACAAAACAAAAAAACCCTCTCTGCTCATTTCTTTTCTAGTCTGGGTGATTATTACCGGCTCAGATCCAGGCCCCGGAGATTAAACATGCCGTTTAAACAGAAAATTGCAAACGAACTCAAAGCAAATGAGCTTCTCAACCTGAAATTTTGTTAAGATTAAGGGAAGAGGTGGAGTACAAATGCTGCATCTCCTAAACGAACCTGGCATCTGCTGGGGGCCATTGCGTTAAACACCTGCACCGAATTCTTGTCCCGCTGCGTAGCATCAGCTGAGCCGTCTGATTAGTGGCTGATGTTAGAGCTTGGCAAATAGGGTGTGATTTTGTTTTTTGGGTCCGAAGAAGTGGGTATTCACCCACGAAAGCTCATGCTGCAAAACGTCTGTTAGTCTATAAGGTGCCACAGGATTCTTTGCTGCTTTTACAGATCCAGACTAACACGGCTACCCCTCTGATACTTGTTTTTTGGGTGCGGCACCTGTAAATTTCTAGGGGCGTTGGTTTCAAATACAGCATGAGGAAAACTCTCCCACAGTCAGATCCTCAGCTGGTGCACATCCTCCTAGTTCCGTTGATTTCACTGTAACTACTGGCCTAGGGAATTTACTTCTCTACTTTCTTGCGTTGTTCCCCTTAATCTCAACCGAAGACTCTTTGGGCTGAAAGGATTATGGCTGAAGAAACGCAAAAGTATGTATGCACAAGTGCCTGGGAGATCGCAGATAAGTTGTATGTGCAGTATTGCCAACGCCAAGCAGTCAAAGATAATACATCAAACCCCAAAATCATGAGTTTAGCTTCAAAATCACAAGATTTTTTTAAACAACTATCCATTATGGATTATTTTTATTTACCACCTGGATTGTTTTAGCCTTTACAGTGGATTCAGTCACGTTTTCAAACTTTTTTCTCTGTACCCAGGAGGGCTAGAAACTTACTTTTAAAAAAAAATGAACAAAGCAAGCAAGCCAAGACTCTGATGTGATCACTTCACTCCAGGAGCTGGGACTTGAAGAAAAGCACCAGATAACGAGATTTGCAATTAAATGGCAGGAGTTGGTAACCCTGCGTGTGTATGGGTGAGTGCAAGAAAAGCGGTGTATGGGAAAGGTGCCCGTGGAAGGAGGGAGGTTCTGCTCATGGTGTGGGTCTGTGTGAGAGTTGATAGGGGAGCCAAAGTGGTCCTGAGGCCAAGGCACAAGACCTGGGTTCTACTTTGAGCTCTGTCTTGCGGTATCCGCTTTGGCAAGTCACTACCCCTCTCAATGCCTCAGTTTCCCCATTTGTGAATGGGGAATATGCCACCCAGTTTCCTTTGTAAAACACTGTGAGGTCTGTGGGAGAAAAGTGTTAGGTGAGGGCTAGGCATTACAATTTGTACAGGATGCTGATTTGGGAGACTGCGAGCCTGGGGAGGTGCAGATGGAACCGATCATGCAGTTTACGCTCTGCCCATTTATTTTTCAATGCACATTTGTTTTATGGTGGTGCCCACTGGTGGCACCATGCAACAGGACAGGGCACCTCCTGGTCAGTGCCCCACCCTTTTCCAAGTCTGAGCTGCTTCCCGATGACACCCCACTTCTGAGGCTGCCATGTAACAAAGAAAACCTGGATTCTCTTTCCTTTGGCTCCTTGGACACTAGGTGGGGAAAGAGAACTGTGAATGTCGCAGGCTGGCCCTGCTGCTCCAGACAATCAGCTCTTCCGCAGCACAGACTCACGCCTGGCCTCTAGTTCCTTCATATGACAATCTAAGGCATGCAAGCCCCCGGAGTGATTCGGGAATAGCTATTCCGCTTTAAATTCACACCCTGCCTTAATCCTAATTAACTTCCAAGGGTACACAAGCCCTTTGGGAGCAGAGGAGCAGGAAGTTGGGTGCTTTTTCAGTGTGCGCCTGCTGAGATAATATTAGTGAGATTGTGTGCGTCTCCAAAGCAGCATGGAGCCCAGGAAAGAGTAGAATTAATGCTATTATCATTGCTCATGCATCTCAACGCAGCTCAGGAAGGCTGCGAGCACACAGAAGAGAGAGGAGACCTGGTGTTCTGGGAGTGTCCCCAATGGAGCATGCCCGGCATGGGGTGAGACCAGATTGGAGCTGTACCTAGCTGAACACAGAAGAGGTGGAAAGCGGACAGCGCTCACTTGGAATATGCAGTCACTAAAGGGGCCAGTTGTGAGACACCGGTAGCTAATCCTCACTTAGAAATTGCTCAGAGGGGGAAACTCTCCCAGCGAGTGTGCATCTGAAACAGCCGAATCCCAGAGACCGCTGGAGAGAGCACACTCGGATCTCAGAGGTAGCTGCTACATCCCAGTCAGGTCATTTCGCCCAGTCTCCTGACGCCATGTGAGAGGCTGCACCTGCTCCTGGGAGGACTAAGTTGTAGACTCTGCTCCTCTGGCATCACTGCGGGGACAAGCCAGCTCTGTGCCTCTCCCTCACTGCTCTGGTTCTTGACTAGGAGACACGTACAAGCTCTAGAGAAGCAGAAACGTCAATGGACATTTAAAAGGAAGCTTAATTCAGATGCAAGACTCCAGCGTGTGCCCATGACGCCAATTAGTGGTGGTTTTAGCAATCTCTGCGCCTTAATCCCTCTTGGCCTGCTGGGAAGACGGGGCCATCTGCTGCAGCATTGAGACAACCTGATCACACTGACACACTCTGTGCCTCTGCAGTTACGGATTTGTCAGCCTGGCTATTATAAACCCACCTCTTCGCCCCTCCGGGGTGAAACTTAGCATGGTTGGGAGGGGAGAAATAAGGACAAGATCAAGTTGGCAGGCAGGAGAAATAAAAAAACAAACCAGAAAAATAACTCCAAGTTGCAGATCACCAAGTTTAGATGCTTTTTTTTCTTGGCTCCAACACCCCACCCAGTTTATTGCAAAAGCAAAGATGGGTGAATCAGTGGGGCTCACACATGAAGCTTGTGAGTGCTTTTGTGTAACACAAATAATAACAGCAAGCAGCCTGTACTGGAACTCGAACCAAATCTCTGCGATGGTTTGAGAAGGTAACTTACAAAAAATCAGTTGGTTTTCACCTAGCAGTTTCAACTGGCTTTGGATTTATTTATCCAATCAGCAGTTACCGAGGATGAAATTCAGCCCTCGGTGGGGAAACAGCACAAAGCTAGGCAGCACTTAAGTACTACTAAGATAATAAGTACAGCACCTAGCGCAGTGGGGTCCTGTTCTCACTTAGGGCCCCTTAGGTGCTACTATAATAATAATTAATAATCATACCTAGTGATTATTGATACATTTCCTCTTTCCATGCCCATGTACATTGTGTACATCGCTATTAACTATACAACTCTCATTCACCGTATGGCAAACTAAAGAGAGATTCTGCATGTGTCCCGGAATATAGGTTTTATTTTCACCTAAAGAGGCTTTGACACTGCTCTCTGAGGGGTCTCTGTTTCCCACATGAACTCAGACTTCCCCCCTGCCCTCTTTAGATCCTAACACATAATTATGTATTTCATTCTGAAGGCACCAGCCTGACTTTCTTTTATGCCTTCAGAACTTGTTTCTCTGACATGAAATATGTATCTCCATTTTATTTTATGATTTGTTAGAAAAATGAATAAATAAGAGAGGTGCTAAGTCCATTCTCAGAGATGTGAATTACTCGCTCTATTCCATATTGACCTTGCACTATTTAATATTTTCCCTCCTGCTTAAACCAGCTCTTTAGGCAATGGTGAAATGCAACAGCAGGCGGGGATAGAAAATGCATTTTGAGTCTTAAAGCCATAGGATTTTAAATAGACTTTGGCAAGGCTTGGGAGCTTTTTTCTTCTTCAGCCCTTTTGAATTACAAAAGCTGCACAGAAGCTCTCAGGCTCTGCTCAGTAACCTGTAGGAAAGTGGGTCATGATTTTTTTATTTATTTTTTAAGACACACATCCGCACAGACGTATACTTGTGTAGCCACATGCATACAAATGTGTGCACACACAACTATACAAGTATTTCATGCATATACATTCTTAAATACGTGTCTGCATGCTGACATTCCTACACATATTCCACATACTTCCATGTACACACACAATATACCCACACTTAACACACACCTGTACACAAATACTGAAATATGCATATGTATATAGACAGATACATCCATGCAGTCCCCATATCCTTATTATTATTTTATTATTTGTATTGCCATAACGCCTAGGAGCCCCAATCATGGACCAGATCCCCACTGTGCCAGGCGCTGTACAAACACAGAACAAAAAGTTGCTCCTTGCCCCGAAGACCTTACAATCTAAGTATAAGACCAGAGACCACAGGTGGATACAGACAGGCTGACAAGGGAGCAAAAGGAAAGAATGAGACAGTCCTGGTCAGCATGACGGGCGGTGGTTTTCACCACTGAGCTGTTGTCAAGTTTTTTGTCGTTATCCCGACCAACCAAACACTGGCTAAGTTTCGTCTTGAGAAAAGGAGTCTGAGGGAGGACCTGATAAGTCTTCAATTATGTTAAGGGCTGTTGTAAAGAGGATGGTGATCAATTGTTCTCCATGTCCACTGGACAAGAAGTAATGGTTAATCTGTAGCAAGGGAGATTTAGGTAAGACATTAGGGCAAATGTTTTAATGAGAAGGGTAGCTAAGCTCTGGAATAGGTTTCCAAGGGAGGCTGTAGAAACCCAACCACTGGAGGTTTTTAAGAACAGGTTGGACAAACCCCTGTCAGGGCTGCTCTAGGTTTACCTGGTCCTGCCTCAGCGCAGGGGATTGGACTTGATGACCTCTCAAGGTCACTTCCAGCCCTGCATTTCTTTGATTCTCCATCATATCCATACCCACACAAACGCACGTGCATCACAGACCCACCCATCCACATCCTCTGAAATTCAGGAGCAAGGGCTGCCCAGCAGTAAAGAGCTGTGAGGTGTTTTACAGCATTGCCTCCTTTTTATGACTCCTTCTCTATTTTCTAATACACTGAACTATGAAATTAGGAGACTGAATGGCAGGTGAGCGAACTCTTGTCGTCAGAATCTCTCCTGAGCTATGGAAGATGTTTACCAAAGTTAAGAGACCTAGAAAATTCCCAACTACATTCCGTAGCTTATTTGATAAAGATACTGTCGGTTACTTTTTAAATTGTCCCTCCTCCCCCACTTAATGTTTTACTTTCCAAGGTTCCTAACACCAGAAACTTGAAAATGATTTTTTCTCCCTGCCCGTTTGGTGTTTTTCTCTTTGTCAAGTGAGCTGCACTTCCTGCTTTTCCAGTCCTACATAGCTGTGCCAATGCCCCTCCGTACTGCCTGGCAGAATCCCTTACTGTTCCATCGTTGGGCTTGCATCACTGTTCTACCAATACACCACAATCCTGATCCGCAGCACCCCTTGCTCTTCTAGTTTTGCACGTCTCCTGAGCAGAAATTGCCAGGACAGTTCTGTATTTGGTGTTGGTTTGCTAATATGGCCATTCGCTTGGTCCAACGAGTTGGGCTGCAACCCACTTTTAATTTGTGATCTGACCTGGCAAAAACCCATGTGCAATAACAGATTCACTCAGCATCCATTTTTAAATTACACCTTCGCCCAGCTCTCTGTTCTCATCGTGATATCTTAGTGGATTTCTTAGTTTCCTCTCTCCCATCTAATGATGGATTTCCAATGCATCCACCACAGTAGCATCTAGGTTCCAAGCATGAGGCATGGTAAAGGAATCATTACTTTGAGTCATAGATGATCATTTGCACAGAAACAGTATGTGTCATGTGAGGCCCTGAAAGTGCACTGCAAATCTCGATGAGCATATTTATCTCCAGTTTTGCAAATGGAGAAACTGAGGCGGTGTGGGGGTGGGGAAGTGACTGCACGAACAACTGGATTGTTCTGCTGGTTTGTCCAGCTGTCTGGCTCTTTTCTGGCTGGCAGACGGATATTGTGTGGGACCTAATTTCCCTCCTGCCAACATTAATGTCCTACTGATACAAGTGTTGGGGTTGGTCCTGCTCCTAATACAGGTTTCTGCCCTGACCGCAGTAGGGGGTAGGATCAAGCCCCCTTGTGAATGCATCTGCTGCCTTTTGCTTCTTTTGGTCCTGTTGCATAAATAGCTCAGAAGCCCAAGCCACTGGCTGAAGAGCCCCAGGTAGATGATTCTGCCTCTCTGCTGCTGGAGCAAAGGGCTCATTGATTAGCTGCTCAGAAGGCTGGCGTGATGGTGAAGATGGAGGTCATTAGATTATTCTGGCTTCAGTGTCTTACACGGATGTGGTGGGTGGAAGCTCTGCTCTGTTAGAGGTGATGGCTTTCTCACAGAGAAAATAGGACAGATATAGAGATGTACCATAAGAGAGGAATGGGTGTGTTCATCTGTCTATGCAGGCATGTACATATATAAACACACACATTTATTGCATATAGCAAGAGGCAGTGAATCTAATGGTTGGACTAGGAGGTCAGGACTCCTGGGTTCCATTCCCAGCTCTGCCGCTTACCCTAGCTTAGTCACCTAACCTCCCAGTGCTTCATTTCCCACCACCTGGGTCTGTGCATAGCTTGGTCCTGTGCTGTCCAGAAGTTTCTAACTGTGGGATGGTTCTGTGCTGTGGTCACATCTCCAGCTAGGGCCTAATCCAGCTCCCGGTGAAGTCCATGGAAGTCTTTCCTTGAACTACCAGGGAGTAGGATCTTTCCATGGACTACGATGGGTTCTGGATCAGGACACCACAAAGCACAGATGGGCCTGAGCTGAGCTCCTAAGTTTTACCCCCCCCCGAACTGTGGGAAAAGTCAGATGCTGGTGGGGGTTTGAACTTCATAGGTTGGCCCCAACTCAACTGGAGACAGCCCTCCCAGAGCTCATGTTGGCGGAAGGATTGTCCAGTGATTAGGGTCCTAGCCTGGGCTCAGGTGACCAGGGTTCAATTCCCTGTTTTACCAGAGGCTTCTTGTGAGACATTGGGCAAGTCACATGGTCTCACTGTGCCTGAGTTCCCCATCTGGGCTAATTGCATTTCCTCACCTCACGGGCGAAGGTAAAGATTGCGAGGTGCTGAGGTACTATATTCATGGGGGCCAGAAACGTACCTGAGATAGGTAGTCATGCATTTCACTTCATGTGACTTACGTAGGACTTGGAGGTGGGTCTCCAGAAGGGCAAAGTCAATCCCTGCGGAAACACCAGTTTCCAAGCATGGATTCCCTGTCCATCAGGTGGAATGGTTTATTTTCCATGGAGCTCTCCTCCCTGTTAACTTCGCTCCGGGGCATTCTGCTATGAGCAGAAGGAATAAGTTAAGTTTCTCATTAATATTTGAAGCCTGCTGAGCGATGCAAGGAAGTGCTTTGTGCTAGGGGAGATGTCAGCCACTCAGCACTGAATTCCTCCTGCCCTGCTTTCTCCTTCCAGTCATAACAGTTAGGGTTGGACATTGAGCACTTCCTTTTGGAACGTCATTCCCCGGGGAAACAGGGTAATAGTAGGCAGCCTGCCCTCCTGTACAGGCTGTTATTACAGCTTATCCGCAGATGCAGCCTTGCACAGTGTCACACCAGTCAGAGAAAGGTGGGCGCAGGGAAAGCAATCTTTCTTTGTAGGCACTGCTATGTCCTTCATCACAGTAGTGTCGGCGTGCCTTGTTAAAGTGTTCTCTGCAATAAGGTTTAATGACCCATCGTTGGCTGATGGTCTCTCTGGAACTTCACTGCGAAGATTGTGATCTTCTATTGTTTGTGATACAAGAGTAATTCCGTTAGCTGGCTGCTGTAGTAGATAGACTTTTATCCACTTATGTAAACCAGCTATAGGAGGAGGACAAAGAACCCACACTCTCCTAGTGTGGCTTGCAAGAGCACATAGTATATTAGGTATACTTGGTCCTTGCCTCAGCATGGGAGGATGGACTAGATGACCTCATGAGGTCTGCTCCAGCCTTACGACTCTGGGATAGTCCAGTGGTTGTAGGCCTTCTGGGTTCTGTTCGTGGTTCTGTCTCTTGGCTTCTTTCGGTCTCCATTCACCCACCTGCAGAATAGTTCTAATAATGCTTACCAGCTTTGGGTGAAGTGTGATGCTCTTTTAATTCATGATGGGAAAGCACTTTGAGCTCTTTGGCCGAAAGGGGCTGCCGAAGGGCAGAGTGTTATGTTACACCGCCGACAGCTAGAACTTCAGCAGCTCTCCTGTGACCGAGCCTATGGGAAAAGCTGATTTTACTCCCCTTCTCAACTCTGAAAGGCCTTCTGTGCCCGCCAAGCCCCCAGGACTCTACCAGGGCAGGGAAGTGTTGTGCATCATTATAATTTCTACAAAGGGGGGGAAAAAAAGTCAGTCCTCATGTTGTGATCCCAGTCACGACACATCCTGCATTGCAGAAGACCTTCCTTTGTCTTTGGCCTCACACCCAAATACACTGTCCAGTGGGTGTCAATTGCTTAGGCAAAACACGGTGTGCCACTGGGCGATACACTCCCAGCAGTTCCTATTCCCTGCTGGGCTTGGAGTAGCTTCCTGTGCACGGCAGGTTCATTGCAATATAGAACTGTTGTCATTTACCCCCTCGGTTTCTCCCTTTGTCTCACGCTGGTCTCAGATCAGCCGCTGCTTCTCAGCTTTGGTCTCTTGATTTGCTATTTTTAACAAGAAGCAATGTATACTGGGCTAAAGGGCATCGTTAAAAACTCCTGCAAGGAACCTAAGTAAACAGATCCATAAATACCTCCAGCCCTACACTGCTCAACATGGTGCTGCAGATGTTTTTGGCCATTAGAACTCCTGATGGTCCCTTTCAGTGTATACCTATTTAATGGAAAATCAGGTCTTAAATCCTGCATCTGTTGGTCAAGTGTGCGAACCTCGTCTTTAGCTGATTAGAGATGAAATTTGTCTCCAGTCAGCAGAGAAGGAAAGACCAGCGCCTCCAGTTTTATTAAAGTGCCATCAGGTCAGTCCCTTCAGTGGTCCCATGGTATGAACCTTTTATTCCTTTTAAAGGGAAAGCAATGTAATGGCTAAGAAACCATTTGGACACATGGCTTCCTTGACACACTCTGGACTTGCTCCTGCGAGGCACAGTTCCCATGGATGTCAGTGGGAGATGTAATCTAATCTACCCATCGTACCTTGCTAAGGCACCTAAATAAGTAGCCTGTTTTTCAGAAGTGCAGAGCAACTGCATCTCCCATTGAGGTCAGTGGTAGCTGAAAGCACTAAGGACACCTGAACTTCAGGTCACTTATCTTAAGAATCTAAGTTTATTCATCCAAGTTTGGGCCTAGGAGACTTGTCCAAGGGACTTCCACAGGGAATCCATGGCCAGTTTGGGACTGGAAGCCAGCACCAGAAAGCCCGAACTTCAGCACCAAGCTTTGGCAAGCCTCCTTGCTCTACCTTTTCCAAGCCCTTACGATCTCTGGCGAGCGCGTGCCGGTGGCGACGGCCTCCGAAAACAACACCTGGTGAGCACAGGTTTCCTCAGCCCCATGGCGTGGCTAATGGGCACATTACCAACTCCATTTCCCCCAATTGTTCACCTGCACATTTGTCTAAATATATCATCCTGGCAACCTGTAATTTTGTGCTTTGAGAGGAGCTGCTAAAGCCGATATTTACTGGCCTCTGAGGTTTTTTTGCACATTTACACAGCAAATTATACACCCCTCAGCTGTATGTAGGGTGCCATTAGGCTATTATTTCCATTTCATTAGCAGAGCAGCGAGGCTCCAGCTTGTTGGGAGACAGGTTACTGAGTCACAAGCAGACGCTTCCACTGTGTTGTTTTTCCTTCCTCCCCTTTTCTGGTTCTGACACATGGCGAAGCAGCTGCCTGGTTGGATTCATTTAGTTAGTTTTTAGAGACCCACAAAATAAATGCATTGAATTGGAATCTGGGATAAAGGCACTTAGTGCAGCTCCATCCTTAAGGCTGAGTTGAGATTTGCACTTTAAGCAGGGATTCATACTCTAGATCCGTGGTCCTCAACCTTTCCAGACAACTGGGCCCCTTTCAGGAGTCTGCTTTGTCCTGCCTGCTCCCAAGTTACACCTCACTTAAAACCTACTTACTTACAAAATTGGACATAAAAATACAAAAGTATCACAGCCACACTATTCCTGAAAAATTGCTGACTTTCTCCTTTTTCCCATATAATTCTAAAAGAAATCAAGTGGAATATAAATATTGTACTTACGTTTCATGGTATCGTATATAGAGCAGTGTAAAAAAGGCACTGTCTGTATGAAATTTTAGTTTGTACTGACTTCGCTAGCGCTTTTTGTGTAGCCTGTTGTAAAACTAGGCAAATATCTGGATGAGTTGACTCAGATGGAAGACCTCTGCATACCCCCAGGGGTACACGTACCCCTGGTTGAGAACCACAGCTCTATATTATGCATGAATAACAAAGTGTGTCCTCCCCAACCTCACAACACTTAGCTCTCTGTGTATAGAATCAGTTTTTGGAGAATTTACAATGTAATCCATTAATGAGCTAAAATTATTTTAAACTAGGTGTGGAGTTACTGATGGTATTCCAGTAAAACCTGGAGACCCCAGTTGAAATCTAGGACCCTTTGTGCTAGGCACTGGACATACGTAATAAGGGGACAGCTCGGGTAGACAGACATGCACTAGCTCTGCTTGAACTAATGTGCTAAAAATAGCACTGTAGTTCAGACTAGCCACCGTAGAACATATGCAGGGTCCGGGCAGGTTTGTACTCAGACAGCAAGCCCGAGTCACCCATGCTGCCCCCGGCTACACGGCTAGTTTTTAGTGGCAAGCTCAAGCATGGCTAGCGCGTGTCTGCCTACCCAAGCTGGGGGACGTGCTCCCAGCTGCAGTGTAAACATACCCCAAGAGACAGCCCAGAGCCTCCCCGGAAGAGCAAACAGTCTAAACAGAGCTGCCAGACCCAGGAATGCTCGTTCCCCATTGTGCAGATGGAGAATTACAGAGATGGGAAGCGACTTGCTCGTGGTCACACAGGGAGTCCAGGAGGGAGCCAGGCACTGAACTGAGATCTCCTGAGGGCTAATCCAGTGTCCTAAGCCCCAGACCAGAGTTACTACAGCTAGCCTTGCTTTCTGTCCCGAGGGCCTATCCCCCTCCGCCCGTTTCATCATCCAGGCTTCTCTGCCTCCATTCTTGCGCGGCCCCCCCTGGGTTGAGGACTATGTCCCATTCCTCTGCTGTCTTCTAGTGGGATATACTAGAATTCAAGCCGACTCTCCTTCCCAGGGGGCCCACCATCACACATGGATAAGAGCGTGTGTCTTAAACTGGCTCAGCCTTGAAGACGGGCATTATATCATAATAAAAGAAAGAGACTGCAAGAGCTGCACAGGTAATGGCTCTTTAATTTCTTCCCTCAAAAGGATTTCACTTTTCAATGTCACTTCGGGGGTAGCTCTCCCTCTCACCTACTCCCTCTCCTTATCATTCTATCCTCCTCTCTTTACCCTTCATCCTTTCCCTTTTCTCCTCTGCCTCTCTCGCCTCACAGTTCCGATCTCCTCTTCATTTTACTTTCTGGATTCGTGGCTGCACTGTACTTTTGAAGTGGAGTGGCGGGGGCGAGTGAAAGGGGGTGTTATATTCCCGGAATTCTGAACCTCTCCGTTGCCCTGCTAAATCGTCCGTGATCTGCAGCCTCTGCATTAGTGATACCAGCAGAGCTAGAGGAGGTTTAGCCACACGCTGCAGAATGTCGTCCAAGTTACGGCGCAACAGGCAAGAGTTCCCCACTCATCCTCCACCTTGGAGTCAAAATCTGAGCAAGGAATGGTGGAGAACCAAATCCCTGGAGCACTGAGCTTTAGCCGGGACTGACTTCCTTTCCTTCGTGTGTGTCCAATATGAGAGCAGCTCCCACGTCCCGTGCCCCATCTGTGAACGGAGAGCTGCCTGCCTCACCTCCTTTGGAAGCATTGGTCACTATCGGGGCCTGTCCGAAAACAACCATCCAATCTACTGCGGCCACGGGGAGCTCCTGTAGCTTGGATGCTGTTGTCCAGCAGTCCGGAATGCCGGACTGAGGGATGAATTCTTCTAGAGCACGGTGTCCTACATCACTGCATTGATGATAACACACCTGAACCCGTGGCTGTAGGATCCTGGTCCTCAAAAGTTAAACTATAGAGAAAAGAGGACCCTGCAGAACAATGGAGCCACCTGCCCTTCCATTCTCCGGGGATTCTCTCCTCGTCTGCTAAACCCCAACGTTTCAGCCCCGAGGAGGTCAGCGTGGCTGGAACACCAAGGAAGGTGGGCCTGCCGAAGCCTCCACTATATCCTAGCAGCCAGCGAGACAGATTGATCCAGGGTCTGCATCAGCTTCTACCAGCAGGGGAAAGTCCACCCTGCAACAGAGCCCCCAACCTGCCCTTTCCCAGGAGTGAATTTCTCCTGCCCTCACTGGGCGTGAGTTTAGCTCGATTCTCCTTAGAGCTTTCACCTCTAGTCCTGGCCTCCTCTAGCAGCATGGGCTGGCAGCTCCCCAGCTATTAGCTGGAAGGTGCTTTGGAGCATTTTCCTCCACTCAGTGGCATAGTCTTTGGGGACTGTCTGCTGCAGTTGACGCACATTGGAGGGGATGTTTTTGAAGCTCTAAATGGCTTCATTTGAATGTATCTTTTTTTTTTAATGAGCTCTGATCAAAGGGACTGGAACAAGCAGGTTAATCAGCTTTCTGCATGTGGAGAGTGATGTAGAGACACAAATTGCATTGTAGATGGCCCAGCATTTGCTTTAGAATTACCCTCTTTTGCCAGCAAACACATTTACAGAAACTCACTCCACTTACCAACACCCTCATCTGGGTAGATCTCATACACATTAGAAACCCGCACAGACACACACACAATATGGGGGCACAGTAAGACACTCACAAGCCGCCGTAGACACCAAAGCTGTGACCTACTCAGAGCTTAGGTGTCAATCCCCCCCAGCTGCCAGGGTGTTTGGGATCCAGGGTTTGGATCCAGTCTTGCCTGTTACAGACAAACCCACCAACAAACCCACTCAGCTACTCAGCATAGACACATACGAGCCACTGTGAGCACTTGTCCATACATCTAGAACTCCCACACACGCCTGACTTCCCCCAGAGAGGAAGGATGGTCCCGTGGATGGTCCAGGCAGAAGCCTGGGGATTGGCAGACGTGAGTTTAATTTCTGGCTCCAGCAGGGGCTCTCTGTGACCCTCTGGTCAAGTGGTTTAGTCTTGGGGTAACAAAGGGGGTAACAGCAGGGGTGCTGTGAGGATAAATGTATTAAAGATTGTGAGCTGTTCAGATGCTGCCGTGATGGAGGCCCTGTAAGCACCGAAGCAAGATCGGTATCGGTTGAACACTTAGATGCCTCTGGTACACCCTAAATAGCCATGTCTATGCTATGCCACTCGGGTAGATCACCAAGGAAGTCAAGCAACAGCTGGACAACAGGATGGCATCTCAGGGTCTGTGTACGCTGCAGCTGGGAGATGTGACTCCCCAGCGTGTAGACAGATGCACACTTGCTCAGCTCCAAGGGGGGACACTAAAAATGGCAGCCTGGGTGTTAATTCCCTGCCAGCCGGCCGAGCTCAGACCCAACGTGTCGGGCAGCCTGGACGCGCATGGCTAGCCTGAGGTGCTGCAACGTTCACACTGCTCCAGCTGACCAAGTGCGAGTCTGTCTGCCCATGCTGGGAATCACACGTCCTGGCTGCAGTGCAGACATATCCTAAAGGCCCCCTCCTTTCTCCTGGCGTGTCCCCAAAGGTTGTCTGACCAAGTGAAGGGGAATGGGACTGTATGCCACGGAGAAGATCTTTGGGTGACAGTGGAGGGGAGAGTGTGGTCACAGTTATACCAGGCCCTACACCCCTGCTCAGTGGTGAGAGATATTGCTCCTGCCACGTTTGGTCCAGGTCAGCCTTTCCTGGCAGCTGACTGTTGCCTCAAATGGATTCTAATCAATGTCAGATTTAGGGAGTCATGGATCTAAAGCAGGATTGTTCTAGTCCTGGAACTTCTGCAGCAAGTGTCAGGCCCCTACTGTGTGTGGGTGGGTGGGTGGGTGGTGGTGGTGGTGGTGGCGGCGGGGACGGGACAGGGGAGAATTATTTCCTCCCATGAAGTTTGATAGGAAGTGCTACCAAAAATAAAAATCATAGGCCAGGGGAGAAAGGTGGAGTGAGTCACCAGGGGAGGAGGAGGGGTATAAACCCTCATGCTTCAGGGCATAAATCAATCTCTAACTAATGAGGGTCAGGTAGGGTTTCTTGCATCTTCCCCTCAAGGAGCTCATGCTGGCCACTGTCAGAGACAAGATACTTGGCTAGATGGACCTGTGTTCAGATCCAGTCTGGCACGTCCTATGTCATTAAACTGCTAGGGTCAATGGAGAGATGGAGGGTTTGGGTTGCACCATCAGCGCTGTGGGTGGAGCGTCCGTACCCAGCTGCCCACCCTCTGGCTGACTAACCAAAGCTAGCTGCCTGTTGCTTCAATGAAGACTAACCCCCTCCCCCCCCATAAACAAAAGCAGAAAGTCGATATAATGTCACGGTGCTGGTTAGGGTGGGATTTGGAGTGCTGCTACTGGAGGATGAAGGGGAATTGATTTGATAACCTGCTCCCCCAACTAGGAGCACACACTGTCCTTGACCCACACTCAACATTGAGTGGGTTCCACACACAGATCAAGGGCAATACTCCATGGCAGTATTTGACATAGCAAATCTTGGAGTCACCAGTGGGGCCTGGATTAGCCAGGTGCCAGAGTGGTGGGCGAGGCGTAGAAACCTGAATGTAGCAGAGTTGGGCATTTTACTACCAAGTCGGTGTTTATATCGCACCTTCTGTCTGACTATCTCAAGGCGCTTTGCAAAGGGTGACTGACTGATGTCTAACGCCAGGCCAGTTTTACAAAAGGGTCAACTGTGGTACAGATTGGGGAACAGATTGTCCTGAGGTGAGCCAGGAGGCCTGGCTTCAACATACCCCCTTCCTTTCTCAAAGTGCAGTTGATGTAAATGTTTGTAAGCTTTGCCTACAAAAAGGTGAAAAATGCACCATCGTCAGATGTTGGCAGCAACTTATCTCTTGGCTGGGGCCCTACGAAGCTAAGCTGGTCCCTTTTCGCACCTCTCAAGGCTAGAGCAGCCGTTACCTCTCTCCAGTAAGATGGAAGCTGTGGACTATTTTTCTTTTAATCCGTTGCTGATGAGCATTGTTGAGGTACAATCCGTTCCACCGCCTCCCAGTCACCAATGCCGCAGAAGTGGCCGCCGGAAGATTGATAAACAGGGTTTACCTCGGGGGAGACTTGGGGACGTTTTAATGGAAAAAGCTCTCCCTCGGAATGGCTTCTCGAGCAGCTGCCAAGCGGAGCTGACAGGGAGATAACTCGAAAGAATTTAGCCGACAAAACAAACTGAGATCCTTTTGAGAGCTGGCCTGTTCTGTTCCAAAGCAGGGGCTCTATCTCGACAGAGCTTTCAGCAGCTCAAAAGGAGCCTGCAGTTCCACTTACACTGGAGGTGTGGGTCATCCTAGCAAACCTGTTCATTAATCAGCGTGTTCACCCCTCACCCAGCTATGCTGAGAGGGGGTTGAACGGAGAGTGGCTGTGGTGAAAATGACATTACAGTCTTCTATTATCTGTATTATGGTAGCTTCGAGAGGCTCCAACTGAGATCAGGGCCTTGTGCTAGTGAGAGCTAGTTAGGAAATAGTTTTTGTTCCCATGAAAATGTTTGAGGAAAACTAAAAAGTTTTCATTTTTGTCCAAAATTGTCTTCAAGCATTTCTGAGTTTTCATTTAAAAAAACCCCAAAACAACCAAACCCTCCCGCACCAAAGTTTTTTTTTTTTTTGTGTGTGGGCGGGGGTCGCGAAACCTCCCCAAAATCTTTTTTAATGAAACCTAAAATAGACCACAGGAAATGGACATTTCTCGCTGAAATCTCCATTTTGATGAAAAACCCATTTTTCACAGAAAACAAATGTTTCAAACAAAAGTGTTTGCCAGTTGTAGTGCTAGGCACTATATGTACACATAAGGTATGTCTTCACTTCAATCGGGGTTATGGGGTTAGATATTAGAAAGTTGGGAAATGCAAAGGAAAATGCAAACTTGTCAAAAAAAACCAAGGTTTTTGCAATAGCCAAGAATTGTGGGATTTGGGGAAATTCTGTTGTCCAACTTACCCTTTTTTGTTTTGTTTTTTTAAACAAAGCATACCATTCTGTGAGAGGGAAGTGCTTTTGAAATTTTAAAATTCATCTTTTCCTTCAGGCAAAGATCTATTCGCATGAAAAGAAGATGCATTTTCATTTCAGTGGGCAAATAGCTCATCTCAAGTTTGCGCAATGATGAAATATTTTGCAATTAAAGGGTTCTGGTGTTTGACAAGAATCTATCTATTTGTTCTTGTAAGATACATATTACATCCAAAACACTAAGTTTAAAGAAAGTTATTTAAGTTTCAAAGTCAAGCATTTGCAAGTGAGGAAATATCAGATTTACAGCCCGTGCCGCCTTATTTCTGTCCCCCTGTACATCCAAATTATACAGTGAATGAGGCAGAGGTCCTGTGAAAAAATAGCATGTGGTATCTTAATGCTTGCAAACAAGGGGAAACTGAGAAACAACGTTGTTAAGCGATGGCTACACGGTGCTGTAGTCTGGACTATGGGGGTGTCAACTGCAGAGCGCACCAAAATGTTGCACACGATCTGTCCGATGTGGATGCTGCTACCACCAACTAAAAGGTTTGCATTAATGTCCTTACAGGACTAAGTGACTTGTTCAAGAGCATGCAGCAAATCAGGGGCCGAACTGGGAACAGAACCCAGGAGTCCTGACTCTGACTCCAGCAGCTTTAACCAGTAGATAACACTTCCTAAGTATCAAGTATCAGAGGGGTAGCCGTGTTAGTCTGGATCTGTAAAAGCAGCAAAGAATCCTGTGGCACCTTATAGACTAACAGAGGTTTTGCAGCATGAGCTTTCGTGGGTGAATACCCACTTCTTCGGATGCAAGTAGTGGAAATCTCCAGGGGCAGGTATATATATGCAAGCAAGAAGCAAGCTAGAGATAACGAGTTTAGTTCAATCAGGGAGGGTGAGGCCCTGTTCTAGCAGTAGAGGTGTGAAAACCAAGGGAGGAGAAACTGGTTCTGTAGTTGGCAAGCCATTCATAGTCTTTGTTTAATCCTGAGCTGATGGTGTCAAATTTGCAGATGAACTGAAGCTCAGCAGTTTCTCTTTGGAGTCTGGTCCTGAAGTTTTTTTGCTGCAGGACGGTGACC
>QXTE01000016.1:5191285-5409081 GCA_003942145.1 Platysternon megacephalum | reverse complement strand
CAGACTCCAAAGAGAAACTGCTGAGCTTCAGTTCATCTGCAAATTTGACACCATCAGCTCAGGATTAAACAAAGACTATGAATGGCTTGCCAACTACAGAACCAGTTTCTCCTCCCTTGGTTTTCACACCTCTACTGCTAGAACAGGGCCTCACCCTCCCTGATTGAACTAAACTCGTTATCTCTAGCTTGCTTCTTGCTTGCATATATATACCTGCCCCTGGAGATTTCCACTACTTGCATCCGAAGAAGTGGGTATTCACCCACGAAAGCTCATGCTGCAAAACCTCTGTTAGTCTATAAGGTGCCACAGGATTCTTTGCTGCTTTTACTTCCTAAGTATGTAATATATTCAATATGGACTCCATGGGGAATCTTCCCCCCCCCCCCATGGAAATCAGATTAAAATGCTGCGTACGGAGCATTCACAGCACTGCAGATTACCACAGTTCCATGCAGAATGCTTCCCATCTCAGGAACCCTGTCTATGAAAATATAATAAGCACCCAAGAAGTCAGCTGCTCCAATTATCGCTGTGGTTAGACAAAGAAGCAGCAAACCCTTTACCTTATGGCCCTGCAGTTTCCCGTCCCCCAGGGGCTTTCTGGATGGGTTTCTCTTTGCTGCAAAATTTGATTCTTTCCACTTAGTGAAGAAAAAATGTCTAGGTATCCTCCCCTTCCACTTACACACGTGGAGTCACTGACACAGTGCCAGCGAGGGCAGTTGGCAGCTGCTAATTGGCGCCAGGTTTACTCAAAGCAGAGTCTAGTTTGGGATGCAAACACCAGCAAATCCTTGGACAGAGCAGGTGTTAGAGTTGAGGTTGTATAACAGCTGGGCTTCGTATTGGTTTCAGGCAGAAATAGGCCCGTTGCCCATTGCATATATGTGCAATTAACCCTTTGCCAAGCGCAGGTCTCACTGTAAGGAGCATGATCGAGTGGGCAGGGCATTGGGCTGGGAGACAGGTGCCTGGTTCTATTCCCAGGTTGGCCATTGACCTGCTGCGTGAGCTTGAGCCAATCACTTCGGTTCTCTGGGCCTCTGCTTCCCCTTCCACTCTTAAAGTGTGCCCTAGCTATTTAATTTGTAAGCTCTTCCGGGCAGGGACTGCTTCTCAAGCGATGTCTATGCAGCAAAAGCTGGGCGCAGCCCAGCCGACCTGAGTCAGCTCGAATCCAGCGAGCGTGGGTAACAATGGCTGCAACCACAATGCAGCATGGGCTTCAGCACAGATAATACAAGGCCAGCACGGGCCCATGGTTCACTAGCCCGTTCAAAAGCCTGTAGTGCCCTTTGTTCCCTGCTCCAGTTACCCACACCAGCTGGATTCAGCTTGGGCTGGCCCATGCACCGGTTTTGCTGTAGAGACGGAGCCTTACGCGGTGTGCCTGGCACAATGGGGCCCATTTTCAGCTGGGAGCTCTAGGCACTAATACAGCTAGATAATAATAACAATCATGGTTAAGATTTTCAAAGCCAGCCAGGGGGTTTAGATGCATACCTTGTGCCTAAATCCCATAGACAACCATTTCCACCACATATGCTCTGCTACGGTTTAAGGGAAGGAGGCGATGGGGGGTATGCACTTACTGAGCTGCACATGCATCTTTGGCAGGTAGAAGCAATCACTCAGGGCAGCTAGCAGTGCCCGGTGCCCAAGACGGCACCTGTGCCCCCTTCCAGAGGGGTGCCGGCAATCCCAGGGACATGGTTGGGGGCACCCCTATGGACAGCGCCCACAAAGGCGGTGCTAGATGACCACTGCTTTGGAGAAACGGAACCCCTGCTGGGAGTCGTGCTGTGCCAAGCCAAACCAGCTCTGTGCCCCCTAGAGGCCAACTCCCACGATGGCATGGCAGGATCAAGTCGTTATTTGGGGTGGGCAATTTGAAAAGCAGAAAGGTTCTGATAGTTAATATCATCCAGGAGTGGCTGGATTCCATAATGAGATCTCCAGGCTAGCTGGATTACATCTTCTAATCTGGTAAAAGCCAGGGGTTTATCCTCTCTTTGATAGGCAGCCTTTTCTCTCTCTGCTGTTTTAGCAATGAACTCCCCCCCACTCTCAATTTATTTTATCATCAGGAAATCAGTTTGGGGAGAAGGCTATTTTAAACACTGCATTATTAATATTCAAATGTTAAAAACTGAGTGCCCTGCAAAAGCGGCATAAATATGGAGAAAAATAACAGTGCATTAATGCTAATTGGAAACAGTGAGGGCTCCATTTATACAATTTGAATATGCATCAATTGAACAAAGAATTAATGGAACCTTTTTTTTTTTTTTTTTTTTAAGCAGCCCCCACGTCTCTTCCATCCTCAATATTGTTAAAATGTTTTACATTTCAAGAATGATTGTCTGCGTGTGGAGTGGAAGTAACCCTTGAGGCACCAGATCACTTTGTACTATTATTAATTAATTTATTAATAGATGCTTCGCAGAAACAAATAAACAGAAGGCCTAGAACGTTTAAAACTTCACTTAAACAGGACCTAATGAGGGAGGATCAAACATGGACTCAAAAGGTTAAAGCAGGGGGAGGCAACCTATGGCACGAGTGCCGAAGGCGGCCCGCGAGCTGATTTTCAGTGGCCCTCACACTGCCCGGGTCCTGGCCACGGGTTTCGGGGGGGGGGGGCTCTGCATTTTAATTTAGTTTTAAATGAAGCTTCTTAAACATTTTAAAAACCTTATTTACTTTACGTACAACAATAGTTTAGTTCTATATTATAGACTTATAGAAAGAGACCTTCTAAAAACGTTAAAATGTATGACTGGCACGCGAAACCTTAAATCAAAGTCAATAAATGAAGACTCGGCACACCACTTCTGAAAGGCTGCCGACCCCTGGGTTAAAGCAATAAGATGGTGCTGTTACTCAATGAGGCACTTGTATGCTTAAAATTAATCACACGCTGAAGTGTTTAGCTGAATGGGGATCTATGGTATTTGCAGGTAACGAGCTCTTCTGGTCATGTGACAAAGATTAAGTTGCATAGTCTCTCTCTGTGTCTCCGTTTCCCATTTGTAAAACGAGGCTAACGATGTTTCCTTTCTCCTTTTGTCTGTCTTGTCTCTTTAAATACGTTCTTCGAAGCGGAGGCTGTTCCTTGCTATGTATGTGTACAGGGCCTAGCGCAATGGGCCCCTGATCTCTGCTGGGGTCTCTGGGAACTGTTGTAACATACATACATAATCACGAAAAGCCAAAAGGACGCCTCAGCAGAGCTGTGTGAAATATCTGCCCAGCACCTGCTCCAGAAAAGCAAGCCACACCTCTGAGTGTTTCAGGGCCCAGGATGGCCAAACCCACCTCTCTTTCCCTTCCATCAGCAGTACCCTTGGCTCCATGTCTAGATGCAGACAAAGAGAGAGAGAGCAGGGACCATGGCCCACGCTGGCCTCTTCCCCTTTCACCTTTGTGGATTCAGTGTTCAAGAAACCGAGTCCAGAGACACCAGTAGATGATGGTTTCCAGCCAAGTGGGATGTGCTTATTTATCGCTTGATGCTGATACCGAGACGGGGGATTTGGCCCCCCGGGATCTCATTGTAACCCACATAGCGAGCGGGTTTCACGAGCTGAAATTAATCCAGTTGAGCTGGGGCCCCTCTCCCAGCCCAAGCTGCTGGCTTTGCCTTTGTGTGCACTTCTGTTCCTTCCACGCTAACAGCATGGCCTCTTATCTTCCCCCTTTCCTCGCAGGGCTCTGGCTGCACTTATGTAACACGATGGGTCAGGCTACCAAGGAATAATAAATCAAAATCCACAAAGTCTCCGGAATTGTTATCCAAAATGTTTACACGATCACAGTCTTTTGGGCTCCACTTTTCTCCCTTATCGCTCCTGACTCACCCATTTAAGGGCGCTGGATCAAGCACTTATTCTTTCAATCGTTTTTTTTTTTTCTCCTTCTGTCCTTTTCTGTAACAAGCAAGCAGAAGCAATTGCCAGACCAGCTCTGTAAAACATTTTGATTTTGACCTCCCTCCCCAGAGAATCAGAGCCCAGAGTGCTTCACAAAGGTGGCTAAGAATTATTGCCTCCCATTTGACAGATGGGGAACCAGAGGCAGTGAGAAGGGAAGTGATTTGCCCAAGGTCATACAGTGAGTCAGTGGCAGAGTCAGGCCTGATTCTCTTCTCACGCCGGATTTATGCTGGTAAAACTCCCGTGGTTTAGTGGAGTTACTCCTGCTTTACATCAGCGTGAGGGGAGAGTCAAGGCCCCATGTACTGACCCCAAGTCCTCTGGACACAGGGCTTGGGTAGCAGCCAGTCCATCATCTCTAATGAGGGACTTTCTCAGCTCATGCTACCTCTGTGAACTGTCCGCTGACGCAATAGAAATTCTGCTGAAATCTAGCTTTATCTTCTGTTGAAACCCAATTGCCTTGTGTGTGCGTGTGGGCTTCTAATCGTTTAAGTACCTGAAGCTGCTCCTGGTATTGTTAAATTACCTTATGTGACCCTGAGGCCTAAGTATTCAATTAAAATCACTGTATACATTACTGCATATGCTAATGGCGATGGAACAGGTTCAATAGACTATTAAAGCCTCTGAAGGCATCAACGGCAGAGTTCAAATGGGCTCCTTATAAGTAATAAAATACTAGCCCGATCTGGAGTATAGGTGATAATTAAGAATTAAAGAGAAACACCTTTGCAGGGGGAAAAAATAGAGGGATTTTGGAAATAATGAGCACCGCATGAATAAACTATGAGTGAAGTGGGCAGAAAAGTTGGTTATTATGTTATAAAGTGCCCTAATTTAATTAAGGTGCCAAACAGAGCTGGCTTGAGGTTTTTTTTCTAGTGGACCATTGCCTTCCTTTCATAGGGGTTCACAACCTTCACGTTTCCTTTTGCATCTCAACTTCTAATCAAGCCCGAAAATATCTTAAAGCGCAACTCCAGCTGAAACGGATGAGTTTCAAGACAAATCAAGGAGTTTATAATGGGCTGAGTTGACACCCCAGAGGTATAGAAAGGATTGCCATGCCAGCTCAGACAGTATCCTGTCTCTGACCGGGGCCAGAGGAAGGTGCAGGACACAGGTAGTAGGAAATGACAGAATAGCCTGTCCACATGGAAAGTTTTTTCTAAGCCCCACTGAACTTTGCGGGGAGGGGGAGTGGTGGAGGGGGAAGGGTCCAGAACCTGGATCTAGATCCACATTCTGGGGCTTCTGCCCAATTTTACTGTTAACAGGAAACTGCAGAATTACCTCAGGTTTGCTTGAAACTAGCCCCAGGTTTATGTGAAAGGCTGATGCCACAATTTTGAAAGTGACTAGTGATTTTGGGCTCCCTGCTTGGAGACCCCTTAGAGGGGCCTGATTTTCAGAGGGAGGGGTGTTGAAGAGCTGGGCACTTTAAAGTGTCTCGAGTCAGGCACCGAAACCACTAGTCACTTCTGAAAGTCTTGGCCTTCGTTCTGTCCAGGACTAGCACAAAAGATGTGAGCCTACTACCAGCGGACAGGTAAGAACGCAGACACCAGGCACTACTTATTCCTGTAGGAGGTGCATCTCAAATACATCACAGAGTTGTTCTGGGTGGGATACTCTGATATGAATGACCTGAATCTCCCGTGTCTCTGGAACTGGGCTAGCAGGCACATGATGACAATGCTTCCTATGGGCACTTACTATGTTCTTCTGGTGATTCCAGGGCCACGCCCTGGTGGTATTTTGGTACCTTCATTTCTGGTCCTGGTGGGAAACTGAAAATGCCAAGGGACACAGCAAACACCTGTGCCATACAAGGCAACTTTATTTTGTATCCTGTCCCCTGCAGCCTGCATCCTAATCCGAGATGGGTGTGAACTGCTCCATTCAGAGTTGAATCCTGGTCTGGGTCTGAGCTCCCTGGAAATGTGGGGAGTCGGGGTAGGTGTGGGGTTTTCTGAGAAGTGCAGGCTGCAGCTCTTTAAGCTGCATTTGTGCGGAAAGATGCAACATGTAAGAGGCTTGGCCAAAGCACTGAAGAATGTGCTGCAGAGAATAATCCGGAGATGAGCTAGAGGTGTCCTCTTGTATCCCTGCTTAGATGCAGATTGTGGAGTGATGCGGAACCTGCTTAAATCGTGGCTCTGAAACTGGAGTGTGAAAGATGTAACTATGAGCGTGACTGACCATGTCTCAGATTCCTGGCCCAGAAAGCACAAGGGCACAAAGCCCAGGATAGATTCTCTGGAGGAAATCCCAGTGGTGGTTCCAAAGTCCTGGTCAGGAACAAGGAGGGGGGGATTTTCCAGGTTATCGCACATAATGGTTATAATGAAGCTGGAGTGAGAGCTTCAGCTTATGTAAATCAGCAAAGTTCTGCTGGAGTCATTGGAGTGACGCGGACTGAAAGATCTGGCTTTAGGTCTTTCCCATCGCTGATGTCTTTGATTCGCCGAGGAGTTTTGGGGTGATTTTGTTGTACAGCGACTCAGAGGAAATATTCCACCACTTCCGTCATCTCCTCTTGAAAACGTGATTAGCTTTCAGCCACCCCCACTGACCTCTCTCTTCCACTGACAGACCTTTCTTCCTTGCGATCACAGCTCTAATTCTTTTCTTGTTTGAGTTCCCTCCAACCTCCAGAGCCCCAGCTGCACAGCTGAGATTTCAAAGGCCACTTTGCCGCTCGCTACATGTCTCGTATCTTCAGGCCAGGCTACACTGATGGGATCATAAGGAGGAGAAAGAAGGAAAGGAAAGGAAGAACCTGGTGTTTGAATGTAGGATAAGGAATCTTCAGGCTTTAACTGTCTTGAGTGTGACAAATGGGGCAGAACCAGTGAAATTTCCACGTGTCCCACATCCCCTGCAGGACTTTTTAAAAAAGAACTTTTATGAAACTTGCACTGCATCCTGAGTGGGATGTCAAAACCCAAGCCCTCTTCAGACAGGCCTGGATGTTAAAGCTTCTCCTTGCACCCAAGACCATTTCAGGGGGAAGCCGGACTACTTCTAATGGGCTGAGCAGCAGATGTGACTTCAAGGTGTCGAAAGCTGTAGGTAGAAACAGTGCTTAATTCAGTCCAGCAGAGCATGATGGGCCAGATCACATCTTGTTAATATTTACACTTCCAGGGAAGAATAAGATAATCCAGCGAGGGTCAGTGTCTTAGCAATCAGCTCATCTCTCTTCCCCACCCTGCCCGCTAGCTCTGCTTCCCTTCTGCAGCCAGCTGATTCCTGGCCAGCACAATCTCCACTCCCTTCCCCTTGCTGTTGCCTTACATGAGGAGGGGAGGGCAGCGTTTCAAGGGCATCTCACCAAGCCGCGTTTGTCTGCATCTAAGCTCTTCGAAGCTGGCGTCACAACCTGGAATGTGTTGAAAGGAGAGAAAGCGAGCGAGCAAGGAAGGCATTTGGAGCCCACTCGAAAGGCACAGATGGTGTTTATCCGTCAGGAGCAACCCAAGCCCAATTTCTGCTGCCTGCGTTCCTGAATTCTAATCATGTCCCCGGCAATCTGCTGAATTTTCCAAGTGGGACCCACAAGCTGGGACCAGAGCGCAGCCTGGTTTATGCGTTTGAAATCCATTTTCACAGTTCTGTCTGGACCAAGATACATTTGTGGGTGCTTGGGCCAAGCTTAAAGACAGCCCCTAGCTGTCCGGGATGCTTTGTGTGTATGTGTGAATGCTTGCTTGAGTAGCTGTTGGATCCAAACTGGAACTGAACAGTTCTAGTTCACTCCTATGTCCTGGAGTGACTCAGCCTCTTTGGTCCCCTGTTGCACTGACACATCCCTTGCCTGCTGAAAACACACCCACATTGATCAAACTGCCATTATTCATCCCCATTACTTGCTTGCAAGGCAGAACAGACTCTGAGGCTTTAAGGTCAGAAGGACCCATCGTGATCAGCTAGTCCGACCTCTTGCACATTGCAGGTCACAGAACCTCACCCACCTGCTCCTGAAATAGACTCCTAACCTTTGGCTGAGTTCCTGAAATCCTCAAATCAGGGCTTAAAGACTTCAAGTTACAGAGAATCTGTCATTTACTCTAGTTCAAACCTGCAAGGGAGCCAGGCAGCGGAGGAAAAAAAGCCCAAGGTCTCTGCCAATCTGACCTGGGAGAAAATTCCTTCCTGACCCCAAATATGGTGATCAGTTAGACCCTGCGCATCAGTGACAAGAGGGTGTAATCCGGAAGCCTCTGTGTTGTGCAGCGAGTCATGAGGCTGCAGTATTTTTCAAGTGGGTTAAAATGGGCTGCTGAGGATGGTGGCTATGAATCCAATGCACAAAGTGAAGGCCTGCCCTAAGCCTGGGACACAGCAACTCTAGCAGTAAACGGGCTTGTAACGTCTCCAGAGGAGCTGCAGGGTGAAGACTTAATTCCCTGCCATGTCTCAGGCAAGGCGCCAGACTTCAGCTGCCTTCCCCTTGCTGCTGTCCTGGGACGCTGGTGCCCATCACCCTGGGTGCTGGGTTTCTGCAGGAGGGTAGGACTGAAATGAGGACTGCACCTGAGCTGGGAATAATGACCTGAAGCTTCTACAGCTGGCCCTGTGCAATGAGATTTCTCTCCTCGCAGCCCTCAGCTCGAGTCCCGCATTCCTCAAAACAGTGCCCATCCACACAGTTCAGTCTCTCACTCGGGGAGGGGCTCAGTGGACGGCAATAGAATTCGACAGACCATTCTGGGGGCTGCTGGGAGCCTCTCGCAGAGCCCAGACCCAGCAGGGAGTAGCCACGATGCTAAGATTTGGGCCGGGCGAAGCAAAAAATGGGACTTCAATGACGTGCCCTGGGAAGAGATGGACACGCTTGTTCCTGGGGGGCAGGCACCAGTAACGTGGGCTGGAGAGCAGTGACAGCCGCCAAGGTCTGCGGCAGCTCCACAACGCAGGACAGATTGCCAGAGACAGGGATGTATTTACACACTGCCTCACCTGTTGCTCCCGCCGCTCAGCCCAGTCCGTTGGCGTCAACTCTCTAAATGCTTCGGTGCAGTGTGGGTGACTTCTTTTCTACCCCAGTTGCCTTTTCCCCTGGGACATCACCCTGGAAACCAAAGGCCTTGACTTTCAGTTACACGAAGGTCCCATAATATCACTCTGACAGTGAAAAGAGCTCTTAGAGGGGCAGAAATAGCCCTCCCCCCCCCCCCGAGAATATCCTCTGTGCCATGAGTCTCCTTCATGGTGTAGAGCTGGTGCTCTCCACTGGTGTCTGGAGTACATGCTGCTACAGCTAAGTTCTGCTTTCCTGAACCCATAAGGCAGCAGAGCATAAGTTAGAGTAGCCCCAAGACTACTCTCACTTACACCAGGGGCTGGGTAGGACCTGGCACAGCCCCAGAATGCAGGGAGCACAAAGGTGGCTTAAGCTTATCCTCCCCTCCCCCGGCTCCCAGCCTTGCCCTACATGCCGGAATGAGAATCATGCCCAAAGCATAGCCGCAGACGGCTGCCATGCTCATCTTCTATAGTACTAATGCCCTTCAGGCTGTGAAAGGCCCAGCTTGTAACACCAGCTGGTTAGAGCTGAAACGACGTGTCCCCTGGACAGCCTGGCTGCACTAATCCATATCAAACGGGCTTGGACAGTGTCCCTTTGAGATTTCTTTGCAGCGTTTCACTTTCAGACGTCCCCCCGCAGAGGCTGGCGCTATCCCGCACTGCTTCGCCTGTTCCTCTCCCCTCTTGGGGAATGTATTTGGGTCTCGGGCTAGCTTTCCACGGTGACTTATTGGAAAGTCTTCTCCGCGTGGGCCCGAGCTCGTGTTTACCTGTTTACTCCGATGGAGCATGAACATGGCTGCGTTTTGCCAAGACACACAGGCAGTGGGAGAGCAGCCCATGTTCAGTTCGTGCTGTTTGGGCTATTTCACTGGCACGTTAGACTGGGTCTAAAGGGCTTGGGGATCAGGTATTGGTTCATCTCTTTAAGAAGCAGCCGTTGTGTTGCAACGGAGAGGACGAGGGCACAGAGAACCATGGGAACAAGAATCGCCCTCGGTCCCTGTATTTTTTATAGCACCAACCACTAAGCAATAACCGAGAAACGTAGTTAAGCTGGCACTTTCTGTTGCTCCAGCAGAGAGAGCGTGGCTGCTCTGCCCAATCTTCTACTGGGAAGCACTGTTGTCTAGAGCCAGGAACATCGGGACTCTGGGGTTCTCAGCCCTGTCCCTAACTCACCGTGGGAACGTCTACACTGCAATAAAACATCCGCGGCTGGTCCGGGTGAGCTGACTAGGGCTATCAAATTGCAGTGTAGATGGTCGGGGTTGGGCTGGAGCCTGAGCTCTGAGACCCCACGAGGGGAGAGGGGCCCAGAGGCCAGGCTCCAGACCAAACCTGAATGTCTACACCACAGTTTTACAGCCCCACAGCCCGAGCCCAAGTCAGCTGACTCAGGCCAGGTGTGGGTAATTGCAATATAGACACACCCTTGATCTTGGGTAAGTCACTTCAGCCCAGATCCTCAAAGGCATTTAGGCTCCAATGATTTCAATGGATGTTAAATGTCTAAATATCTTTGCAGCTCTGGCCCTTCCCCTCTCTGTGCCTCAGTTTCCTTGTTTGTAAAAGGGGATAATAATATAACCTATCTCACAGAGGGTGCTTAGGAGAATGAATTAATGTTTGAAAGCACTCCGAGACACTCATGTGGCAAGCACTAGAGAAAAGGCCACGTTTTATGATAGTTTCTGAGCTCTTTGCTGTTTAGGAACATAGGACTTGCCAAACCAGATCAGACCGGCAGTTCATCCAGTCTGGTATCCTGTAGCTGACAGAAGCCACTGCCAGCTGTTTCAGAAGAAGAAACCCTGCAGCTGTGGGATAACCTGCCGCCAGTGAAAATTTCTTGCTAACCCCCATCAGTTAGCAGTTGACTGAATAGTAAAGAGCAGCTCATAGCTGGTCTCCATAACCATGTGTTCCTAGTACTCTCCTTCCCTACCCCATATCACTTGTTTGCTTCCCCCACGTGTCTTTCACTATGTGTCTGCAGAGCACCCAATACTACGGGCTACTCTGGTCCTGAATGAGGCCTCTGGTTGCTATTGCAGTACAAACAAATCATAATAATTTATAAAGCCCTTGGACAAAGCCTGGGGGAGATTCCTGAAGCCGAGTCCTCGTCATAGAATGATGATTATTTCCCATGCTCATCAAACAAAGCTGTCACCAGTATGTCACAGCTGGTTGAAGGTGTATTCCCGATGGCTCCACTTGCAATTGCCAATCAAATATTTGTTAATAACCATCTGATAGACAACACCTTGAGAGCAGGGGACTGCAAGTCAGGACTCCTGGGTTCCAGTCATGATTACTTGCTAGCTCTGCGGATCTCTATGTGACTCCGACTACCCATCGGGAGGTAATAGGGTCAGTTAATCTTCATAAAACATTGTGAGAGCCCTGGCGAGCAAGGGCCGTAACTGCAAAACATTATTATTATTATTCAATTATTGCTGTAACTGCAAAACATTATTATTTATTATTATTCAGTTATTCCTATTAATAAGGCAGGGGGCTGCAGGAGGGAATAAGGCCCCCGTTCCAGGGAGAATGACTGAGCATTGCCGAGCGAAATGGGCCAGATGTTCTTTTTGAGCCACGCGGCGGCTCATTTCGTTACTGCCCATTTAATAAGCCCTTGTAGCACGTTGCTGAGTCTCGATTATGGTTTCAATGAGGCCAATGACACCACATTGATGCAGTCACAGCCAGATCCCAGGGTTATTTTTTTTAAATTTTAGATAACTGGAGAACATTCAGAACAGAGTCAACACACCCAATTAATAGATCAGAGACAGGCTTATGAGAAGAGATTAAAAAAACCAAGGGCCTGATTCTCAGCTGGTTTAAATAGGTATCGCGCCATCCATGGAGCTGCGCCAATTTTATACCATCTGAGGATCTGGAGCGAAATATTTAGCCATATCAGATGATGACTAGAGAGTGGCTACGATAAGCAGCTGCGGTTATCAGCTCAAACCTTCTCCTGAGGTGTACAACTGCTTATAGGGATCCTCCTTCAAGGCTACCCAATCCACACCCTATATCCTCTTTCATTAGAGAACCCCTCCCACTCCCTTATATGCAAGTGGGGTAAGAATTAGCTGCTTCAGTGACTCAGCAGAGCCCACTTCACCTCTTCCCCAGTAGGATCAACATATGCTAATGGGGTGGGGGCATTTCAGGGTAACACTGTCAGCCTGGGGAGTGGTGAAATCTTCAGCATTAGAATAATCTGAAACCAGGCCAAGCCTGGAGAATATATTGCAGGGAACAATCCTGTGACCAAGGATTCATTAGATGACTGTAAACAGGTGGAGTGGTTCAGCGCAAAACATATCTCTATGGTCAGCAAGGTCTTTTCCTCCAGGGAACAATGTTTACAGCAGCAAAGTAGGGGGACATATGCAGAAACAATAAACAGAAATTTTTCCACCTTGGGGTTCAACTGAGCCCTATGACCTTGGCTATGGCACCTGTGATGCTGTGTTTACTTGCAGCATATTATTCAACTGCTAGCTATCTCTGTGTGCTGCATAGAGTGCATATAGTGTGGTCCATGGTAAACAAGACAGACAAAGCTGGAATTCAAGTTGTGTGGAAGCCTGTAGCTAATTCTTTGATAAATACCACCTGTTAAAGAAGATCTGAAATTCCATACATCATGACAGGGCCCGACTTCCCCAAAGGCTTCTATCTCCAATTTTTAACCCAGCGACCAATTTACAGTCCTTCCCCACTTACTTGTTCCAGGGGAAGGGAAGTTGAGCTAAGACTTGCCCTTTGGTCAATGGGGACCAGATAGCACCTCTGCGGACCTTTGCATCTTTTTATTTTGGTGGCCTCTAGAGGTGTGCCACCCCCTCTCCTCACCCGGCAGGTGCTCTACGCATTGCATTCTGCACTGTGCAACGCAGGGGCATGTTGCTTTGAAAGCAGAATGCTCCCTGAGTCGCTTGATGGGCATTTGCATAACACACTCAGACAGCACAATGTCACCTAAGGTTATACATCAGCAGTGCACTTCTCCCCCCAGGTAGTCTTACAGGGAGGGGTTAACGCATTTTTAAATTAGTTCCATATGCAAAAAAGGGGACAGCTGTTTCCTGCTTATAAATGAAATAATGTTGTTTGGGCCTCCAAACATCTGTTTGCTGTAGAACTAATTAGATACCATAAGTGGAACCTCAGCAGATGCCAGGAATGGGTTCTAATCAAGGAGACGTGCTGTCACACAGGAAGGCCCCTTGCTGGCGAGAGGGGGCAGAGGAGAAGTCAGGGACATATCAAGAAGGCCCAGCACTCTGGCTGGTTTCCACAGAAGCCTGAGTCCTGGGCACTGCTCCAAATTAAGGAATTTCTGGACCGGATTCTGGTCTCACTTACACTGAACTAACTCCATTGATTTCAAAGGCGTTACCTTGATTTGAGTGAGAGCAGAATCATGTCCTCTCTGGGATTTTACTCTCTGCCAGTTGCAATCATTTGCAGAAGGAACTGCTGGAAGATGGACGCTGCCTGTCTTTCTGTGGCACTGCAGTGGAGGGTCTTTTGTCTAGTGCTTAGAGGAAGTGACACATATTGTCAGGGTTCCTGGGTCCTCTTTCTGCCTATGCCATTGACCCAGGGTGTGAGCAAATCAATTTAATCTCTCTGGGCCTCAGCTTCTCATTCTGTGCAGTGGGTGCAATAATTCCACCCTGTCTCACAGGGTGAGACATAGTAGTTTCTAAAGGGCTTTTGGGATCTCCATATCACCAACCCTAAGCACTCAAAATCAAGAGTCAGCAAATCATGAGTTTGGCTTAAAAATTATGAGATTTAAAAAAAATAAGTTTGAGTTCTTTGTCTCCTGCTTTCTGAGCTTTTTGGGTGTGCTCAGGTCAAGTTTTCAAGCTTTACTCCACAACTATCAGAGCAAAAAATTTCCTTTTAAAAAAAATGGAAGCTGAGATTCTCATAACTCCAGGAGCTGGGGATTTAAGAAAAAAAAATCACCAAATATGAGACTCACAATAAAATCATGAGAGCTGGCACCAGTGTTGCACCTTCCATCCATTCGAGTGTAACATTATTAAACCAGGATATGTCATGTCATTCACACACTCCTTTACCAACTAAGGGCTGCATTTTTAAAATTGACTAGTGTATATTAAGTGCCTCAGTTTGGGGGAAATCCAGCTTGAAACACCACGAGGGCTAAGTTCCAGAAGGGCTGAGTTTCAGGAGGGCTGAGTACCTGGCCTCTCAAAAATGGAGGCATGCAAAATCACTGGTCACTTTTTGCCACATCCACCCACTGAGAACAGCTTGAAAAGTACATTGTTTTGTTTTGTTGTATATTATAGATCTTGTAGTTAAGGGAACTGCAGGAGCTAATCAACGTATCAATATCCAGCTGTTCCTTAGATTCTTCCTCAGGCTCCCATCGGTCTCTCTTCACTAGTTCTGGTTTTACTGTTAGCCATCAGCAGAGGGAGGCAAGGCAAACACCTAAGTTTGTTCTTGCAATTGACATTGGTGTGGAACTGGATGAGAACATAAACATAATGACGTGCAGAAAGCAGATTTGTAAGTCAGTGCCTTCTGAAAGGTCAGCAGTGCCAGCCAGAATTGTTTTTCTACACAGCATTGTAGACAAGCTCCATCTAGGTACTGAAGAAGAGCTGTGCTTAAGCTCAAAAGCTTGTTTCTCTCAGCCGCAGAAGTTGGTCCAATAAAAGATTTTATCTCCCTCAGCTTGTCTCTCTAAATACTTCTGTGGCACCCATGCCAATAGAACCTGAGCGCCTCACAAACATGAATGAATTCACAACCTGCCGGTGAACTAAGGAAGTAGTATCAGCCCAGTTTTCCAGATGGGAAACTGAGGCACAGAGGTTGTTTAAAAAAAAAATTGAGTCCTCGTGCTCCCGTTTGTCTGTCTGCCAGTGTCCACCTGTTGTCTCACGTTTAGATCATAAGCGCTTGGGGGCAGGGATCATTTTTAACCCCTGGTGAGGATCTAGCTAGCTAGTTTCTTACAGTGGGGCCCATGATAAGAGTACCTAAGCATGCCGATTGTGTTCCTATACAGTGTGTGCGCGCGAGCTTCTGCCAACACTTGACAAGTGCGCTGGTGGACAGCTTGATTGAATTGCTCTGAACTCAACCATCTCAAGATTGCCCAGGAATGGCAGTGAACTGCTACAGACACTGCTTTCACGGTAGCTGGCTAGTGGTGGAAGCTGGAAAAAAACAAACCCCACTATGTGCGTCCCCGTAGCCTCAGTTGTGCCACAGAGCCATGCTTTGGGTGACAAAACCTTTCCACATAGCAGGATATTCTATCATGCAGCCAATGGCTGGCCAGCAAAGCTTTATTTTATTTGGCTGTAAAAAAAAATTAAAACAGAACAATCCCAGGTTAAAACATCCACCAGGTTCCCAAGAAACGTCTTTTAAAAACTCTGCGAACACTCAGGCTGACTCCATGGTCCTATCAACTCCTGCACCTCTGGGCACTGTCCCTGTCAAGCTGATCCTCCTGGCTTTCATAGGCCTCTCTACACAGCCTGGCGAATTGGTGACTCCCACTTTGGAAGATGGGGGTCAGCAAGGATATATGCTTTACAAACACTGAAGAGCATTTGGGGTTTTAGGGCGTCTGGGAAGCTGCTGTGGGAGATTTTGATGACTGGTTTCTAGAGCCGGGGGGAAGCTTCCTGCTGTTTATCAGCTTGTTTTTGTCTATGAATCATTTCACGGCACTCAGGGAAGAACTGGAGCTGGCAGAGAGCGAAGAGCAATGCCATTAGTTCCTGGAGGCAGTGTGGTCAAGTGGACAGGACCCTGGCCTTGACTCTGCCACTGACCTACTGTGTGACCTGGGGCAAGTCACTTCCCCACTCTGTGCCTCAGTTTCCTCTCCCACACACTGTTTAGATTGTAAGTTTTTGGGGGGAGATGGGGCCATCTCTTACTCTGTGTATGAGCAGCACCTAGCGCAGTGGGGATCCATTCTCAGTTGGGGCCTCTAGGGGCTAGCGTAATACAAATGAGAAATAATTACAAAGTAACAGGGACAGAAGCCACAGGCTTGCCTTCCGCACTGATGCGGGGCAGAAACCCCTGGCCGTGGGTTTAATGATTGAGGCAGTGGGATCATCCATGGCAGAGCTGAGCTTGGGAAAATCAGGATTCTTCTGCCGCGGTGCAGTTAATCATTGAATCTCCTTAGGGCCTGGACTGAAAAAGAGTTATTCCCTTGTAGCTTGGGCTTTGGGCTGCTCAATCATTTCTCGGCTGCCGTGCACAGACACAGAGCTGGGGAAGCAGTCCAAGCTCTTCAGAGCAGGATCATCAATAATGCACTAGTAATATAACCTTCAACTTTCTCAGAGACTCCAGTCATTCACCTGTCAGTGGGACCTATTTATCCACAGAAGCGAGTGCTCTGCTGCGGACGCTGGGCTTGCTATAAAGTTATAGGCTGCGAGCAAACTTTCCGCGTACAACATTGCGTGACTCTCCTTCACTTGCCAACACCCCTCCTCTGTCCTTGGGTTGCTTTTCTCACCTACTTTTGGGCACTCACAATGAGCAGGACACCCATCTGACGTGCCGACGTGCCCACTGTCTGAGCTGGGCAAGCAGCTTCCCATTTAGGTGGCCAAGTCTGAAGACGGGTGACCACGTTCAGTTCAGGATCTGTGTCCAGCTACTGGTATCTACCTGAGTGTGAGCTGAGCAAGAAGGTCTGGATCCTTCTTCACCGATTCTGTTCTGGGCAAGAGACCAGTATGTGAGTGGCTTTCTTCCTTCACGGTCTCACTCTGTTCCCTCTCTAGTTCCAGGGCAGGGCTGGTGGAGGGGATGAGAAGCTGTGCTCAAAAGCCAATTGCATTGAATAAAAATGCATCTCCATGTCTTTTCAGAGGAAACTGTCTCACCTTGGAGAGGTGACAGGCCTGGCTGATAGTCCTTTGCACTGACAGTTTTAGGGCTTTCACATCTCTAAATCTCCAGGCTCTTTGCAAAGATAGAGTCACAATGTCTAAGGCCAGGAGGGACCAACAGATGATCTTATCTGATCTCCTGTATATCACTGGCTACCAACACTGCCCAGCACCCCACACTAACCCCAAATTAGAGCCTTCAGGAGACTAAGCTATTATGTGCCTCAGGCAGAGAATAGGAAGCACTGAGGTGCACCAGTGCCTGAGGCCCCCACACTGGCTTGGAAATGATGCATCAGTATCATTACCCCCAATTACACAGATGGGGAAACTGAGGCACAAAATGGGGAAGTGACTTGCCCAAGGTCATATAGAGAGTTAGTGGCGGAGCTGGGAATGGAACCAAGGAGTCTTAGTGCCCAGGACTCTTCCTTAGACCAACTTCCCTCTCTTAATAGAACGGAAGTGGAGCATTATGGAGGGTGTTGGGGAGTCTGATGAAAATTCCATTTTCCCGAACTTGCAATGAAGGGTCAACCAATGCAGGCAACTCTTTGTAGGCAACAGAGAGCCAGACAGGTGGCACCAACTCCAGGAGCCCAGCATTATAAGGTCAAGGCTCAGGTGCCTGAGAAGTGAGGGAATTAGATTCTCTTCTGCTATCTGTTGCTCCTGGCTACCAGGGCAAACTCCAACTCACCCTCACCCTGGGAATGTGTCCCTCTGCACAGCTGTCCTGTTGAGCACACAGCACAACATTCCTGCTGCTTGTCTCAGCTGCCTGTGAAATGGATTGTATCTTCGCCCTGTCGCCTTCCACCCCCAGCTCCGTCTATTCCCAGCGCACTACTAAATAATTTCCTCTCTGCTTCTCTTCTGAAGCAGTGAATAATGAATAATAAACTAAAGTCATTGGCTACCAGCTGGAAGGGGAAAAAAATTGCTGATAGTGACCTAGGAAGCCCAGTTCACATTTCTGAATGAGACCTTGGCTAGCCAAGCAGGTATCCTGGGGATAGATCTATTTAAAGTCACTCAGTGCCATCAGAATCCCAGCAGAGGGTAAAAAGAGCTGGGCAGAGGACACAGGGAACAGTGGTGCATTTTTGTCTGTGCATTTTTGCACAGGCCCAGTATGTGGCCCTATAAATGTGCAGTTGTCTCCATTCCCTGATGCAGTTTGCAGCCGAGGAACAGCAGCCAGGGAAATAGACTCAGCTCCCATCAATCCCCAGCTTTAATGCTTACCTGATCCACTTTATACTAACATTGCAGTTGGTTTTGCAAGGTTATGCAAGCTAATACAAGTCTCATCCATTGTCATACTTCAGGGGCTGTGCTGGTCACTAGAGGGGTCAGGAAGGAATTTTTCTACTCTGTGTGCAGCAGGAGCTAATGTGTTCTAGGCGGTTATCATCAGGATAAGCCTTCCTCTGAAGCATCAGGTATTCCACTTCCGGGGTACACAGGATACCAGTTTTGATACACCACTGGTTTGATCCATAGTGACTAATTGTCATAGGTTTGTGAATAGTTATCAAATCCTCTTTGTTTCCACTGAAGCGTTTCCTGAAGAGGTTCACACTGGGGAGAAAGATACTGCTGTAACCTTCAAGCCAAAAAGCATATCAATTTATTGCCCCTAAATGCTATGCAGTAGCCCAGGGATCGGCAATCTTTGGCACGCAGCCCGTCAGGGAAAGCCGCTGGCGGGCCGGGACGGTTTGTTTACCTGCAGCGTCCGCAGGTTCAGCCGATCGCAGCTCCCACTGGCCGTGGTTCACCATTCCAGGCCAATGGGGGCTGCAGGAAGCGGCTCGGGCCGAGGGATGTGCTGGCCACCGCTTTCCGCAGCCCCCGTTGGCCTGGAACGGCGAACCGCGGCCAGTGGGAGCCACGATCGGCCAAACTTGCGGATGCGGCAGGTAAACAAACCGTCCCGGCCCGCCAGCGGCTTTCCCTGATGGGCTGCGTGCCAAAGGTTGCCAATCCCTGCAGTAGCCTAAACCTCCCTCCCTTGGTAGGCTACAGTTTACCAGCCAGACATACAAAAATGTCTCCATGAGAGTCCTCTGCAACTCCAATAAAGGGGTGGGTGTGGCCTCAGATCGTGGGAAGAGTCAGGGCAACGCTGAAATGCTAACCTGGGGGAAACAACGTACAGGGAAGTTTCAGACTCAGTGTTGTTTCATGTTAAACTATTTATTATTAAATTATTATAATCCCATAGAAATGGAGGATATGATAATATGGTGCAGTGGTTCTCAACCTTTCCAGACGACTGTACCCCTTTCAGGAGTCTGATTTGTCCTGCATACCCACAAGTTTTGCTTCACTTAAAAACTACTTGCTTACAAAATCAGACATAAAAATACAAGTGCCACAGCACACTATTACTGAAAAATTGCTGACTTTCTCACTTTTACCATATAATTATAAAATAAATCGATTGGAATATAAATATTGTACTTACATTTCAGTGTATGGTATATAGAGCAGTATAAACGAGCCACTCTCTGTATGAAATTTTAGTTTGTACTGACTCCACTAGTGCTTTTTTATGTAGCTTGTTGTAAAACTAGGCAAATATCTAGATGAGTTGATGGACCCCCTGGAATAGCTCTGCATGTACCCCTGGTTGAAAACCATTGATACAGTCTTACCGGAGATGGGCTCCCACCACATTCTGCATCAGCACTTGAGCTATTCGCAAGAGTAGTTTTCTCATTCCATGAAAGTTTAAGATTAAAAAAAAAATTCCACCCCAAATTTGGACAAAAAGTTGAAATCTCAACAATTTTCACAAACCAACAAGCTGGGGGTGGGGGTGGAATTTGGATCAGGTCAATTAAGATGTTTAATTTCAATAATTTTGAAATGTTTTGAAACAAAAATGTTGTTTCAAACCAATAGCACGAAACTTTTGTTTCAAAAATGGTGAAATCGGATGTGTTGACAACTTCAGAACTTCCCGCATATTTTCAACTGGAATGAGGAAATTTGTCAGAACGGGCTCTTTCTTGCCAGCATTTCCTGCTCTGATGAATCAGCATTTTCCGATGAAAATGTTTTTGTCTGAAAATTCCCTGACTACCTCTAACTGGGACACACACCTGGAGGGGCTCAGAGTGTGAGCACAGAGCTAAATCCAAATTTCACAGCTGGCGTTCTTATCTGGACAATGGGCTGAGCCAACACTGTGGCTCCAGAGAGCGTTGACGTTTGGGTTCAAAATCCAGCTCTGATGTTTGTGTCTTGGTCCCATCTCTACTTTTTGATTTAAAACCTAAAATTCTAGTTTTGTTCCTCAACATTAAAAATAAAGTGTTCCGGTACCCAGCAACGGGAGCAGCTAGAAACACTGAACGAAGAGATGCAAGACATAGATCACAGTACTGCCAACCCCAAAATCATAAGATTGGGTTAAAAATCATAAGATTTAAGGACAATAATAAATTAGGGTTCTTTGTATTTGTCTTCTGGTTTGTGTCTTTAGGGGACACTCAGGTCACATTGACCAGCTTTTCACCACAACCATGAGGGCTAGAAGCTTTTTTTAAAAAAACCGAAAGATGAGATTCTTACCTAATTACTTGGTCCCAGTAGCTGGGGCTGTAAGGAAAACACCAAACATCATGAGACTCGTGATAAAAATCATGAGATTTGGCAACACCGAGATCATGCTATTGCTACCCATAGGACCCCGAGAGACAGCACTGAATGTCCAGGCAGCATTTCTGAGCTCCCGGCAGCCTTCATCTGTTGCAACGTACAACAGCAACAAAGATTGCCCAGTCCCACCCATTGCAGATGGACCCTGTAGGTGTAGCCAAGCCACTGAAATGTTTCTCTTTCTCCAGAATGAGGTGGAGATTTCTGCATTAAAACCGGACCTGTTGGCTCAGGTTTTGGTGCATGGCTGCAGGAGGCAAGCAGAAGCTGCTTAAATATCAATAGAGCAAGTGCCATGAGCCTAAGGTCACGGATGGCCATGTTTCCCCTCTGGGGGCTAGACTCTTTAACAGGCCCTCAGCCATTTGGTTTGCTGGATACTTAGACTTTCACAATACTGCGACTTGATTGGATATTATTAGTACTAGCAGGGGTGCCCCACTTGAGATCAGGGCCCCATGGTGTTGTAAACACACACAGGTGCTGGAACTAGGGGTGCTGCCACACCCCATGGCTTGAAGTAGTAATAACAATCCAGATACGTGGTTTCCACCTTCAGCACCCAACATTGTTCCAGCACCACTGCACGCATGCGCACACAGGAGAAACTCCCCGAAGAGCCTGCCATCTAAATAGACAAAACAGACGCTGGGTGGGAGAAAGGAGGAATTCCCATTGTACAGGTGGGGAAAGCGAGGCAAAAGCAACTTGCCCAAGATCCCATAGTAAATCAGTGACCAGAAGCAGGAAGTGTACTCTGAACTCCTGGTGCAGCGCACTGCCTTAACCAGAAGGCCATTCTGCCTCTCCAGTTCTTGCCCACAGTTACATAGTGATTCCACGGCAGAGTCAGGAATTGAACTAACCTCTCTGGAGTCCCAGTCCACTGCCTTAGCCACAAGACCGGCCTTCTTGGAAAAACATCCCTCCATGCTCTAGAGAGGAAGGAAGGGGCATAGACGGGGAGAACAGAGATGCTTCCAGCCAAGATCCTGCATCTTGGCAGGGGGTTAGACTAGATGACCTTTGCAGTCCCTTCCAACCCTGTGGGTCTGAGATGGAGGGAGCTGACGGAGCGGAGCAGCACGGGGAGGGGGAGGGAGGCAGTCTGAAGTGCAGGAGCCGGCTCTTGCGCCTGCGTGGTACGAAGGGACAGAAAGGCAGCAGAGGCTGGAGAAGTGAGGTGGGAGAAGAGGATGCTGGGTAGGTTGGTGCAAACCCATGGAGAGATTTTGACTGTCGTCTGTGCAGAGACACAGGCAGCAGCATTGGGGACGCGCTGGAGAGGCCGTAGAGCAGGAAGGAGAAATAGCTAAGGCGAGAGAGATGATGCTCATCCCTCTGCTCATGCCCAGCACCGTGCACACACGTAGCTGACACAAGTGCATGGAGCCTGATTCCTGGGATGAGAGACAGCCATAGCCAAGGGACGCTTAGCAACTTGACGGTTATCGGTGCTAGCAGCAGGCTGGAGAGGAACAGATGGGAGGAAGCAGCACGCACTGCACCTCCTGTCCCCAATCCCTCCTAAAATAGATGCTGTAGGAAAAAGTTAATTCTCCAAAGGCACGAGGTGGGTGGGCTGAGGGGAAAGGCAGCAAAGGGCAGAAGTTTGGAAACACTGTGCCATGAAGGGTGTATAGGTGTAACTGAAATCTCAGAGCCTCCTTAAGAGCGTGAGGGGAGAGTGAAAGCTGCAGTGGGGGAGAGGTGAAGGGGGCTCCCAGCTAGGTGGAGCTTTAGCCAGCAGAGCTCTGAGGTGATAAGGAGTGAGGGCTGCACAGCCGCTCCTTTATGGGGCACGGGCTGCCTGGCCCAAGCAGCAGGTGTGGATGTGGGAGGGATCTAGTTAACATATCCCATCTACAATAGCTTTCCATCAGTGCGCAGGATGGGATTGAAGGTTAGCCAGCAAGCAGCCTAGTCTCCATGGACCACAAGCAGAGCAGCGGCGGGCTGGGTTACTATGTGAATGGAAGCCCTTCCTGGAAAAGCCAGGCTGCTACAGGAAATGCTATTGGAGAGGGTGATTCTCACGTGGTGCAGCTCTTCCTTCGGAGACTTCCGGGCAAACACACCCACGTGGTGGTGCTAGGGGAAGATGGGGGCTGGAGGTGCTAGGGGAAGATGGGGGCTGGAGGTGCTAGGGGAAGATGGGGGCTGGAGGTGCTGACTTTAAGGATCTGACCACTTCAGATCCTCAAAGCTTCTATATGATGCCTCAAATGTTTTCCAAATATATATATTGAATGGGAGCAAGTGCTGAAAGGATTGTGAACAGCAGGAGAAGTGGGTTCACAGATTCACATAGAGGGAAGGAGACTCACATGGCCATGACTGGCAGGAGAGGCAGCCACTAGAGAGTCTGTCCATTAAGGGGAAGGATGGCCCAGTGATTAGGGCACTTGCCTGACACTGAGAAGATGCAGGATCAGATGCTCAGCCAGTCTGTGCGTGTAACCTTGGGCAGGTCACTAAAGGTCTGTCCACACTCCAATGTGAGCCCAGGGTTAGAACTCGAATGAGCAAACCCTGGGTTTGTTAGCCTGGGGCTGGAGCGTCTACACTCATTTGTAACCCCAGGTTAGGAATTGTTGAATGTTGGGTCTCCAGCAGCTATGCTGCATTATGTGGTCCCAAGTCCAACCCCCCCAATTCCAGACTGCCTAACGCCCTCCCCAAATATGGACACTCTAGCCCGTTGTTCGTGGTGCAGTGTGGGAACGCTTGATTGTCCACCAAACTTGACTGTCCAGAGGAAAAAAAAAAAGTCAGCCCATGGGATTGTGGGATACTTTTGGCAGACTCCCAAAGTACGAGTCCAATGGGGCTGCGTCTACACTGCGAAGCAATAGGGATGGACCCCGGCTCCTGGCTCGACTCAGACTCAGACCTTCCACCCCACGTAGGTTCCTAGGACTCTGGGCAACACAGGCTGCAGTCCGAGCCATACAGGTCTGCCTGGAACCCAGGGTACTTACATGGGCAGCAAGCTCAGGCTTCTGCAGCTTTACTGCTCTGGTACCCGAGCTAGTGCGATTAAAGCTAACTTGGGTCCCTCCACACGAGCTGCCGTCACACCTAGCGACTGCCGCACAACTCTACCCCAAGCCTCTCAGTGCCTCGGTTCCCCAGGTATAGAACAGGGATAAAAGCACTGCCCTACCTCCTAGGGGTGTGTGAGGATAAATACACTAGAGTGTGAGGTGCCAGAATAAGCAAAGACATGCCCCTCGCTTTGTGAACGGTTGAGCTCGCTGCTCTAACAACACTTAAAAGAAAACCCCCTAAAGGTTCAAAGTTTTGCTTCCAATCAGAAAAGCCCCCCCCTCTTCTTTGTCTCCTTGCAGTGAATAAGGTGCCCAACCAGCTATTTATAATAAACTAATCTGCACTGTTTAAAATTTTCATGAGGATGTTACAGGGATTGAATAGGAACCATCTATTACTTAAATTACATTTCTAACCAGGAAGATGTTGGACAGGTTGGGGGCGGAGGAGACAACCCAAAATTCTCTATACATTTTTCTATCCATTTCATTTTATAGAGCTGAGATGTCATTAAATTCCCCCTCCTTCCCCAATCAGTCTTAGAATCAAGTCTTCTCTATTCTGGGTGTTCTCCATTCACCCCCCTTTTGGGGGACGAAAGAAGAGACCCAGACCAACCCAGGTTTTGCTACAGTTGAAGTGTTTGCCCGCTGTGCAGCCTCTTATGTCTATTACAGTAGCACCTTGAGGCCCGAAACTGAGATCGGGGCCCCATTGTGCGAGGTGCTGTACATACACACAGTGAGAGACAATCCCTGCCCCAGAATCCTTAATAGTGGTTTGTCATCTTTTAATTAAGTCCTCCTGCTTCAGGGCATAAACTAACCCGTAACTGATAGGGGTCAGGAAGAAATTGCTTCTATGTCAAGTTATACAATAATTATCCACTTCCGGGTTTCTTGTATCTTCCTCTGAAGATGGGACTGGGCAATAATAGAGAGAGGATAGTGGACTAGATGGACCATTGGTCTGATGCAGTATGGCAGGTCCTACCTTTTTTTTAATATATGGCTACACCAGGCCGAAGGACATTGGAAAGCAAAGCTCTGGCTTGTGTATTCTTCCACACCACATGTCGCTGGCCTCATTTGAGAGCTTGCAGAAAGCTACTTACAATGACAAAGTGACAGGGTGAACTGCACTAATGACAGTCAAGTGCCTCATCTGGGGCTGCGGTTCAGGCACATGGCAGCTTCTCCAGGGCACTAGATCTATTTCTGCCTCCGGTGAGGGAGCCGACCCCGGACAGGCTGGGTCTGATTTAATGGCTCAGTGGTCACGGGAGTGGTGGATATGCCTAAGTAGATAGAACAGCTCCCATCCTCATTACACATCTGAGATTCATTTGCATAACATCTAATGAGTTCCCTGGGCCTTTTTGGTACTTGGGCAAAGTCCTGGTCCCTCTGAAGTCAGTGGGAGTTTTACCCTAGACCATCAGTGGGGCCCCAGGTTTCACCTTTGGTCCTGTTAAGTCTGGGGTTTAGTTAAAATTGTTTGCAATCCCCCCCCGCTCCATTTACAATATTTTGTTTCCAGGGAAATTTAGTTTAAAAACCAAGTATTTCTACAGCTAGCCAGACATCTGAGCTCCAAGGACCCTGAGCCAGCTCCTCAGCTGGTGTCAGTCAATGTAGCTCCCTTGTGCTCTGCTTTGAAAGGGATTTTTGTCCTACTTCCAGGACATCAGGGGAAGGGGCAGTTAAATACCCCACCCCTAAGCAGCAGCCTAGATACCATGTTTTGCTAATCCAAACCTAAAAAAACTAGTGTTGAGTCCCCTCTGAAAGCAGAAAAGCCCCAACCTGCAGCCCTGAACAGCCATAACTTTGGGAGGTGTCTGAAGTCTGAATCCTGATCTGATTTTACAAATATTTCAGTTATCTTCATATTGGGCGGAACCAAAACTCAGGTCCAAATACCCCGTGGAGGAGCAACTCACCAGCCAGCACACCCCCTCCTGGCAGGGCATGGCACTGCAGTCTCTCCTCCTTTGGCACTCCCCCACTGACAGGTACTCCAGCCCAGCAGTGGTCTGCTTCTTCTTGTGACTCAGCCCTCTAGCCAGATTACATTGTCCATGCTTTGCAGGGTACCCAGATTCTAAACTAAATGTAAAGGAACAAACTCTTCCATCCCTCCTGGGCCCAATCCTTAGCACCCAATCCTAGCCACCCTTCTGGGCTCTGCAAAGTTCTTTCCCATTCTGCTATGAAATGCTTCCTCCCTGGGGTTTTTCCCTGGAGGCCTGACTCCTACCAAGCCACTGACCCTCAAGGCTTCTTCCCTACAGGCCTTTCCCCTAGGCTGGATTCTCAACTCCACCCTTCTCCCACAGTCACCTGCCTATGGCTCGGCCTTGTCTTAGGCCCACTTCAGGAACCGTTTTCACCCCTGCTGCCCTCTCCCTTCAGGCCAATCTCATGGTCTAAGGATGCTCCTGAAGCTCCTCCATAGCTGACCACCACCCAGGGTTTCTTCCCTGGAGGGCTGGGTCCTGCCTTTTAGGGCCACTCTCTACTGCCTAGAGAAAAAACTCCTGAGTTCTTTCCCTCTGTGCCTGCATCCCTCCTTCTATGCTGGGCTTCCCCTCTTTAGAATAAGCCCCCAGCTGCGATTCATCTTTAACTAGGCCTGGCCCAGCTTCCAGGTGCAGTCGGGGACACTTATTGAGCTCGCCAGCTTCTGTAACCCTTTCAAGGCCAGTGTGTGTGGGAGCAGAGGGGGTACATCAAAATCTGGATCTGAACGTACTGGTTTGAGCTCACTTCTAGTTTGTTCCCAGAATCCAGCCTCTGTGCGCCTAGAGTTGCATCTACGTGCAATCAAACAAATTCTCCCACTTCTGGATCCGAGGCCACCACTTATAGCCCATTCTCTGACTTCACTGAAGCCAGTGCTGGGGGAGCCTCATCCGTTTCAGAGGTTTGGCTAACCACTCTCTGACGGGTTTCCATTCGAGTTGGAAATATCACGCAAACAGCATCTCATAGGACATTGCCGCCACGCCCGACTAGAGCCGTCCAGTACAGTGGCGTGCAGTGCAGCTCTAGGTGTTTTAGCAGGTAACTGGATTATTTTTTAAGAACCTCACGAAAGGTCCAGGCCGAGTGTAGGACTAGCAAGTGACAGTTCAGGGTGGTTCTTATTTTAACCCAGATCCTGAATTGAAACTGCCTATTTCTAACACCCCAGACTAGCCAAGTGGTTTGGAAGGAGGTGTTATGAGTGAGAATGGAAAATTTAACTTTAAAGGCAGGGACTGCTTTCTGAGCCTTCTGGATTAAAAGAGGTCTGTCTAGTTGTTCAACCAGGCATTGGTTCGAGTCCTCCCCGCACCCCCACACTCTGACTCTTTCATGTGGCCTTGGGCTAATCTCTTCACCTCCTTGGGTAAAAGGTGGCTAATACCCACTTCCTATTTTGGGAGACGTAATGAAATAATGCAGGGGATGTGCATTAAGAGCCTTTAATGGAAGGTTCAATATCAATGTAAGGAATTATTAAGACGCCAGAGCAGTAGCTTAGATAACAAGCTGAAATTACTGTTTTATAAGGGCAAATGGCTGTGGAGGAAAAAAAGGAAAAGAAATTCAAACTAAAAAGCCTTGGTTATTTAGGGCGGCTTTTTTTGTTCATTTGTTTGTTTGTTTTAAAGAAATGCTTGGTTCAGAATCCATTTTTCTCCCTTAAAAATGCACCCACCTGAAAACTCACTCAACTCCCAGTAACCCCAGATTTTGACCACGTTAGGCTGGAGAGACACCCCGGGATGTTTTAGGGGCCCCGTTTGCCTGACCAACTGGATGTCTTTCTGGACGACGTTTTAGTCAAATACAAGTGATTGGGCTGAGTGCAGGAGGAACTGGATGAAATCCTATAGCCAGTGTTATGTGCGAGGTCAGAGCAGATAAACTAATTGTCCCTCCTGCCTTTGAGATCTAGGGATCAATTCCTCCTACCTTGCACCTGGTTGTCTCCTGACCTCTTTGCTACACAAACACTGGGGACTCTGCCCCATGTGATCCCTTTCCCATTGAGGGCCTGATGGGGAGGGAATTCCTAGGGCAGTAAAATTATTATTTAAATATTTGTAGAGCTGGTAGGAAAATGGGAAAACACTCATCAATTAGCCCAACATGGGATTTCGTGTTGGAAAAAAGCCCAAACCTTTTGATATATAAGTTTTCAAATTCACAAAAACATTTCTCTTTGTATAGGATCAAGTCCTGTTCCCTTTACTTCAGCTGAGTAGCACCTTATTACATGAGATGTCTTAGAGCCTTCACTTGAGAGGCAGGGTGAGCCAGTGGCAAGAGCAGTAGCCTGGGAGACTGGTTCTGCCACTGATCTGCTAAAGTGATCTTGGTCAAGTCACTTTCCCTACAAGTCTTTATCTGTTTAGACTGTAAACTCTTCAGGGCAGGGCATGTCACCTACTATGGCCTTCCCAAACTTTATAAGTTAAGGTCTGAATTTAAACCAATATACTTACTTTGGTGCAACCCCCTCTCCTATTTTGGTATAAGAGTGGCTTTTTCAGTTTAGTTTAAGTATCCTGGAAACAGGTTTAAGTTAAATTGAAATAATGGTGTTTGCACAGGGCTTAGCACTAGTTTAACTATATTGGTTTCAAGACTGATTTAAATTAAGCCAGTGCAACTTTCTCATGTAGACAAGGCATGAGTGTCTGTCTGTACAGTGCCTGGCATAATGGGGCTCTGAGCTCAGCTGGGACCTCCAGGCCCGAGTGAACTATAATCTCTGACTGAGCAGCTCACAACGTTTCTGTAAGTGAGTGATCTATGTAGAGACATGGTTCTACACTCCTCTCCCTCAGTACAGGGGTGGGTAGCATTGACTACAATGTTCATTTCACTCTTCTCCATCTGCTCTCATCCTTCCTTTTCCTTCTTATCCCCATTCCAGGAACAGAGTGTGTAGTGATTTTTTGTGGGTGCAAATGCCCCGGGAACGATTTCTCCTCCTCTTGGGTGGCGTTGTCATCTTCTTCTGCACGGAAGCTCGGGTCCCGGTTCATTCCATTTGACTCTGGCAAAGTTGTTTAATCTCCCAGTTGCCGCAGCTTTCTCCCCCTCCCCTGCTCTTCCAGGTCAATCACTGAGGTGAAGCAGACAGCCAGAGCAGGCTACGTGGGGCTGTGTCAACTATTATCTTAAGAAGTCAGGCGAGAGTCAAGGCCGCTTGGCATATGCATTTTAAATTGGCCTAAAAATTACTTGGCTACGGACTTAATGAAGTGTTAATGTATGAAAATCTCTCATTAAAAAGCAAAACGGTGGAGGCTTTTGATGGCTGGATGGCTGGACTCTGAACTGAGACCAATTAGATATGCAAAATTTTCTTGAGACCGCTGCTTCTCTGCCTGTCAGGCAGCTTTGTTTCAAAGCTACCTTGCTTCTTTTCTGTTTTCTTAAAGGCACCCAGTTGAAGAGAGAGCGCCATGGATAATTCAGACTTTTGCTTTTGTACCGCGCATTGTCGCCCGTCGCTTCAAACGCAGCCTTGGGTTTTGTTTGTGGCTTTTTGATTTTAGCTTTGGGTGTAAATTGGGGTCTCTTTAGCCTTGGAGGTGACCTGCAAAGGAAAACAAATAATTGGATTGATTCCATTTTTGGTTCCTCATGCAGGATAAAGGCAGCTTGAAATGTTTGGTTAATTTTTTTCTGCTTGGATTTTTAACATTATAATTTATACCAGCCGGCCGGGTAGTCTCAGGCAACAGAGCAGCACGGAGGGGCAACTGATCTGAAAGAAGAATAGCTCAGCAGTTAGGGTACGAAATCTAGACACGGGAAGAGCTGGGCTCAATTCTCTGCTTTGCTACAGACTTGCAGTGTGACCGTGGGTGAGTCACTTGTCCCCTCGGTGATAATAGCACTGTCCTAACGCACGGCGGTATGGGGAAGAGAAATATGGTCCAGATTGTGTGGCGCTCGGATACTTTGGTAACAGGGGCCATGTAAGTCTCTGAAGTAGAGGAGGAAATTTGCACACCAGGCCCAGGTGCAGCCTGGCTCTGATACTCACCCAGAGCTCATGTCACCAGTGGATACCCCCACCCCAGCTGAGGTGGGAGCTTTGAGGATGAAGGACCATGATGCTGGTGCTCCAGTTGAGCCCATCATCACTAATGACCTCACTGGCAGACACAAAACCTCTAGCGTCCAACCTGAAGGGAGATCCCCTCCCAGCTCCGCGGTCCCAGCAGCACAGGGCTCATTTCATGTTAATGGAAGGAGGGCAGCTGCAGGTGGAATATGAAACAGGGCCCTGTCTTGTCTCCCCCCGCCCCACCGCCCCTTGTGAATAATTTATCCCCACCATCCCTGATCGAAAACGAAAGGGAAAGTGCTATTGTTCAGCGTGTTTTTACGTTCTGTTGCCCAGAGAGGAAAATGGCCCATTTACTTTTAGTAGCCATAATAAATCAAACTCTGAAATCCTCCCTCATCAATATTCAAGCTGCTTAGGCCACTGGTGTTAGCGGGTAATTGAAGGCCATAGCTACAGCGCTCCACAGGGGACTCCGTCCACTTCTGCTGGTGGCTTGTGAGGACCTGCCTGGAGATTTTCTCTACAGCTGTCTCCTCCTCGTCCTCCTTCCAGTCAGGGGGAAAGAACCACAGACTAGGGCACAAGCAGCAAACACATGTGATAAACAATGGAGGCATCAGGCGATGTAAATGACACTAAAGAGGTAGAGGATATAAGGCTGGGAAATAAAATAATGATACTTCTCCAGCATGCTTCACCGGCAAGGCGCTTTGCAAACGTTGTTATGCGTATTACTCCTTGTATTACACTTGCCCTCCAGACCCAGATCCCGGCCCTGTTACGCTAAGTGAGGTACCCCCAAAGAATAAGAAAGAGGCTCAGCCCTGAAGAGCATCCACTCTAAGGGCATGTCTACACTACAAAATTAAGTCAACCTAACTGATGTCAGCGTACCCTTTGCTCCTTGGGTTGGCCATGCACATCCTCACCAGGAGCGCTTGCACCGATTGAACTGTCACTGGGTACCTCAAACTGTCAGTTGAGGTAAGCAACACAGTGTCTACATTGACACTGCTTCAACCTCACTACATCGACATTGACTCTACACCTCTTGTGGAGGGGGAGTTATTAAGTCGGCGTAGCAGGTGAGTTACATGGGTGGGAGCGAAATTTTAGTGCGGACACTTACATAGTTAGGTCAACCTAAGCTGCCTTGCATCGACCTAGCTCTGTAGAGTAGACCAGGCCTATTATCCCCATTTTACAGATGGGGAAGCCGAGGCAGAGAGGTTGAGACTAAGCTTTTCAAAAGTGATTAGTGATTTCAGGTACCCAACTTGAGATCAAGTGGCCTGAAATCAGAGGGTGGGAGTTCAGCTGGGCACCCAAAATCACTAGCCACTTTTAAAAATCTTGGCCTGACTTGCCCAAGATCACAGTGGCAAAGCCAGGAAGTGAAGTCAGATTTCCTGAGTCCCAAGCTAGTGCATTAACTACAAAATCATAATCATAGAAATCAGAAATGTAGGACTGGAAGGGACCCCGAGAAGCCATCTATTCCCGCCCCCTGCACCGAGGCAGGACTAAGTATTAGCTAAACCAGTGATTCTCAACAGGTTTACCATTGTGGGCCGCATCCAATACTACCTGTATGGCCCTGAGGATTTCACATGGGCCGCCGCTCTGTGCTGATTGGGCTGCAAGTGGCCCATGGGCTGCAGGTTGAGAACCACCGATCTAAACCATCCCTGACAGGTGTTTGTCTGACCTGTTCTTCAAAATCTCCAATGACAGAGATTCCACAACCACCTTAGGTAATTTGTTCCGGCGCTTACCTACCCTGACAGTCAGGAAGCTTTTCCTAATGTCTAACCTAGATCTCCCTTGCTGCAGTTGAAGCCCATTGCTTCTTGTCCTGTCTTCAGACCCCTCTCTCTAGGCCGACATTACGATCCCCTTTTTGACTCTCCCTTGTCACACAATGACTCTGTGGCAGAGCTGGGAATAGAACCCAGGAGACTGAGGCTGAACACCTGGACCCATGGAAGTCGATGGCAGAACGCCCACTGACTCCAACCAGGCCAGGATTTCCCCCTCACTGTGCTCCGGGCGTACGAGCATGCTGCCAAATAACTCAGTGAAGTAACGTCCATCTCCGCCTGGAGCCCAGCAAGGAACAGCTACTGAATGAGCCACTAATAATGAATGAACAGACAGGTGCATTTATTTGGGGTGGGCTAGCACTGTGATGTTTGGATCCCGATTCAGGTCTGGCCCCAAACGTTCCTCCAATTCGACGGCGTATGGATTCCATGGTTCTGGATCAGGAGCATTTCAAAGAGAAGCTACAGTTTGGATCGGGCTCTGACTCGGATCGCTTGTGGAGCTGCGGCATGGCAGTAAAAGTGGGCTGGGCAGAAGAGGTCTGAGGGGAGCTCAGGGCTGGCACAGCAGCTCAGGACTCAGGGGCTTTGCAGGAATCCAGTTCTGTCTATCTCTGGCAATTATGAAGCCCCCATCATCACAGCAAGACAGTAATACTGCCCGGAATAACAGCCGGGTGGAGTGATTGGTGCACTGGCAAGATAATGCAAGGGAAGCTTGCACAGTATCTACGCACAATACTCCTGTTGCTGCAGAACAGTGCATTAGTCCCTCAGTTTCCTGAGCTTGAAATTCACCCAGAGAAAAGTTAAAAGGAAGCCACCGTATCTGGGGACTGCACAGACCTGTGAACTCAGCTTACAAGCCGGCGCAGGTACTGAGGCAAGCAGCGTATCGAAGGCGGTGGGAGAGTTGGCAGGGCTTCTGGGAAGTGAGAGCAAGTTCCAGCCCCGGAGTAATCAGAGCTGGGGCCTGTCTAGCGAGACTGTCAGCAGCCATAATTCACCTGCATTTCAGAAAGGCTGCTGGTACGGCATCACAGGAATGATTGATCTGGAAGCGCAGCAGAGGGAGCGGGGGAGGGGGAACTGCCGGAGCAGATTCGAAACTGTCTCAGGGAGAACTGGGCTGAGGGAGGCACTTGGATGAAGCCAGTGACTCCAAAAGTTCCTGGCTGAGAAACAGGAAACTGGGCCCCTGAGCGGGTTGGCTCCGTTTCTGTTTATTCCTTTCTGTCCAGGGAGCTGGATGGCCCAATGGTTAGTGCACGAGCCTGGGACTTTGGCTTCAATTCCCTGCTCAGCCATGGACTTCCTGCATGACATTGGGTGAGTCACTTAATCTCTCAGTGACTCAGTTTCCCCATCTCCAGGGATAAGAACACTGCCCTGCCTCACAGACGTGTGGTAAGGATAAATGCATTAAGGAGGTGCTCAGACATTCTAGTGATGGGGTCCAGGTAGAGGGCATAGAGAGATCTGCTCTTTTACGGCTGAATCTTTACTACATTCAATGTTGCTAGGCCACGCTGCTGTTCTCACGCTGGTGTAGATCAGTGCAGTTACGCTGGTGTAAAACAGACAGACTCCTGGAACCATTCTTGCGTGAAGTGGCTCTTTGGTTGTTGGAGGCTGTGGCTGCAGGGGACCGGAGATTAGTGTGTCTGCAAGAATTGGAGCGTCACTGCAAACAAATAAAAGTCAGTTCTTCTTCACACAACGCACAGTCAACCTGTGGAACTCCTTGCCTGAGGAAGTTGTGAAGGCTAGGACTATAACAGGCTTCAAAAGAGAACTAGATAAATTCATGGAGGTTAAGTCCATGAATGGCTATTAGCCAGGATGGGTAAGGAATGGTGTCCCTAGCCTCTGGTTGTCAGAGGGTGGGGCTGGATGGCAGGAGAGAGATCACTCGATCATTACCTGTTAGGTTCACTCCCTCTGGGGCACCTGGCATTGGCCACGGTTGGCAGACAGGATACTGGGCTGGATGGACCTTTGGTCTGACCCAGTCTGGCCGTTCTTGTGTTCTTATGTTCATGTGGGTGTCCGGGTGCAGCCGTGCTAGTGAGCATCTCTGTGACCATGTGTCCCTCCATGTGACTGCCTAGACGTGTGTATCTGTGTGTGTGTGTGTGGGGGGGGGGTGCCAGTTTCTCTGGGGGGCTCTGCCTGTCCTTGCACGTGTCTGTTGTGCTGCTTCTCTGCATTTTGGGTCTCAGTTGCTATTCCCCACCCCTCCCAGGGCACTGCCCAGCTCTAGGCACTAGTCTGGGGAAATATCCACCTGCAGGGGTGCTGCAGGACCCAGCAGATGACGAGGCTGAGATTCTGCCTCTGCTTTAGACCTACCTGCCCTTGGCTGGCACTAAGAGGCTCTTCGAATGCCTCCGTGCTCTGGACCATGACTCAAGGTCCCCATGCCACACTGGCTGGTGGGAAGAGTAACCAAGATTTAGTAGGTTCCCCTCCGTTTTTATGTGACCGTCCTCTCAGGACTGGGGTGAAGAAAGAAAACACCATCCATCGTGATTATCAATCCGTGCGGATGGATGCATCAGGCCTTGAGCCTGCAGCCGCCTCAGGAAGCCTGCCAAAGGGTGGGGAGGACCATTCCCCAGCTCCACCTGCACCAGTGAGACCAACGCACTCCAGCTACACCGGCAGAAATACACACGCCGGCGGAGCACCCTGCCAGGTCCCTGCAGATGGCAGCAGCTCCACAGGTTTGCCTTTCTCCTCACACCCCTAACTGCAGGCTGCCAGCTCCGAGCGGAGCTAGCCCGGCTCCTGTCATGCAGGCATGGGCTCCCCCTGCTCCTTCCCTTAAAGAGCACAATCCTGATCCTCAAGCTGCTTTGAGCTCATATGCCTACGAGGGAGCAACTTCCCCTTGAATTAGTGCTGCCACGCCTGCAAAGGGCTCCAGGGCATCTCTATGACACACCTCCAGTGTCGCACTCAGACCTGCACATACCGGCACCCCAACACATACTAGGGGGACCAGGTGTCCCGATTTTATAGGGACAGTCCCGATTTTTGGGTCTTTTTCTTATATAGGTTCCTATTACCCCGCACCCACCGTCCCGATTTTTCATACTTCTTGTCTGGTCACCCTAACACATACTGACACGCACACAGACTCACATAGGCACCCCCCCCCCCACAACACACACCTGCACCAGCAGAGACTCACACTCGTCCACACCTATACCAACACCTACAGACTCCCACTCACACATACACACGTGCCAATGTAGACTCTCTCTCTCTCTCTCTCACACACACACACACACACACACACACACACACACACACACACACACACACACACAGGCATAGACATCATCTCCCTCATACACACCCCACTGCGCACTCACAGCTTTCAGCAGAGACACATCCCCGCACACACGCCCGTTCACATCTACAGACTCAAAAACAGCCCCACATGGAAACGCGCTCCTGGATCCTCTCTCTCTGACACATCCATCAGCACATGTGCTGTCACGCTCACCCACACCCACACCTACATCCACATCCAACTCAATTCAATACCACTTTGTTGCCATGACAACTGTTGCCAAGGTGTAAAAGAGGCAGACTTGTCAGGTATGTCAGTAGCAAGTAGGATCTGCCCAGGACGGAGCTTCGTGGGGTATCTGGGATTTGAGCTGTTTCCACTTGTCACCAGTGACCTCTCCTGAGCCAGTGGCAGGTTGCTGTGGAGGATGATCCCATCTCTGCTGTCTGATTGGCTACCTCCCACCAAAACAGACTGATGTCCTAAAGCCCCCCTGCTATTTCAGTCCTGGGCTTCCCCCACCCAACTCTGCTGATGCCACTCAGTCTGGACCCCAACCCCTCCTGCTATTCCAGTCCCATGCCCAGCTCTGCTGATGCATGCACTTTTCTCTTGGCCAGCACCATTCCTCTCACTCGCTCTCCCTTACTCCCTTTCTGTCTGTCTCCTGGAGAAAGATTTAACCAAGTTGATTGCCTTTATCTCGTGCACGGCAATAGATATTACAGATCCTTCAGCCAGGAGACCCAAATTAAGAAATATTCTTGAGACAAGCGAGTTATTTAAAGCCCGATTCAATTAACTTACCTCTGTCTGTACTGGTTCAAGGGGTAAAAATACTGTTCCTTGACAATAACAAGCCCGTGTTTAACAAGCTGATGCCAAACCTCTACGAGCAGAGATAAAACGAGAGGCCCTAGCGTTTGGCGTTATAAAAGCACATGCATGATAAATAAGCAGCAGCCTGAAGAATGCTTGTTGCCTTGAGCTGAAAGGAAGACACGTTGGGGGGCGGGGGGCGGGGTGGGGGGGGGGTTGGCTGTAACTAGTATCCAGCACAATTAAACCCCGGGAGTAAATAAGGACTCGCACAAGGACAGCAGCCCCATTGAAGTGAATGGGCCTGACTCCTCCTGGCTCACTGGCATAAATCAGGAGTAGGCCCAGTAATGTCAAAGGGAGTTGCATTTGATCGGCACCTCAGGATCAGACCCCCAACTAAGGGCATGTCTATGCTGCAGTCGCTGGGTGTGATGGCATCTCGAGGAGACATACCTGGGCTAGCTTTAATCGAGCTAGTTCGGGGTCCAGAGCAGTGAAGCCCATGCAGCATGCACTTGAGCAGGAGCAGTGCAAGCCCACCCAGAACACTGGGTAATTATTGCCAGGGTGAGCCTGCACTGAAGCACAGTGTGCTGCCGTGGCTTCCCTGCTCCGGTACCTGAGCTAGCTAGATTAAATCTAGCTCGGTTATGTCTGCTCAAGCTGCCCTCACACCCTGGGATCGCATACGGACGTACCCTCTAGACAGAGTAATAAACTGGATGATTTCTGATGAACCCCAAAAGCAAGAACCTGATCCCACACTCACTCTCAATCCCATGGGACTTTTGTTTTGTTTTTTTTGCAAGAGTCAGGCGTTAGCACTATCGTCCAGACCAACTTTTAATGTGGGTACATTCTTTATCTAAAACCCCTCCCTGCGCTTTCACCTGGATATGGGATTCTTCTTCACTTCCTGTCCTAATCAGCTCGCTGCAAATTAGCCGTGAGCTGCTGTGTGACACCCCAGAGGCGGGTGCAGTTTGGTGTCAGAGGTGAACCCTGTATATGTAACTTATATAGAATCACTGAGGTGGAAGAGAGCATCCACTGCATCTCCCTGCTAGTGCAGGCTTGAAAGACGTCAGGCCTTCTCGGCTCTCTGCCCTGTCTTTAGTTCGCTAGCCTAGCTGGCTTCTGTCAGGAAGCATTTTGCTGTGCAGAAGGTACATTATTTATTATTATTCCCTGTGCTGGGCCACCTGGCATCCCGCAATGGGGAAAGGCACAGTGAGGAGCAAGGATGGAGGAGAAAGCAGCTACTGTTAGCTCCTGGTAGCCAGCGGCCATTGGATCCACAGAAAATAACATGCAGCAGTAACAGGGCCCCGTGCAAGACTGCGCACAGCGTGGGGGGTTATGCTGTCTGCTGTTCACAGTGCAGAGGATGCCGCGGTAACGCAGGCTGCGTTTTCTCCCATTGAGGACCTCGCTTATCTCCTTTTGCTTACTACCTGCTGCCCTCCCCTCCTTCTGCTGGGGGATGGAGAGGGAGACCAGATGCAGCCAAGCCACCAAATATGTCTCAGGATCTGGATTTTGGTGCTGTTTGAATATTGGGTTTCGGTTTGGCCCATTGCAGAAGGAATCAAACATCAGATTTGGATTCAGAGTCTAGCCCTCCCTCCCCCCAGTCCTCAGTGATGAGATCAGAGCTCATGCCAGGATTGCTGTAGTTAATCCACCTGCCCAAGAGGTGGTATCTAGGTCAAGGGAAGAATTCTTCCATCAACTTAGTGCTTTCTATACCGAGGAGTCCGGTCAGGATAGCTGCGTCTCTCGGGGCTGTGGCTATTTCACACTGCTGACGGACATGGCGATGTAAGACCAGCCCTGGATTATTCATTACCAATCTAGCCCTTCTTAAAAAAAATCTTTTCTGTTTGTGAATCATTTGTGATTCTGGCTTTCTGCCAATGTCTGTTATTTGTAAGCATTCACCAGATAGTTTGGATGAACAGTGTTCAGTCTAGATAGGTGGCTTGGAACACGAGCCCGTGTTCTGCATTTTGCCTACTTTTGTTCCACTTTACGCTGTGCAGGGGGACATCGCAAGAAGGCAGAGGACATGTGAGTAGCTGCCACAATGCAGAAATTTGGCTTCGCCCAGGTTTCACAGGGTGCCACAGATGGTCAGACATGTGGTAGAGGAACGCCCAATCAGAAGACTGGAGGGTGGACTGCATCACCTGGCTATCCTCGATGATGTAGCAGTTAGATGGATGAAGACTCTAGATATCGACTTGTGACGCTTATGAAAAAAGAAGATGGCTTTAGATACCCAGGTGGTAAATGCTATAGGAAACCATAGCTAGACAGAAGGGTGTGGATGAGGATAGCTAGACCAACCATTCACTGGTAATTTGGCTACATAGTGTGTGACTGGCCACATGAATCACATGGGATTTTTTTCTGAGCCCTGATTGGATGACAGACTTTTTAAACAGGAGGATAACATAATGACTAGCAAATCTGGTTGTTTGTATGCAAAGACGGATAGTCATCTGAAGCCACTTCTCAAATATACACCCATTCACACAAACAGCAAACAACCAGAGCATATAAGCACAGCTGAATCAGACACCTGTTTAGCAGTCAAACAAATGGCCTTGTATGTGAACCAGAAAGCTAGAGGTGAAAGGCCACACAACCCTTTCCCCATCCTCTGAGCCATCCAGCTACTCCAAGTCTAGTTCTTTGTGATCCTAAATTATACAAGGGAAAAGATGTAGCTTGTTAAATTGCTTCTCTCTCTTTAAATGAGTTTTCCCTTTTCTCTTTTCTAATTATGCATGTCTTTGTTTTGGTAGCTAATGTATTTGCATAATGCATGTTTTGTAGCAATTGTTTCATTTCTGAAAGAAATACATTGAATATTTGTTGGCATGCGACAGTGTCTCGGCACTCTATTGTACTGCAAGAGAGAACAACTTACTGGGCTAACCTAACCACCGCTCATCTGTCTTCCGTATTCTTCCACGCTCACCAAAGGAGGCAATTGGTCCAAGGGAACTACTTGTCTTACAGCACCAGGTTTTTGCTGCCTCTGTGTGTGGGAAGCTATTTGCACAGTTAACATGTGGAGTTAAATAAAAACATTACCTGCTGTGCATGTTGTTTAAGAACAGGAACATTTACAAGTTAATGCTGCTTTTAAAAATCTAGTGACCTCTGTTGGGATTTTGACTCCAAACCAGTATTTTGCACTTATACACTCCTTTTCATCTGAGAATTTCAGAGTGTTTTGTACAAACAGAAATTAATTCTCTTGATATCCCTTATCACCATGCCTCTGTGGGTCACAGCTGAGAATGCCAGATTCAGGCCAAACTGCTGAGATAATCTGTCATTAGATTATACCAAGCCAGTAGCAAAAGTAAACTTCTGTCTCATCACACTGGTTAACAAGAAGTCAAAAATACTGTCTCCTTAACCCTTATTTCACCACCCAGATACTGGACCTGATGATGAGTGGTTACTGAAAACCAATTTAATCAAATATAGGGTTCTTCTAATCTCAAGAGATCAGCCACATAGCCAGGTCAATCTGTAACTCAGATTTTACCCAATAGTCATGCTGCTGCCAATCCTTTAGTAACTAAAATCTAAAGGTTTATTAATAAAAGAAAAGAAGAAGAGAGTTAAAATGGTTAATAGATCATATAATTGCAATGTTCTTATATGAGGTTGGTAGCAGTGATGGTACAGACTGCTGGCTTGTAAAGTTTCTCTGGTAACTTCCAAAAGTTTGGAAGGTCCCCAGTCCATAGTTTAATCTGCTCTTTTTAGTTGTAAATCCACAGTCCAGAGAATCAGGGCAGGAAAGAGGCAAAATTGAGTCATCCCAGGCCTTTGCCATGTGCGACATTTTCTGTTTCAAACAAAGCTCACAGCCCAGTCTGTGGAAAGTTACTAGCACAAGTTTGAGTCCAGGGTCACATGACCAGATCACATGCCCTTACATGACTTGATGACTCACAGGAGACAGCCATTGGCCCCTTGGAGTCTGGAGCGTCTGCAGGAAGAACTATCTGGGTGGAATGAGTTTCTTCTGTGGCCCATTGTTAGAGTGACGTGTTCTTAATGGGCCATCCAGTTTGAATAGTCCATTCACAATGGGCTGGCTAGACTGGATGTAAACCAGCTGTGGGTGTTACCCCAGGAACAAACACATCGGAGACTCTTGCCATGTGCCAGTATCCATAACTTCAGATACAGCGATGATACATGGATTTAATCAGGAGAATCTTATTTAGCAAATCATTACTTTTCCATTGACACCTTACATGATATGGGCTTTCTACAAGATTTGTTGCAATTGCATAACAGTGGCAGTATCACTAATATGTATGCAAAAACAACGAGGAGTCCTTGTGGCACCTTAGAGACTAACAGATTTATTTGGGCATAAGCTTTCGTGGGCTAGAACCCACTTCATCGGATGCATGGAGTGGAAAATACAGGAGCAGGTATAAATACATGAAAGGATGGGCGTGCTTTACCAAGTGTGAGGTCATTCTAATGAGACAAATCAGTTAACAGCACGATACCAAGGGAGGAAAAATAACTTTTGAAGTGGTAATGAGAGTGGCCCATTACAGACAGTTGACAAGAAGGTGTGAGTAACAGTAGGGGGAAATTAGTATTGGACAAATTAGGTTTAGGTTTTGTAATGACCCAACCACTCCCAGTCTTTATTCAGGCCTAATCTGATGGTATCCAGTTTGCAAATTAATTCCAGTTCTGCAGTTTCACGTTGGAGTCTGTTTTTGAAGTTTTTTTGTTGAAGAATTGACACTTTTAGGTCTGTTATTGAGTGACCAGAGAGATTGAAGTGTTCTCCTACTGGTTTTTGAATGTTATGATTCCTTATGTCAGATTTGTGTCCATTTATTCTTTTGCGTAGAGACTGTTAGGTTTGGCCAATGTACATGGCAGAGGGGCATTGCTGGCACATGATGGCATATATCACATTGCTAGATGTGCAGGTGAACGAGCCCCTGATGGTGTGGCTGATGTGGTTAGGTCCAATGATGGTGTCCCTTCAATAGATATGTGGACAGAGTTGGCATCGGGGTTTGTTGCAGGGTTTGGTTCCTGGGTTGGTGTTTTTGCTGTGTGGTTGCTGGTGAGTATTTGCTTCAGGTTGGGGGCTGTCTGTAAGCAAGGACTGGCCTGTCTCCCAAGGTCTGTGAGAGTGAGGGATCGTCCTTCAGGATAGGTTGTAGATCCTTGGTGATGAGCTGGAGAGGTTTTAGTGGGGGGCTGAAGGTGACGGCTAGTGGCGTTCTGTTACTTTTTTTGTTGGGCCTGTCTTATAGTAGGTGACTTCTGGGTATCCTTATGGCTCTGTCAATCTGTTTCTTCACTTCACCAGGTGGGTACTGTAGATTTAAGAATGCTTGATAGATATCCTGTAGGTGTTTGTATCTGTTGTTGTATGCGGTTGTATCTTAGAGCTTGGCTGTAGACAATGGATCATGTGATGTGGTCTGAATGGAAGCCGGAGGCATGTAGGTAAGTATAGCAGTCAGTAGGTTTCCAGTATAGGGTGGTGTTTATGTGACCATCGCTTATTAGCACTGTAGTGTCTAGGAAGTGGACCCCTTGTGTGGACTGGTCCAGGCTGAGGTTGATGGCGGGGTGGAAATTGTTGAAATCTTGGTGGAATTCTTCAAGGGCCTCCTTCCATGGGGCCAGATGATGAAAATGTCATCAATGTAGCGCAGGGATTTCAATCGTACAACACCACAGCCCTGTGCGGTGAGTATATCACATAGCCAAACCCTACAGTATCTACTCAGCCTATATTCAGGGAAAACTCCCCCAGATTCCAGTGCTCAGTGTTGGCAACATATTCTGTGAGTAGGGGAAAAAAAAGGCTAAATGCTTCATTGAGTAAATGCTTCATTGAGTAAATGCTTCATTGCTGGTTAGACCCTCAGTGCAACATTAAAGTAACCTTTTCAGTTGTTGTCCAAAACAACACGAGCCAGATGTTCAGCTGCCATAAACTTGGGTAGCTGCAGCAAATTCAACTGATTGAGTTACACCAGCCCATTCTTTTAGCTCATTTTGACGTTTCTGGCTTGTTTACTGTATTTGCCTCAAGGCTTCTCTTTCCCCCACCACTCAGTTATGGTGCACGGTCGTTCACTGGGGGTGTAACTAGGAAAATAAGGATGAAAACAAGCAAATAACTACTTTCCCCAAACACATGCCCAAAGATCAGTTAACACCCCCTCAAGCAAGTTCCCAGTCTCCCCAGTAGGAATGCAGATTGCTATCAGGAAAAATGTACTAATAGCAAGGTCTGGTAGGCTTGGGAACAGTCTCCCAAGGAAAAGTGATAAAAACGCCCATTGCCCCAGTCATGTCAACCTGGACTGTGCAAAGTACTAGAGAGCATAGTGCAGGGAACAGTCCTGCCCAGGCTGAAGGAAAGGGACTGGATGGGGCACAAAATTTGGATCCAGAATTTGGGATTTTGATTCTCCTCAGAGAGGGGGGCCAGAGGCAAAAAGCAGCTCTCCATATTGGCTCTGTCTGTCTGGGCACTCGTGTGGTGCTCATCATCACGGTATCTGCGCACCTCCCAAACATGAGCAGATCTGGCCTCAGCCGTGTGAGGCAGGGAAGTGCTATTATCTCAGTTTGAGAGCTGGGAAACTGAGGCACAGAATGGTGAAATGACTCATCCAGAATCACGCTGGGCAGCCATGGCAGAGCTGGGAATTGAACTCAGCTCTCCTGAATCGCAGCCCAGCACCAGAAACCTTTGGGAATCACACAAAAAACACCCCTCAAAATCCCTGGGTGGCCAGCCCCCTGGGTGTTAATCTGTAGCTGCTCGGGGCAAGATCCTCAGCTGGTGTAATGTGGCACTGCTGGTCTGAAATCAAGGGAAGGGGCTGCTGAAAGCACTCAGTTGATAGAACTCTGGCAGATTATCCAGCTGAGGCCCTGGCCCCTAACATCTATCGGTGAAACCCTCGGAGGTCCTCTGTGACTACCACTGGTGTCTCTGGGAAATGCAGTTTCCCAGCAACTCTCCAGCTTTGCCCCTCAGTTCTGCCTTCTGCTCTCTTTGCTGGCTGAGCATGGTGTATAATTAAACCAGCTGGAGGAAAAACTTGTTGGCGTTTTAATAAGCCAGGGAAGGCCCATTCTTCTTTAAGGGCCAGTGAGACCACAGGGAAAAGTTTTCCACGGCTGAGTTGCATTTATCTCTGGCGCCGGCTTGTGCAGGAAAAGCCCCCGGCGAGACTAAAAGATAAGGAAGTTTCAATCAAGAAGCCTCAGCTCTTTGCAGAAAGAATGGAAATTGCTTTTGCTGCTGCTGGTGTTATGTTTATTTATCCAGCGAGGCTGCGACCTAACTTCTAATGGTTTCATTAGCCTAGCTGGAGGCGTTTGTTTTTATTTTATTTTTCTGTAGCGTAACATGGCAGAAAGATTCTATCAAAGGCCTAAGAATGTCCATCACTGAGGCGTGCGGCAGGGGAGGGGGAGCCAGCAGCCACTGAAATGCACATGGAGACTTCCAGGTTTTTTCCCCCTCCTGTAAATGTGGCCCTAACAGGCATAAACATTAGGGGTGTTTAGTCTGGAAAGGAGAAGAGCTAGATGGGATGGGGCTCACAGAGAGGACTAGAAATTGAGAACTGGGCTAGGAGCCAGGATCTCCAGACTGATCACCATCCTCTTCATAGCACCCCCTTATTTTTAAAATTCAGGGGTGGCCAGCACTAGAGTTTTTATCTAGGCCCATGGACCCAGCCAATAGACAGAGGCACCTGGGGTCATAGTCCCATCTGGTATAAATCAGCAAAGCTCCATTGAAGCCAATGGGAAAGAACCATTGAAAGCTTGAAGTTAATGGAGCTGATACACAACAGTATTCTGAACAGCTGACACTTAGAACCACACATAGAACAGAAGTTCAGTTTCATGAAGGATTTTGAGATTGGGCTTCATTCCGAACCAAGAGAAAATTGAAAATGTCAATATTCGCTGCAAAGGAATGACTTTCGAGAACTCTGTCCTTTTGCATCATTCAGAATGTTTTGGTTTGACATTTTGTTTCGACTTTGACTTTAAAAATATTTTGTATTATATTACAATATGCAATATAATAGAAAATAAACAAATTTAAAATGAAAAGTTTCAAAATGAAAACTAAAAACGTTTAATTCTGAAATTCTTGAATTAGGACGTCTTGACATGGGAACTTTTCCCCCATCATTTTATTTTAAATAAAATTCTGGGGAAATTAACCTGATTTTGTGAAATGTTGCTATGTAACCACATATTCTGGCAGAAAATGGTACCATCAAAGCTTCTCTGGCCAGCTCTACTGACCACTCAGAGTCGAGCAGGTTGAAAAATTTGAGACAGAACAATTTTCCTTTAGAAAATACAGTTCTGTGAATCTCAAAATGATTCCTGGGAACGTGCTGATTTTGATGAAATTTTCAATGACAAAGTGTCAAAATGAGCCATTTTGACTTTCTCATTTCATTGCATTTTGTTTGGACTTTTATGTTATATTAAACGGTTAATTTTAATATGCTATATAATTAATATTTTATCGATTATATTTAATAATATATCATAGACATGTAGGGCTGGAAGGAACCTCAAGATGTCATCTAGTCCAGATCCCTGTTCTGCAGCAGGACCAAGTAAACCTGACCATCCCTGACAGGTGTTTGTCCAGCCTGTTCTTAAAACTTTCCAGTGACTGGGATTTCACAACCTCTCTTGGAAGCCTATTCCAGAGCTTAACTACCCTTAGAGTCAGGAAGCTTTTCCTAATATCTAACCTAAATCTCCCTTGCTACAGATTAAGCCCGTTACTTCTTGTCTTACCTTCAGCGGACATGGAGAACAATTGATCACCGTCCTCTTTAACATATTTGAAGACTGTTATGAGGTCCTCCTTAGTCTTCTTTTCTCAATAAAATCAGGCCCAGGATTTTTTAACCTTTCCTCGTAGGTCAGGTTTTCTTAACCTTTTATCATTTTTGTTGCTTTTCTCTGGACTCTCTCCCATCAGTCCACATCTTTCCTAAAGTCTGGCACCCAGAACTGGATCCTGTACTCCAGCTGAGGACTCATCATTGCTGAGTACAGTGGGACAATTACCTCCTGTGTCTTACATGCAAAATTCTTGTTAATACACTCCAGCGTGATATTAGCTTTTTTTCACAACTGCATCATCTTGTTGATTGCTGTGTAGTTGTAGCCATGTTAGTCCCAAGATATTAGAGAAACAAGGGGGGTGAGGTAATATGTTTTATTGGACCAACGTATTGTCTCTTTCACCAACAGATATTGCCTCAATAAAAAATATTACCTCACCCAGCTTGTCTCGCTCTTATTCTTGACTCATATTCAGTTTGTGATCCACTCTAACCCCCAGATCTTTTTCAGCAGTACCACTGCCTAGTCAGTTATTTCCCATTTTGTAGTTGTGCATTTGATTTTGTACTACTCTGCACTAGTCTTCATTGAATTTCATCTTGTTGATTTCAGACCAATTCTCCCATTTGTCAAGGTCATTTTGAATTCTAGTCCTTTCTTCCAAACCTTGGTGTCATCCACAAATTTTATAAGCGTACTCTCCACTCCATTATCCAAGTCATTAATGAAAATATTGACTAGTACCGGATCCAGGACAGACCCCTGCTGGACCTCACTAGATACACCTCCCCAGTCTGACAGTGAGCCATTGGTAACTACTCTTTGAGTGCAATCTTTCAACCAGTTTTGCACCCATCTTATAGTAATTTCACCTATACTACATTTCCCTAGTTTGCTTATGAGAATGTCATGTGAGTCTGGCAAAAGCCTTACTAAAATAAAGCTATATCACGTTTGCTGCTCCTCCCCCCGCCATAAACGAGGACGGTAGCCCTGTGAAAGAAGGAATGAATGAATTGTTTTGTATGAATTGTTATTGACAAATCTACGTTGGCTATTCCTTATAACCCTATTATCCTCTGCGTATTTACAAACTGATTGTTTAATAATTTGTTCCAGTATCTTTCCAGGTATCCAAATTAGGCTGACTGGTCTATTGTTCCCCAGGCCTTCTTTGTTCCATCTTTTAAAGAAAGGTACTGTGTTTACCCTTCTGCCTTCCACTGGGACCTTGCCCATCCTCCATGAGTTCTCATAGATCATCACTAACAGTGCCGAGATTGCTTCAGCTAGTTTCTTTAAGTATCGTAGGGTGAATTTCATCAGACCCTGCTGACTTGAATACATCTAATTTATCAAAATATTCTTTAACCTTTTCTTTTGGCTTTTGGCTTGCGTTTCTCCCCCCTTGTTTATATATATGTATGGAATAATATTTTATATTATATTATAATATAATATGGAAGCTCTGACTACCAGATGCTGGGACTAAATGACATGGGATGGATCACTTGATGATTACCCATTCTGTTCATTCTCTTTGAAACATCTGGCATTGGCCACAGTTGGAAGACAGGATACTGGGCTAGATGGACCATTGGTCTGACCCAGTATGGCCGTTCTTATGGTCTGATTATAATGTTTCATCATTATCTAAATGAAACATTTTAATCTTATTGAAATTAAATCATTCAATACTACCAAAACAAAGCAGTTTGATGTTTTCTCATTGACATTTCTCAGAATTTCTGTTCCCTGGTAAATTTTGAAAGATTAATTTTTTGTTCTGGTGTTGGAATAAACAGCAATTTTGCAATGTCGGTATTTCCCATGCAACAGAAATGCCATTTCCCAACCAGTTCTACTCAGCAGGCTGCAGGGCTGGAGTTACAGGCAACCTGCTATTGGCAATAAAGATATAGCTCTGAATTTTGCTTCTTGTGCCCCTCTCTGATTTGGGGCTAGAGCTTGTGTGAAAAGCTCTATGCAAAATAATGCTGTATTGTACTTGGTTCTAGGCGACAGGCTGGCGTGCGAGCTTCCTGGGTTACCCAGGGCTGGCAGCTCAGAGGTTAAGACTCTTGATCATGAAAGGGCGGGGAAGATGCCCCTTAACACCATGATAGTTCTGCTGCATTGCACCCACCAAATAGGGCATCATTAGTTTTCTCATGCCTGGCTGAGGATTATTTCTGACAGCTGTTTTATTTTCATTAGGAAATGCAGAGAAGCAGAGAGAAAACTCAGTGTTTAGTGCTGGTTGCCATGGAGAGTAGAGGAGCGGAAAGCGTTTTGCTGGGGGAGGGGCCAGTGGAAAGGGTCGGGGGCATTGAGAATTTGGATTTCTGTCAAGGCGGTGGCTTTGACCCCAGCCCAGGGCTGGTGCAATGAGCCCGGTTATATGAGCATGGTGGAGAATGAATACTGATGACATACAACTGGCTGGGAGCATTCAGAGGCCAAAACCAGTCTTGGGTTTGAATCTTTCAAGGCTTCCTTGGGATAAAAGATTTGGATACATTGATTTGGAGGGGGGGAAATATCTATTTGTGCAAAGTTTTTTTTCTCTGAAAAAGGAAGCATTGTCGTTGGCTATTTCCTTGGGATTGTGTTCGCATAACTTTGCCTTAAGGAGTGCTGGTCCGTGGACTTTGGGGTGTTATTGTAGGGTTGCTATATCCCTATCTTAGGTCCTTATATGCCCCCCATTGCCATAGTATCTGAGCACAATCTTCAATGTATTCATCCTCACGGCATTCCTGTGAGGCAGAGCAGTGCTATTATCCTCAGCGTGTAGATGGGGAACTGCGGCAGACCGAGACTAAGGGACTTGCCCAAGGTCACACAATGAGTCTGTAGCAGAACAGGGAACTGAACGTCAAGCTACCGCCTTAACCACTGCACCACCTGTTCTTTGAGGAGGAAAGCTATGGACACTGGTACGTTATTGTAGGGTTGCTGGGGACTGCTGGTATGTTATTGGATGGTGGCTGCGGAGTGCTTTTCTGGTTACTGAGCGAGTGCTGGATGCACTAGCGGCTATAGCACGAGTGGGCTCAATCCTCAGTGGCAGCTGAGCTCTGGCAGATACAGCGGAGGTGGGGTTTGAGGGCAAATGGGGTTCTAAGCCACCTTTGAAGCTGCCTGATCTGGAGCTATTTGAAGCAGCTCCATTTCCTTTGGCCACGCCCCCTCAGTGCACTTCCTTTCTCCCTGGCCCAACCCCGCAATGGATCTCCTTACCCCTGGCCACTCCTGCAATGCATCTTCTTTCTCCCTGACCACACCCCCAACACACCTTCTTCCCCTCACCACGCCCCCAGCACATCGCCTTTCCCCTGGCCACGCCCGCAAAACTCGAGTTGATTGAAACTCGGCATTTCAATTTCTGACCTTTCAAAGTTTGTTTGCATTTTGCTCTGGACCCAACACCAAACAACGTTGACAGGTCCAGCCCAACAGAACTTCTGAAAAATGTTCATCTTAAAAAAATGTCATTTAGTAAAAGTTCTAAATTTTGCTTCAAAATGAAAATCTCCCTTTTAAATGTATTTTGTTTTATTGATTTAATATTACTTTTATATTATTTCGTGCTATGTCAACAGTGGTAGTGCATAATATGACATGACATGCACATTATATATATATATATGCACATTATATATTAGTTCTAAAATGATTAAAAACTGCTTCTCTTATTCATACTGTGTGCTTATCTTATTTTCTTGTTCAAAGTGGCAAACTGTTTCATTACAATAAACTAGAGACATTTGAGCATGAAAAAAAGATGGTTCACTCTGTACTACTGTAGTTAGAGGATCAGATGTTTTTAATACCTTAGAAAAATGATTCCAGGCTAACAGTTCTGACCAGCCCTACTCAACACGCCCTCTACACCAGTGGTTCCCAACCTTGGTTCACGGCTTGTTCAGGGTAAGGCCAGGCCACCGCTTCCCCCAGCTCCAATTGGCCGGGAATGACGAACCGCAGCCACTGGGAGCTGGGAGCGGCCGTACCTACGGACGCTCAGGTAAACAAAGTGTCTCGCGGCCCGCCAGGGGCTTACTCTGAACAAGCTGCGAACCAAGTTTGGGAACCACTGCTCTACACCAAGAGCTGGGGTTCACCCAGGCCAGAGGACTCTTCAACTGGTTGGTTAAGCCAGCTTTGTGGCCCCATTACAATGTCAAAGCAATGCAAAGAGTGCAGGAACTGGTCTTTATATTTACAGCGATCTAGTAATACGTGTGTGTGTGTGTGTGTGTGTGTGTGTGTGTGTGTGTGTGTGTGTGTGTGTGTGTGTGTGTGTGTTTACATACATACGTAAAGCTACTCACACAGAGTACCTATAATGCCTATGACTTTAGTTTCCTTTTGTTCAACAGGAGTTAGAATATATATACTGGCACAATACTAGGGCAGATTACAGTAACCCAATGATGCGCTTTAGAACTCAGGAACTAACACTAATTTACTTCTCCTGCAGAAGGAAAGAGAATAATGCACATGAATCAAGCTCAGGCTGCACAATCCTTCTCTTCAGGCCATTAAAAACATAGGAGTGGCGAGAGAAATTGAATCCAAGCCAGGGACAGTAGAGGCTATTAGAATAACGCCGCCGAGAAAATCAAACCAGTCAGTATGAAACTGATTCCAGTGTCCCCTCCTGAAACGTTATTCAAGCCCTGCATTTCAGGGTGAGCCTCAGTAGCACAGAGTCAGAGGTGGGCAGGTTGGGCAGGACAGTAGGGTGGGTATAATGGGCACTGGGTAGGAAAACAGGAACACAGTGGCCTCCATGCTGGATCAGACTATTAGTCTATCCAGTGCAATATCCTGCTTCTAGCATCAGTCACCCGTAGTCCATGCTTTAGAGAAATTTCAAAGTCCTATGTGCAAGTGTTCAAGGCATCCAATCAGGAAGCGGAAACAGCTCATCCAACCAATCACAAATAAGCAACACCGCTCAAACTTGCCATACTCACATTCAATCCAGAGGAAAATAAAAATTCAAAAAGACATTCAAAGGAGCAGTGATTTGCATGCAGAGCAATAGGGTAACTCCACTGAATGAAGCTCAGATCTTAAGTCAGATTGTTTGCTCAGCTCTAAAGACACTGGGTGCAAAGTGCCGTGGTACTGTTAATAAACTCCCAGCACCAACATCTAAACACCCCTAAAATGTGGGATTGTTTTGTTCAGGGGGCGGGGGAGGGGGTAGTTCTGCTAATTATAGAAACAAGGGCCAGGGGACATTTTTCAGACCCACATTCAAGTATCCCTGAATGTCAAAGGGTCAAGTTTTTGAAAGCACCTAAGTGTCTTAGGGTACATCACCCCTGCCAAAAACGACCCGCGTCAGCGAGTCTCAGAGCCCAGGTCAGCTGACTCAGGCTGGCAAGACTCATGCTATGGGGTTACAAGTAGCAGTGTAGACATTCGGGCTCAGGCTGGAGCCTGGGGTCTGAGCCCCATCCCCCTCGCTGGGTTTCAGAGCCCAGGCTCCAGCCCAAGTGGGAAAGTCTACATTGCTATTGTTACCCTATAGCAGCGCGAGCCCAACAAGCCAGAGACAGTTGACCCAGGCTCTCAGCCTCACTTCCACAGGTCTGTTTTTGCATGTAGACGTATCCCTAGGTTATGTCTACACTTACAGTAGCGGGTAGAAGACAATAACTACACATGTAGCGACAGGCCACCGTGAAAGGCTCCAGCAGTGGCCCACGACATTGCTAAAAATAGCAGTGTAGACATGGGAGGCACCGCTTGGGTGTGCAAAGAGCCATGTGGGATACATATCCTGGGGGTTCAGGTGTGTAAGGGCACTTACTCGATTCTAATCCAGGCCTCATTGTCCACACTGTTATTTATAGCCCTGCTAGCTGGGTGTGCAATGTCTATACTCTACCTGCTACTGGGAGTGTAGATGTACCCTTAGACGCCAAAGTCCCATTTTCAAAAGTGACTTAGGCAATTGGGAGCTTAAACCCCATTGACTTTCACTAAGATTTATGCTGCTAAGGGCCAAATTTTTAAAGGCATTTCGGTGCCTAATGATGCACATGAGAACTTGGTGGGATTTTCTGAAGTGCCCAGGTGCCTAACTCTCATAAAACTCAATAGGAGTTGGGCACCTAGGCACCTAGCTGAAAGTCAATGGGACTTAGGTGCGTAATTGCCTAAGTGACTTTTGAAAATGGGATATGGGTGCCTAAATCACTTAGGGGCTATTTGAGAATTTGACCCAAAGTGTTTGGACCTGGGGGTCTAGAATGAATCTGTCTTTAGCATTATACTGCCAGGAAGTTTAAGCATGTGTCCCGTTCACTTTAACAAGCATCATCTCATTTCACGAAAGGGAATTATGCTCCTTGGTGTCACCTACATTGGCACCTGGGCTCACCTCGGCATGCTGGGTGTAGAAGCTCTGCTCCCCCGGAGGGCAGGCTGAGCCACACGGAACCCATAGATTGCTTCGTAGCGTTCTCGCTTCAGGACAGGAGCTGACTTGACTCCTGCATGCTTTGTACAGTGCTGAGTGTAAACTGTATGGGCTGAGATTGTCCATGCTGTCTAGGGGATTTGGACACCTGGGATCTGATTCTCATTTACACTAAGGCTGCTTTATACTGCTATGTAAGTTGAGTGTAAATGTAACCTTTACCCACTTTAAGACCCTTTACGCTACCAGAGCTGTGTACAATAGCTTAGGTGTAGCCGGCAAGCATGTCCAGAGGTCTCGTTACAATGAATAGGAATTGCGCTTCCCAATCAGTTACTTCCCTAATTCAGCAAAGTGGTTAAACATGTGCTGAAATCCCATTGAAGTCAATTAGACGAAATCAAGTGCTTAAAGTTAAAAATGTTCTTAAGTGCTTTGCTGAATCAAGGCCTGATGGAGCTTAGCAGATTTCAGCCATAATAATAAATAATAATAGACCTAGCGTACAGCAAGGGCAGCAAGCTAACAGACACTGAAAGCCACCCATCTCCTTTCTGCTTTAAGTGGGGCCGTTGGTTCTGGTTTTGAGGAATAAGATTTCCAACCCTCATCCATCTCTCCAAAACCCAGCTTCTGTATCAGTCCTCTAGACAGCGGACAGGTCTACACTGTGAATAACATTCTCTTAGCATCTGCTGTCCCACGGCCATCCCACTCAGCCAGCGACGACGTTTATTTCTAGAGCAAATAATCTTTTAATTCTCCCTTTTCCTTTTTTCCCCTTGCGACCAGGCGCCTCTGTGCACTGGAAACCAATGGGGAAAAATGAGGGGGAAACAGGGGCAATAAAGGGATGTTTACAAATGAAAGAGCAGGGTGGCAGAGGAGAGACGGAGGGAACCCAGCCATCTCGAATGCATGCTCCGTGACTCTCTTTAATGAGCTAGGAAAGGAGTGCAGCCATCAGCGACCAATGCTTTCTATTTCTCCCTACGGTTCCCACCGTCCCCTTTTGAGTCCCAGCCATTCATATAGGAGCCATAGTTGCAACACAGGAACACTACAAAGGACAAAAGTCTCCAGTGCTCCAGGATTGATATGTTCCCCTCCCATCTCAGCAAAAGCGGGGTGACTTCCCAAGACCTTCAGAGCCTTTAGCCAAACGCAAACAATGGCGCAAACTTGTAGCTTCTAAAGCAACTCAGCCTTTCAGAGGCGCACAGAGCGTATTCTGTTAACCCCTTCCATGCCGCACACTCAGAGAACTCAGGGAAGGTGACCCACAAGGTTTAGCTTGGTGTTTGCCATGCCATAGTGAATGTCAGTGAAATACAAGGTCCTTAGCGATGTATGAGTGCTGATTTTCCAGCTCAGTGCAACACAGAGCACCTAAGGATCTGTAAAGATGAACTTTAGAGTTTGATTTTTCAGCACAGCTCCCCCACACCCCCCATTTTGCATTTGCAATTCACACCTCTGGATAGCTGAGTTGGGGTCAGAAACGGGGATCTAAGTCAAAAGGAGCATGGCGCGACCCTGTGGACATTTGTGTGCACCACAGAAAGCACTCCCTAAGGATATAGCCTGATGGGTCCTCTGTGCTCAGGAGAGGCCCAGCACTGGAACAGCACAGCTGTCTGGATTGGAGAGTCTGCCTGACATCTGTTCAGCCAGGTCCCTGACCCATCCTCTGTCGCCTTGGATCCCAGCATTACCGTGAACAGAAATTAAATGCACTCCACTAGAAGCAACCCTCACTGTAAGGCTGGCAAAGGGACTTTTTATCCCCAATGCACATTTGATTTTGTTTTGTTTTGTTTACTTTTTGTCTTCCTCTGCAGCATCAGAGATTGGCCCCAGCTGCAGATGGAACTCCAGATAGGGTAGACAGTGCTCTGCATTGATACCAGATGCCAGACTGTGTCTTGGCTCCGGGTCAGACTGATCATCACTTTTGGGGACAGGTAGGAATTTCCCCCCAGGTTAGATTGGCAGAAGTCTTGCGGGGGTTTCACCTCCCTCTGCAACATGGGGCATCACCTGCTAGGATCATCTGGGCATCTCTCACCTAATCAATTCTCTGCCATTGCATTGGCCTCCGGCATTGGTAGAACCTTGGTCTCTCCTGGTCTCCACCTGTGGCATATTACAATTTAGTTGCCTAAGCCCTGAAATGTTTTGGTTTAACTAAAGTCTTTGGGCTTAATCTAGGGGTATCTGGGTGGAAATGAATGGCCTGAGATATACAGCAGGTCAGACTATATGATCTGGTGGTCCCTTCTGGCCGTAAACTCTGAAATTATGAAGTTAGCAGGGCTGCCATGTGATCACCAAATAACCTTGTGACCCTGGGAATATTTTTAAGTGGCTGATTTGCTGTTGAAGGATGCTGGGTTGTCAATAGGGAAAGGGATGTACTCCCGCCAGGCCCAATCCTGTCAGTGCTTCAGTGGGAGTTGAGGGTACCCAGCACATCAAATATCGTGCTCACAGGAGTGGACATTTGATATACAGATCTGGGACAGCACGGGCAAGCTGTAACCAGCCTGCGGTGTCTGGGCACCTGACCCCAAAGGACCAAAGGGCTCTAGACATGAGACGAAAGGTCAGCCTCCATTAGTGACAAGGCCTCACCTAGTCACTGGACCTGATGCCCACCCCCAGCCCTGCTCTGCTCTCCTGATCTTTAGGAACATTTTTATCTGAATCCAGGCTGGCGAACTTGATCTGATCTCTGTGGCCAATTTGGTCCATAGCCTTTTCTCAACAAGGACGCATCAGCCGTGATGGGGAATATTTATCTCACAAGGGACTCCAGATTGTTGTCCCTGTTATTTGGCTCCAGGATGAAATAAAAACATCCCAAAATGCAGAGAGAGGCAGATACTTCCTAGTTATTTCTTGTTTTCCAGAAATGTTCTGGAGGAAAATGCTCATGATGGACATGTGGCTGTAGCACTGTCGACAAGGAAATGTTTCAGTGGGTGCATTACAAGAGGCATCCTATCAAGCTTTCAATTGCTGAAGGATTGTGCTTCCCTTCGAGGAGGCAGAGAAGCGCTGCACTCGAAAATGACTGTTCTCCTCCACCGGAGAGCCATAGGTCTAATTATCATCCAGATCTGCTGTAGCTGGGCGGCTTGTCAGTGTAACACTGCTGGATAATTAAAGTCCCAGGTTTCCACAGCAAAAACAAGCAGTTCCTCATTAAAATGGGATTTTCAGATTATTTTTTTTTGTTACTCTCCCTCCAGACCCTCTGGAGTGAGGGAGGAAAAAAAAAAAAAGCAATAAAGTCACACATTGCTGCTAGCTCAGGTGCAAAAAAGGAGGATCCAGAATGGGGAAGATTGTTATTCCTCTATGCCCCAACCAAAATTAGTTCCCTATTGTGCGAGGTGCTGTACATACACATAGCAACAGATAGCGCCTACCGCAAAGAGCTAACAGCCAAGAGTAGAAGAAAACAGAGGCAAAGGGATGTGCCCAAGGTCACATAGAAGCTTAGTGGCAGAGCCAGGACTGGCCATCACATCCCCTTCTGGCATCCTAGCCACTTGACCACACTGAGACAAATTAAAGGAACATCCGAAAAACATCAATCCTCTCTTTGGGGGAAATATAAACTATACGGGGTGAATTTTGGTGTTGGGTCACCAGACCGAAGCTCTTGGTAGCAGGGAAGTTTTCTTGCTATTTCTTTGTGGAATCCCTTTTACTTGACAGGGGTAGAGAGATTTTTTCCTTATTTGTACAACACCTAGCACAGTGGGGCTCCAATCCTGATTTATACAATAATATGCAACATAAATAATAACACATGCATGGGCACAAATAAATATGACTATTTAAGAACAAATTCAGCAAAGAATGTCCATAAGAGAACCATGCAGGAAATGGTTTTCCTGTCCTCTGAAATGCTGAGATCTCAAAAATTTTCCCGTTACATATTCGGACAAAGTCAAGACATTTGGAAATTTTTCTACCAAAAATATATCTGCGATCACCCTTCCCCAGGGTAGCCAATACTCAGACCAGGGACTTGAAGCTGGGTATGTCACATCCCAGGTGTGTGTCTGTGACGTTGTGCAGTCTATATGATTTTGTAAAAACATGATAATAAGTGAATATAATGTAACTGGAATATGCTTCATGCAAAAGGTATCATCACAAAGCTTATAATCTACTGAGAGTGATCATCCTATTTGTATAAATGTATCACTCTTGTATCTAAAACTAGAAATATAAAATATAACTCTGAGGGCCTATTGTAATTATGCAAAGTGTGGGCCATTGATGGTGGTTTGGANAATTAGACATAGATTTGCGCATTTTATTTTATTTTGCTTGGTAACTTACTTTGTTCTGTCTGTTACTACTTGGAATCACTTAAATCCTACTGTCTGTATTTAATAAAATCACTTTCTACTTATTAATTAACTCAGAGTATGTGTTAATACCTGGGGGAGCAAACAGCTGTGCATATCTCTCTATCAGTGTTATAGAGGGCGAACAATTTATGAGTTTGCCCTGTATAAGCTTTATACAGGGTAAAACGGATTTATTTGGGTTTAGACCCCATTGGGAATTGGGCATCTGAGTGCTAAGGGCAAGCAGACTTCTGTGAGCTGTTCTCAGGTAAACCTGCAGCTTTGGGACAGGTGATTCAGACCCTGAGTCTGTGCTGGAGCAGACGGGCGTGTCTGGCTTCACCAAGACAGGGAGCTGAAACCACTGAGCTGGCAGGGAGAATAGAAACAGAGGTAGCCTTTGCACATCAGTCTGGCAGCTCCCAAGGGGGTTTCTGTGATCCAACCCGTCACAGTGTCCTATGCCCAAGACCTTTGGCTCTTGTGGGGTGGAACTCACCCTCTGAACAGAAATTTTCCCCACAAAAGTTTTGTCAAAACTGGTACAGTCCCATGAAAAGTTCTAGGATTGACAGCTCAAACAAACAAAGTTTTATTGGAAAATTCCCAACTGCACTAGTCCATGATAGACATTTATAGAAATATCCTGAATATTGGCTCAGTGCAGGAAGCTGGGTTCTGAACTTACTTAGATTTGTGCCATCCTGTTGTGTCCATAGCTCCAGATACTTATATAATACATGCTTAACTGACTCTCTTTTCTATGTGTTTGTACCACTGGGCCTTGCTCCTGAGTCAAGCCACTGGGTACCAAGCCTGTAAGACAAACAAATCAATAACAGTAACTCATACATTATAGAAAATGTTTGGTTCCAGCTATTCAGAACGATGTCAGACCATGACCCAAGGTTACAGCGCTACACCCAAGTGCCATGAGAGCATTCCAGCCAATCAGAACCTGGCTTTAGACTCAGTCATGTGCCCTTTCATGGCAGTGCTACTTGTGGAGTAAGCTACTACCCATTGTACGTATAATAGCACTAAGGATTTTAAGTGATCCCAGCTTGACTTTATCTGATGCATAATGGAATTTTGAAGCCAGTCATGCTGCATAAGTACTCACCTGTAAATGGTATATAGACACTCCTCCGTCTGTTGCGACCTAATATAGCCAGGACAGGTCGGTCCATAGATCGGCAAACCTACCAGAAAACCAGGAAGGGTTATTGGCAGAGGGCATGCTGTGTTATTGCTGAAGCAGTATCTTTTCACAGTATTAGGGGGCCGCTTTGTTGCTGTGGGCGCCTTCTTTCAAACAAAACATAAAACTTTGGCCCTCACGGCCTGCAGCTTAGCCCAAATCTTGTGGCTCTTTTTGCAGGAGTCAGGATGGTCACTTGTGGCCTGGCCACAGGCTAATTTAGGTCATTTCAGTGTGCTGCCAACGTAAAATTCCTCCTACACTTTCACAGGGGCTATGTTATTTTTCTTCATTTTCTGTCCTAAACCGTCTTGTCAGATTTCTGTGAGCTGTTACACGCATTTTATACTGCAAGCTCACAATTCAGTTGCAGTGAGTGATGCAATTATTTATACGTTATGTAAATAAAATTTATCCTAGATAAAAAAAAAATTCTGTTAGCATTGTTTCCATATAAATATTTAAACCTTCTGTTTATGTATCGAGCTAGCAACTAATCCCAGTGCAAACACTTTTTCCCCAGCACTGGAACATCTCTGTGTCGCATTACCATAGTAAATTTGCTTTGGTTTTTGTGTTCAGGGTGTTGTAATCAGCTGTACTAACCTACGACCCAGATGCTGCATTCATCTGATAATAGCAGAAATTGGACAGTGGAACGTCCCCCCTCTGCACTGTTGTAATCAGATGACACAGTCCTCATGTCATCAGAGATTACCATTTCAGCCCTGGTGGTGACAGTCTGGATCCCTATATTCACCCCTTTTACAAGACTATGATAAATTTTGTACAACATATGCCCTGTGAGGCATCATTTGAAAATTCATAATTCACTGATCAATATTATCCTGGTAAAATATGTGTGGGAATGTTGTATATAAAGTTATAAGATTCTACTGTATAGCATTACTGAAACATGTTCCAAGTTTAGAAAAAACAGGCACAAAACAGTCCCTCAGAGACAAAAGGCAAACTGACGCCTCATCCAGGTGTCAACAAAATCAAACGGGCTGTCACATGGTTAAGCGGCCATTCTTTGGCAGGAAGAAGGGTGTGAGCGAGAAATTTACATATTGGCGAAAAAAATCCATCTTTCTTCCGCTGCTATCGGATGAGTGTGGGTGGGCTTGCTCTCCAGCCCACCGCTGATGACCCATTCCCCCTCCCCAGTTGCAAAACATGGCTCTGCCAGTGGTGCCGATCCACAGAAGATATGGGTTGTTACAGCCCCCAGCTTGGAAGGGGTGCCTCTTTTGTGCATGCTGTAGCAGCTCATGTGTTTAGCTCTGGAGGTCCCCAGTTCAGCCCCCATTGTGTCCCCCATGAGGACAGCTGTCAGACTTGCATTGTAGTTCTTCCCGTTTTTGGGGATGTAGATTTGTCTCTTTGCCAGAATCCAAAATGCTACCCCCAACATCATCAGTAGTAATTGACCCTGGGACCTCTGACTCTAAAAGCAGGAGTCTCTAGTCCTCAAGCTGAAGGACTGCTCAAGGAAGCTCCTGTAGACACTCAAACCTCCTACATGGTTCATCCAGCCCCTGCAGAAATCAGAGCCACCCCCCTATTGTATTAATGTGCACTACGCTTCACTTATATTTATCAATGACAAAAGCCCCTCAATACCTTGTCACTAACGAATAGAATTCATGGAGGCTTTACACAAGTCTGTTTGATGAGAGATGGGTGAACACACTGTGGGAAAATAACAGTTCCATAAACAAAGCCAAACCCTCCTGAAACATGGGAATGGTTTTATTTTCCTGTTCAGCCGCCCTCTCCGGTTCCAAGATGGACCAGGCATTGTGATGATCACTCAGCAACTGATAAAAGGAGGCGTACGACACAAATGTTCACCAGGGGCTGGAGAGGAAACCTGCCCCACACTCACTCAGCAGCAGCAGCAGCTCCTGTCCTATGGGGCTGGGCCTGGCCCCCTTCTCCAAGTATTGCAACGTGGCTCATGGGGTCACATGGTGCTGCAGTTATTAGGAGCCCTGTTCATGGACTAGCACCCCATTGTGCTAGGTGACATCAGAGTAGTGTCACCAGGGCAAATTCTCCTTCATATACATAGGGCCTCCAGCAAACTAAGATTCAGTTAGTCCTAGGGCTTGTGTACATGGAAAGCTACTGCATAACAAGCCGGGGTCTGACTGTACAGCACAAAAGCTTGCCACACAGTAACGGCCCATGGGAACACTGCTATGGGGCCTGCTGAACGTCCCAGAGTGCAACGTGGCTACTTGAAAGCATAGTAGACCAAGCCATGCTCCAGGATTTTCTGTGTCCTGTAGCGCTGTCCACATGAAACTTTACTACATGGAAAGCTGGTGCACTACAGATTCACACCCTGGTTTGCTGGGCAGTAACTTGCCAGATAGACAAGCCCCTAGTAGGTGAAATGCAGAGAGAGGCAAATGGTGTAAGTTACACATTGGTAAGTGGCTGCAAGGCTAAGTAAGAAAGGTCCAAGGGAGTCCAAGTTTGTCCAGAAGGTGTCTTAGCAGCTGTAAAGGGGTCAGAAGGTGCAAATTATTCCAGCTTAGACTCACCTACAAATTTGACCCATGGGCCATTCCTTAAAGAGTCTAACAATCTCAACACAGGGAAGACAAATCAAGAAACGCCAGTTCAAGTGTAGGTGAGGAGGGAGTAGGACCCCGAGCATGGGGAGAGCACTGTTGAGGAGACCAACGTAGGAAGAGTTCGTGGAGAAGGGGGTGGGATTGTGGATGGATGTGAAGGCGGAGAGAAAGGTTTTTTGGCAAACAAGGAGTGCAGCATGAAAGAAAGTGGCTGCCCAAGAATGACCTTCAGAAGGACGAGGAGCTAGACAGAAGTGGAGAGAGACCTAAGTTGCAGTGCTCAAATCTGCACCTGAATCCAAATAGGAACTGGTTGATTTGGATGCAGGGTTGATTTGGATGCAGGTTGTGCTGGTTAATTTGGATGCAGGGTTGTGGCATAACAACCAACTGTGACATGCAGATCTGGACCTGAACTTTGCCTCAGGTCCCGAAGGGATTTGGATCCAGTTTTCCAATTCAGGCCAATATCTAAAAATGTATGTATTTATTTATTTATTTTTAAAAAAGCCAGGCGTTGCCATTTTAAAATGATTTTTACATTCTTAAGACAAACGTTTCTGTTGAGCACTGGGGAGAATTTAGCAGCAGCAGCAGCAATCACCACAAGAAAGTCCCTTCCAGACTAGGCTAGCCTGTTTTAATCTTTAATATTAGAGTGACTCCAGGAACTGACAGAATAAACAGCCCCTAGCTAGCCAGATATATGTCATAGAAAACTGCACAATCAAGGGTTTTGCGGTTTCTTGGCATCTGCCCTGATTAAGAATTTCATCCTGCGAAACACATCCAGGGAAGCGGTGAGTGTTCCTGACTCAATGAGAATTTGGGGTACTCAGGCCCAGATCCTCAAAGTATTAAGGAGCCTAGCTCTGAGGATGTGGGGCTCAGCATCTGACTTTAATCCTTTATTTAAAATAAATACATTTGCAGTGTCTGTTTGCTTTATTGGTCAATGGCAAGCTTTATTGGCAACCAAGTCAACGATAATTTTAACCCTTAGGTTTCCTGGACCTGCCCTAAACCGCAATGTTTAATCTGGCTAGACATTAGTGGTTATTTTATGTATTTAACTCTTTGTTTTCCAATATGTTGAGGTTATATTTTCTAGATAATGTTGAACATTTTTTTTTGACAGGTTTCAGAGTAGCAGCCGTGTTAGTCTGTATCCGCAAAAAGAATAGGAGTACTTGTGGCACCTTAGAGACTAACAAATTTATTGTAGCATAAGCTTTCATGGGCCCACGAAAGCTTATGCTACAATAAATTTGTTAGTCTCTAAGGTGCCACAAGTACTCCTATTTTTTTTTTGGTTACATGTTTTATGTTATGTTATGTTATGTGAGTAGGTTATGGGTATTTTTGTTTGGTAATTTAGGGTTTGTTTTTTTGTTGCAAAGCTATAAAAAAGTAATATTAAAACAATTCTACCATTTTGTCTATTTGCTGGGGTTCAGCTGCCCCTCCCAACAACTATTCGGTTTATAGTAATATGTTAGTTCTTGCCCAAGCAAACTTCTTTATGTTCGCAAGGTAAAAAAATCATCAAATGTAAAATGGACCCTTTAAATTAATTTTTTTTGCCAAAAAGAGGTTTAAAGGGCATGATGTAAACAGGCTGTCATACATTTATGGGCCAGCCTGTCACTCCCTTCAATTTCATTGATTAAGGGAAGGCAAAAGGACTTAATCCTTACTTTAAAATCCTACACGGCAAAACCAAAAATATTGTAAAACCAATTCAGCAGGTAAAACTCTCAGCGTCGGATGTTTCTTTTGGAAAATATCAGGGAATCCAATTAAACTTCTCAAATTGATTTTGTAAGACCACTAGCTCTTACACAAAAGGCAGGTGATGGTGACTGGCTTTTTCAAAATGAGTAAAAGCTTTTCCCTTAAAGGGTGATGTAACTTCTATAGCCCTAGTAGAAGCAGTAGCGGCGCCAGCTTTGCCGGCGCCCTAGGCGGCAGAAGGTCCCGCCCCCAAATTTCTATGGGCGGCGGGGGCGCAGGCGCCCCCAAAATAGCAGCACCCTAGGGGACCGCCTAGGTCACCTAATGGGAGCGCCGGCCCTGAGTAGAAGAGATGTTTTCTCACTGGGGGTTTTCATAAAAATTAGCATCCAAACTAAAAAAATACCCCCTTTTATGGATCATGTATTTTACAATTGTTAACATAATTTAACAAAAGTTTCAGAGTGGTTAGAATAAAATAAGAATTAAGATAATTGGAAAGTTGGAAACCACGATCTGCTCTTTCATATGGTATATCAGAGCATGGTTGCTGCCAAAGATGGTTGGCAATTAAAACCAGCTCATCTTATTAACAAGCTCAGTTTGTTTGTATGTAAAATGTAAGTCACTGGGTATCAAACAACAGGTACCGGGGAAATCGCGTATCTTTGCAGGTTTTCAGCAGTCCAAGCTCCTCAGAGAAGCCCGAAGTTGGAACTCGCTCACAGCAATGAGAGACTGGCAGCACCGTTCCTCCTTGGCGGTAGCCTTGATGTCATGACCAGCGGTTCGGTGCCGCCAGTCAATTACATGCAGTCACTTGATTTCCAGGAGTTCACCCCATGTGGAGGAAACAGAAAAAAATGAACTCACGTGCAAAAACTCCAAATGTAAACTCTCCCGCTGTAGTAACTGGGGTCTGAAGCCAACAGCAGCAGTCTGCTGTAAGATCACCTGTTGCCATCCTGGAAGCAGCATGAGCTCATCCCCTGATGGCTGTACTCGGAGGTGCCGAACCACTTGAAGATTGCAAAGCTGCTCAGTACTTGCAATCTCAGCAGAGTCCAGAGAGGAGAACGATGGTCCAGTGGTTAGGGCACTAGCCCGAGGCTTGGATTCAATGCCCTGCTCTGTCATAGACATCCTATGTGAGCTTGGGCCAGTCACTCAACCACTCTGTGCCTCAGTTTCCCATATACCCAATGGGGGTCAATGGCTCTGCCCTGCCTCAAAGGGATAAATACATGAACCACTGTGAGATGCTCAGATACTACAGTGATGTGGGACAGATAAATTCCTAGGATAGACGGGGGAGTTCAATGGCCACAGGAGATCAGACCAGTTGATCACAGTGATCCCTTCTGGCCTGGGAATCTATGAGTCTAGAGTTCTGATCCAACACCTAATGAAATCAACCTGAGTCTTTCCATTGACTTCGGGGGTTGTGAATCAAGCCTCAGGCTGAGGATAGCAGCTTGGTTACGAGGAGAATATGAGAGAGAGAGAGAGAGAGAGAGAGAGAGCATTTACAATTCATCGCTAGAACCAGATCCACTGGCTCTGTGGTTGCAGCTGAACCCACGACAAATAGCTATCACGGCAAAATAAATCAGGGCTTTTCCTTTCAGATTTTTAAATAAGGGTAAACAGTTATTCACATGAAATATGCATCTTATTTTATGCAGCCGTGAAACACCACCCCCAGCCATTATTACCAATGCCCTAATATACTGTTATGTGTTTTTGTAACAATGATCGATAAGGCAGTCGGGCGGGGTGCAGGGGGGAACATATCACCAGGGATCTAATTAGTTTTTATTACTGTAATAACTTACCATGTGGACCTGATGCTATTAAAAAAATGAAAGCTTTATCTCAGAGACAATTATTTCGCCTTTGAAAGCCTGTGTGGATCCGCACACGGACCAAAGATAGGTGACTGATTAATTCCCTGAATATGCGATCTGGATTTATTTTGGAACTTAACTGTTAGGCAGAGAATTTAACAGGGTTTTGTGTCTGTCTCTCTTTAGCAGCATCATAACAAAAGACAAGGAAAAACTGGTCTCTTTCCCACTGTGCCCCTTAATGCTTTTGCGCATGCTCTTTTCCACCTCCTGAGCCACACAGCCAGATAACCACAGCATAAAGAGACATAAGCCACAATGCACCAAAGTGTGTTAACTGGAGATGCAGCTGAGGGTTTTGTAGGTGCAGATACCTGGAGCATCGGCATTATCACTTTAAGTGAGGGACAAATGTTCTAAGACAGGCAGCACGGTTTAATGGCTGGCCAGGAGGGGGGTGGTCAGGAGAGCTTGGGCTATTTCCCGCTACGGCACTGACCTGCTGTGTGACCTAGAGTGAGTCTCTTCATTCCTGTTTCCCCTCCCACCTTTTATTTGTCTTGTCTAGTTAGATGGTGAGTGTTCAGGGCAGGAACTGTGTTTCACTAAGGGTATGTCTTCACTGCACAGTCAACCCACGCTGCTGCTACTCTTCCAATGCCTTCCCACCATCTCCCCCACCCCGAAGGCCAGGCAAGTTCTCCTGTAATTCACCCAGTTGCCTCAGAATCCTAGAGCATCTCAGCCCAAAGAATGGTGGGATAGGCCTCCAGACACCACGGGCGAGTGCCACGACAGCGAGGGGATGCTCACATCTGGGCTAGGCAAACCCAGGTGCTCGGACCCAAATTAACAATGGGGCACAATGGGGGTCTCGCTCTCAGCTGGCACTAGCAGAACACACGCAATGAGTGACGATAATAATTGCCAGGTCCTTCAGAACTATAAAAGCCAGGAGCATTTGTCCTAATTACATTTCCGTGAAAAAAATTGGTGAAGGCATTTCTGGGCTGCAGCTCAGGGTGCATCGCAAGCATTAATGCATAAAGTGCCAGGAGACGAGACGGCAAATTAGTGGGAGATGGAGGTGGGTAAAGCAGTAACACATTCAGCTGCCTCGTCAACCAAACTGCCACACACGTGTTATGGAATTTATTCTGACAGCACCCGGCTACCTCCTGATCAAAAGCCAGAGCAGCATGTGACATTCTAAAGCAGGCTCAGCCTTCCCCTCTTCAGCTCAGGAGGGGTCTAAGAGAAAACATCTTTGAGGCAGACAACACGTCTATTGAAATCAATGGGAAATGATAGATTCTTTTACCTATGAGATTAGAAAGATCAGACGCTATTTGGGTCAGAGGAATCTTTAGTCTCACAGGTGAGCTGGGAGAGATGAGACATCTCTGTACCTGACGGCAAACTGATTCCTGTGGTAGCACAGTGAGCGTCTCTCTCTATCAGTCTCGCTCAATGGCTTGTCAAATGCCTCGATGCCTTGTTTTCTAATTGGAAGTGGCTCCCGCCAGGCATACCCAGCATCCTTCATTCCCCCTCCCCGCCACACAGAGCCTGCTGGGATTCCAGCTGTACAAGCAGAAGGACTTTGCTGTTTGAACATTAAAGTTTGCTTACAGACTAGCCCATCAGTCAGGTCAAACTGCTGCCAACCTGAGCGGGCGTGAGAGCTGTGCCACAGGCCAGAGGACTGGACANTTCATTCCCCCTCCCCGCCACACAGAGCCTGCTGGGATTCCAGCTGTACAAGCAGAAGGACGTTGCTGTTTGAACATTAAAGTTTGCTTACAGACTAGTCCAGGGGTCGGCAACCTTTCAGAAGTGGGGTGCCGAGTCTTCATTTATTCACTCTGATTTAAGGTCTCGCGTGCCAGTAATCCATTTTAACCTTTTTAGAAGATCTCTTTCTATAAGTCTATACTATATAACTAAACTATTGTTGTATGTAAAGTAAATAAGGTTTCAAAATGTTTAAGAAGCTTCATTTAAAATTGAAGTAAAATGCAGAGCCCCCCGGACCGGTGGCCAGGACCTGGGCAGTGTGAGTGCCGCTGAAAATCAGCTTGCGTGCCGCCTTCGGCACACGTGCCATAGGTTGCCTACCCCTGGACTAGTCCATCAGTCAGGTCAAACTGCTGCCAACCTGAGCGGGCGTTAGAGCTGTGCCATAGGCCAGAGGACTGGACTCAGTAGGATGCTAGTTGAACCGGCGTCCGCATTGCCCTGAAAAATGAGCATCAAAAGGGCATGGTGGGGTTCTCGGTGGTGCAGGAGCTGTAGAAGGGAAAGTGTAAGAGGTGGCAGTAGGGGAATGTAGGAGCCCAACCAATGGAGACAGCCCATTTGCACCCCTCATCTAGGGCAATGGATTTTTTTTCTTAAGTAGAAGCAATGAAATGTGTGGTGCAATTTCACGGTTGCTGGTTGGTTTTATTGTTGGAGGCAGGAGCTGGGGCAGTTCAGATCTTACAGTGGTGAGATAGATAGATAGATAGATAGATAGATAGATAGATAGATAGGGGTGTATGGGGATAGATTTTTTGCTATTAAGTTTTTTTGATACAGCAAAGGAAACTACATCAAGTAAAAGCAGCATCAGAAGCTAGATTAGACTATTGTCTCCACCTATTCCAATTTCTCATAATGGTGCAATGTTGCATATGGAGGAGGAATTCCTTCTAGGCCTATTAAGATGCACATATAGAAGCATGAATTCAAGGCACAGCCATTTACCCAGCTCCCCTTGTGGCTGCCTCTTTGTTCATCCTCTCCACTCCTTCTTAGAAACAAAATGCATCTTTTTAACTGATGCAAAATACTTTAAATGGAAAAAAAACCCATTATGCCTGCCTGCTCTCCCCCCAGGATAAATCCAGCCATGACCTTCATCCACCCAATGAGCCCAAGGAATGCCATTCCAGACAACGAGCAGCAAAGCTGGGACTGAAGCATGATCTCCGCAGTGACCTTGGCAGGAGCATCGCATGAAGGGAAGCTTTTGCTATGTGAGGTCTTCATGCGTCGAGTCTGGGCTTTTGTTTGCCCACTGACGTGTGTGCGCGCTGCAGTAGAACACGGAGGAACAGGCCACACCACTTCGCCTCAGCCCTGGCGTGTGACAAAAGTGCAGAGGTGAGATGCACGTGCATCATACAAACACACACGCAAACAAGGGGACGCTAGCGGGATTTGGTGGCGCAAATGCCTCACTCTAAATCCTCCGCTCAGGGCTGAATTTCGCCCACTCAGAGGAAGACGCATGGCTCTGGGGTTTCCCTCCGCGGCCATATAGAGCATCCCTCAGCCTCCTGGCATTACTGGAAGCCAGGGCCAAGGGCTGCCTGATGTGCACATGTGCTGCTTAGTGCTGGGTAAACCTTTTCCACCAAAGCCTTCCCCCCCCCCGACAGAAAACTGGGTGTTTAACTATATGAACAGTGGCTGCTTTCGGTGAAAAGTTTAATTTTTCACTAGAAAACTGAAAAATATTTTTTTGTTCTGTTTTGTTTTCAGCTAAACACGGTTGGGGTTCTTCGAGAAAGTCAAAATAGTTAATGGAACCAAACCGCGTTTTCCAACCCACGCTAATAATGCCCCCCCAAATGGTTGTCCAGCTGCTGGAGGGAGATACGGATGGGTTAACATGGGCTAAAGAGGCAGACGACGTTAACATTGTGGGTGACCTCGTGTCTTCAGAACTGGACGTGCCCCAGTATCTCCTTTTGCAAAAGCTGGTATGTCTGCAAACAAGGGGAACAAAAAGAACCCATTCTCCTCAAGGCAGCGGCACCATGGCCCTGAAAGCACAGACATGTTTCTAGACGGGCAGATCAGTAATGCGGGGGGTGGGGGTGGAGCAGAGGCTGGGAAACCATCCCTGGATCTCTCATGACTGTACACTCAGCGCCGTCTCAGTCAATGGCCCGTGGGGATGTGGGTGCAGTGGTAGCAAGGTGGAATAAACAGGAAGAGCAGCTGATTCCTGGCAGCGCTGGCTGGGAAATGATTCCCAGCCCTTGCCCTGCAAAATACTTTGATGGAAATGTTTTTGTTTTTGTCGGGACTTCGGAGCTTTTGTTGAAAACCCAGAATAGTTTCGATTAAAATGGATTTTTTTCTGCAAAAAATTCTTTCATTGAAAAAAAAAAAAATTCTGCCAAAAAGACTCTAGACACCTCTAGGCTGCTGATTCAGACCTGGCTCAGGTTAGTAGTGATGAAAAGTTGTCGCCATGAAGCTAGGATGTTCCTAGCGCACAGGTGTTCATGGCACAAAAGCTACTGCACTATCTGACTCCTTCGTTGGCAAGCTCAGCAGAGGCCCAGGATAGACTGGACCCTGGGGACTGAAGCATCCTTAGCCCTAGATATTGGCCTTCTGGGTCTGTCCTGGGTTAGCTCTAGTGGGAGAAGCTTGCAGTTCTTCTGCTCATGCGACCTGTTATGTGCATAAACACAGACCATCTGCCTCCAGACCAGTGCAGCTGACACCTTTCACAAGCATTAAAATTCACTCTCTAAAACCAATTAACTAGCCAACCCTGTTCCCAGAGTCAGGGACTTTCCCCTGACGCTGTTTGCTCCTGCAGCACTAAATAAAGGACAACATGATTATTCTCCAGATTCTGTGGTTAAAAACGGAACTTGCAGCCCAGCGCACCTTTGAAGGAGCTGAGTGAGAAAAGAGCTCCCAGAGTGTTTTCCCCCCATGCCCTTAGGAAAGGCCAGTCAGTGGCTCCTAATTAACAAGCCATCTGGCCCAGTCAGTGTCCTGTTTTCAGTGCAGTGGGGCTGCTTCACACAGAAAGGCTGCAAAGAAGACTAAAAGGTAGTTAATCAGCCCAGCAATTAATCCCAGAGCCGCATGGCGCAAGGGAGCATCTGAAGTCGAAGCAGCACTGTTATTGCTGTTTTAAACAGCACACGTAAGAGAGCAGATGTGGAAAAGCTGACAGGAGAGCTTGGTCCTCCTGGTTTTATTTTTTTCCTTTAATGTTTCTTTTAGTGAAACTAGCGTTGCCGGATGCGAGAGGTGTGACGGAACTGGAACAGACGGGGAGAGCGCAAGCAGGTGCTGGACTAGCTCTCCCCACCGGTTAGGGCACTAGCCTAGGATTTCGGGGATCTGGGTTCAAGTCCTGACTCCTCAGGTGAGTCACATAGACCCACATACACAAGGGTATTTAGGCTCCTAACTTCCAGTTAAATCAATGGAAATTAGGCACCTAAATACCTTTGTGCAGCTGCGGCTCAGTTCCCCATCTGCACAGCAAGGATAACAGCACTGTCCTGCCTTCCAGGGGTGTTGTGAATTAAAGATTGTGGGGCTAGTCAGCTGCTGGGGTAATGGGGGATCATATAGAGGAGTGAGCAAGTTACCTTTGCCCTCTTTTACTTTTCTCAACAGAGTTTACACAGAACAAAGCCGGGCTGGGCTGGTGTGGGGAGTGGGGTTGTTGTTGTTTTTTAAATCAAGCAAACAATGTATTTTAATTGGAACAGAGGGAGTGTTCAGAAGCTGGAGCTGCCCCCAAGCATCCACCGGCCAGCAAAGTGAGTGGTAATTAAAGGAGCAGCAGGAGGGTCACCCCTGCCTTCACTTGTCCTGACACCAATTTGCCTCCATCACCCGAACTACATGGCAACTCAGTCTGGGATATCAAAACCTCTTCCTTCCCACTTCCCTTTCCCCCACTGGCAGAGAGCTGTGCCAGCCCCTGCTCTCATGCATGTAATTCTCAGTGTCAGTCAGAGAAGGAGGCAGCTCTGCTCCTTTCTGGCTCATGGCGGGGAGGCTGGGAAGTGGCTCTGGCAGCACTGGGGTTTGGAGCTTGCAGACTGGTCAGTTTCCCACGGAAACAGGGAATTTGAGCTCCTGTCTTGCAAGCTGATCTCCAGTAACGATTGGACAAGGACTGAGTGGGAAATGAAGCCGAGTGGGGAAGAGTTGGCTACTGGTGTGCAAGGGCGGGGGCTCTAAGTGAGTCTCTCTCCTCACCCTTATGCAGACGTTTGCTCTCATTCCACAAAACCTCCGCAGGACAAGCAGGAAATCCCCCCAGGAATGATGCTGAGACAACCCAGAAACCTCACTTGGTAGGAGGGCCTTGTGGTTACGGACCTGGACTAGAGCCCAGAAGACCGGCATTCCACCCCTGGCTCTGACGCAGGCTCCTCGTGTGACCCTGGCTTCCCAAACCAGTTCATCTCTCTGGGCCTCAGTTCCTCACATGTAAAACGGGAGTCATGGTCCTTCCTTCTAAGTGGGAATAAGCAAGCCACATCACAGCACAAGAGACACACAAATCCCAAATGCTGCTCCCCATCATCTTGTCACCTTTGATATTGAACCCTGTGAAGTGCTGAAAGACTAAGTTCAATTTCTACCTCGAATAATTCATGGAGGCCTTCAAAGAGCTGGAAGAAGTGTTTGAAACTGCTTCCCGTTAGCCTTGTGGTCTGCACCGGGATCCGTCAAGAGCCCCTTCTGTTGGAACTCTAATTGCATGTGCCATGTAAAAGCTCCCTCCTGACCCTTTCTCCATTTCCTTTATTGGACGTGTCCTGGGAAGCATCCGTAAGAGGGTATTTTCTTGACGTTACATTAAATCTGTTAGCGGTGGTGAAAATGAGGGACTGGATGAAGCTGAGGTGATGTGTGAGCTGGACTTGCATAGACCTGCCAATGCACATGACTACAGTCCCTGGAGCAGCTCTGTGATTCAGGTCCTGCGCCCTGGACACAGCTCTGTCAAGGCACCTGTTCTGATCTGCAGCATCCCTTGGATTTGCCAAGGAACCCTGATAGGGCCCTTCACTCAGCCACCCCCACCTGCTGTCCCACTCCTTAACCTGGCACAGGGCCATGGTCTAAAAGAGACGTGATTCGGGAGAGATCACAGCATAGTTCAGAGACAAGTCTTCTCTCCACACGGTTCCCCCTTCATGTCCTTCTTCGCTGTGAGCTAGGAGGTGCAGTAAGCTCTGTCCATGGTGCTAGGAGGGCAGTTTCCGATTTGTAGAAGAGACCACTGGGATCATCCAGTCTGTCCTCCTGCATATCACAGGCCGCAGGACTTCCCTGAAGTAATTCCTGCTTCAAGTCCAATAGCTGTGAGAGAGAAGCCAAGCTTTCCAATGGTTAATTGCCCTCACAGTTAAAAATGTCTATCTTATGTTGAGACTGAATTTGTGAAGCCTGCGGCAGCCAACACTCCATCTCCTCCATTTACCTTCTCTGTGTTTTAAATGTTTCTAAGCAGCCTGTCACCCTGGAATCTACGTTCGCCGTCACCACCTCCTTCCCAGGGGGCTTTGCAACAGAAGAAAGGCAGTGTAGTCTAATGCCTAGAGCACTGGCCTCAGGAGACGGGTTGTTCTATTCCTAGTTCTGCAAGTGACCTGCTGTATGACCGTGGATAGAGCAATTCCCCTCTCTGGTGCTCTTTTACCTCCTACTCTTTGGGCTGGTCCACACTAGGGGCGGGGATCGAAATAAGATACGCGACTTCAGCTACGAGAATAGCGTAGCTGAAGTCGAAGTATCCTATTTCGAATTACCCGCGCTTACCTCGCATCCTCGCAGCGCGGGCTCGACGTCCGCGGCTCCCACGTCGTCTCCGCGAACTCCGCTCGCCCTGCTGGAGTTACGGAGTCGATGTGAGCGCGTTCGGGGATCGATGTATCGCGTCCGGACGAGACGCGATAGATCGATCGCCGCTACATCGATGGCTACCCGCCGATCCGGGCGGGTAGTGTGGACCTAGCCTTTGTGTGTCTTGTCTATTTAGATTATAGTCTTGTTATAGCAGTGTTGGTCCCAGGATATCAGAAGTTGGTCCAATAAAAGATATAACCTCACCCGCCTTGTCTCTCTATTTAGATAATAAGCTTTTTGGAGCATGGACTCTGTGAATGCACAGCACTTAGTACAGTGGGGCTCTGGTCATTGCTGGATTCTCTAGGAGCACTGTAATATAAATAATAAGAGGCCCTGAGTCAAATTACCTCTGTCCAAACAGGTGAAGACCCCGTCAGTAACCTCACATCACTCCTGTGCAGTAGGGAACAAATATTATTTATCCTCATTTTACAGATGGAGAACTGAGGCCCTAGAAAGGCTAGGTGACTTGCCCAAGGTCACACAGGAAGTCTGTGGCACAGCAGTGAATTAAATCCAAGTGTTCCAAGTCCCAGGTTTGGCACCTTAACCACTGGGCTATGCTTTCTACCAAAGCAAAATAACAACCTCTCTGAAGTATGTAGACAGACAAACTAGAAGATGCAACTTACGATAAAAAGTGAATTTCATTATGTAGACTCACATGCTAGGGAGGCACACAGCTCCTCTCATTACGTTCTGCAACAAAAGATATTAATAATGATGAATTGTTTGAAATGGCTTGGATTTATGCCCAGATAGCTTCAGAGAGCCCATTAAGCTTTGGATTTTAAACCAAAGCCACTGTGACATAAACTGGAGAGAACTGCACAGGATGGCTTTGCCTGGCACAGAGAACCGAGAAAAGGGTTTGCCGATAAAAACCTAATCTCCATTAATGACTAGCTTGGTTGTGTTTGTGGGGCAATTGTTTTCAACTAGGGCTGTAGGGTAAACTCCCACTGTCAAGCAGCACAGAACTCCATGTGGGTGGAGGTTGTTATGTAGGATAATGAGCAACAGAAACAATTGATTTGAGGTTGCCCTACAGGCTAATGACTGAATAATGGCTAATCCCAGCAACCAGAAACTGAGGGCTCAACATCCATCAGCACTGAGACTGCAGCATCCTGTGGAGAAAAGCAACCAAAGGCCAATGGACCATGTAGGTGAATCTGAACACATCAAAGCAAGGAAGTAAGACCCAAAGGAGACACTTTCTGGTCCCCTCCTATCCTCCCAGGGCCTGTCCAAATTCATATGACTAGAATGGGTTCAGCTAAACTGAAAATGTTGCCACAGCAAAGATCATCATGAACGAGGCTCGACATTTATGCAGCAGCTTTCAAACATGGTGTGTAACAAACATGCAAGAAGCCCTTGTCATCCCCTGTTTACTAAAGAATGGAGAAGTCAAGAGCCTCATCCAAAATTCACCCTAGAGCAGTAGCAGCACTGGGAAGAGAACCCAGGAGACCTGCCTTCCAGCCCGATTGTAATTGCTAGATAACTCCCACTTTCCCACTCATCTATTTATCTAGGTGTTTATAACTAAAGCTGGTTGGGAATTTTTCAGTGAAACAGTTTTTCATAGGAAAACACCAGTTCATTGAAACTGAAATTTTCTTGTAGAAATGTATCACTTTTGATGAAAGTTTCTCAGGTCCAGGATGGAATTTCTGGTCAAAACCCAGAAGAGAGAGACAGAGAGAGAGAGACAGACAACCACTTTCCAGCTGATTGCAAACCCCAGCATCCTACCGTAGAACCCCTTCCAGTTGATAACGTTGACCATTAAGCCAAAGGACCTATTGCTAAATAAAGGCCTCTTGTCAAGGGAACCAAAACCCTAGCACGTTTTATGATTAATTTGTAATAATAATAATAATAATAATAATAATAAATTGTGTAACCTTTATTAAGAATGGAACAACTTAGTTGCTTAGTTGCTAGTAAGACTGGACAGTTTAGTTGCTTAATCTTTAGCATAATATCCTGTTTATCAGAACCAGTGTTCTAACCGCAAACTCTAGTATGGAAAGTTTGGATATTTGAACATGTGCTTGGAAATTTGCAACATGTACCAGACAAAAAAGGGATATGTGTAATTGTCATGTGTCTGACAAAAGGGAAGTTATAGATTGCCTGTAGTGCAGACAATAAAAAAGAAGAGAAATTTGACCAGACTGGGACCAGACTGTCATTTGTGCCATTGGCTGCAAGCTTCGGTTCCATGAGTATTGAGTACTGTATATCTCTCCTTGTTATGCACTATTCTTAAATAATAAGGGCAACGTTATTAATTAAGCAATCAAGCTGGACTACTCTTGTCTTACTATTTTATTGTTATTGGCTAAGACTGGACCCACTCATCAGTGTATATATAAAGGGTGGCACCAAAGATGTAACTATATAGGCCCTTGTGCCTGCACAGAATCCTGGCAAAGTCCGTGATGAAGCGCACACCATCATGGCAGATCTGATTGCAGGATTGGGGCCTACATTTTCAGTAACTCCATTGATTTCAATGGATGAAGGTTATAATCCTGGTGCAATGGCCCACAGAGCTGGCCCACATCACCAAATCCCTGCTCTCAGTTATACTGGTGTAAATCTGGAATAACCACACCTCTTGAGCTCTTGTACCCGAATTATTCGGAGTGGAGCCATCAAACCTCATGCTTCAGGCCATCACCTCGGGTCAGGTAGGAATCGCCACTGTTAAGAGCTACATGTACGAAGCTGCTAAAGGAAGACTTTTGCAGAGCACAGCATCAAGTTTTATTGGTCCTATATAGCCCAGGAGCAATGCTACCTGTTTTTGAGTGCTATCGACTGGCACCTTATCTATTCACCAACTACGTATGTATATTACAGGCAGAGCTGGTGTCTGATACCATTATAAGACCCCGTTTTCAGTTGCTTGTAATTTTGTCAAATTTTAAGTATTCACGCTGAAATTTTCCACTCCAAGCATCTGCCTCAGTCTGAATTATTTTGGCAAGTTTCAGCTAAAACAGTTCATCCATTTCCAAGGAAATGATTAGGGGAAAATATGTTCTTTACAGGTTAAAAAAAAAATCTCACAATTGTTTCATTGAGAAGTTCTAGCACCTTCTTGCTTTGGCACAAGAAGTTGAACATTGGAGGTGGGAGGAGGGGAGCTTGCTGGGATGGCGAGGATGTGTGTCCAATTTTGGCCATGTTATCACAGCCTCTGAAATTACAGTTCACCTATGCTCAATAGAGGCTTTTTTAGAACAGCTGGTCAGGAATTATCTGATGATGCATTTTTTCTTTTAATCAGAAATGCTATTTAATCAAAAATAAAACTATTAATAGGAAAGGGCCCATTTTCACAAACTTTTTGTGACTCAAATTTTTTTTAGAAAAAAATAATTTCCAAATGACTGAAATGTTCCATTTCAACATTTTCAGAATGAAAAACGTTGGATTTTTCCAGTTCAAAATGAAATTACATTTCAATTTTAAATTTAAGCTGATTCTAGTAAAAAAAATTAAAAGTGATCAAAATGTACATGAATTTTTTCAAAATTATAAAAACAAAATGTTTCAATTGACCGAAACTGAACATTTATTGGTGGGGGCGAGGGATTTTCAGTTTGCAAAAATTGTTGAGATTTCAAACTTTTTCATCCCGATTTGGGATGGGGAAATGTTCATGGGACAGGAAAACCAGTTCCCACCCACCTCTACTTCTTAGAATTTGGTGTTTCAAGTCGCTGATTATTCCTTCTGTACTGGGCATGTTCAATCCCTTCACAGCTCCTACCTATAGAACCTTGTGCAACTGGCCAGCTGCACTGGAGTGCGGATCATCTGCCTCTGAAGTATCGAAGTTTAGGCCACTTCTGATGCCGACCTTGATGGACAAATCGGTTTCAATTGCTGTGAAATATCCTGATGCCTCTACAGCAGCTGATCCAGCACATCACAATGGAGATTTCAGGCCTCTCTGCCATGCAAATCCATTGCAGCAACTCATTAAGCAACCTTAGTGGCACAAGCATGTCACGCGTGCATGTGGGTATATAAACATATAACCTTCCAAGGAGAACCAGAAAAAGAAATAGGATTTTGCCCAATTGGAACTGGAGTGATATAACTTAATTTTGAACATTAAATTGGGATTAGTTAATACAGTGATGATTCTCACCTAACTTGGATGAACTCAAGGGAAAAATTCCCATTAAGTTGTCCGAGTGGACATGGAAGTTTGTTGCCAATGAGCACACCTGTTTCTGTAGTGTATTTTTATGATTTTTGAAGCAGAGCCTGGCACACAAATGTCAAGAAGTGGGGGTGGCTGTTACCTGATTTATTATGCTATCCTGACTAGCTGAGGAGCCATCGTACGTTGGGGCGAGATCAATACATCAGCGGGCAGTTGTGGGTTTTCTGCACATCAAGTCATCCTGTCACCATTTCGAGGTGCGGCGTGCGCATCTGGTTTCGTGGTGGCTCCTTTCCACCTCCTCAGCATCAATTCACAAGTTGTTTATTGCTCTCGGCTCAGGGCAGTTGCCGGAAAAATCAAGCTCCAGCACTTGCTGTCGAAAGGAAGACACAGAAGAGGGAATTAGCAGAAAGCTCCCCTTGCTGCAGCCGGCCTCAGGTTTATGACTCTGCAGCAGAAACGCAGGTGAAATGCAGAGTGTAAACAAACCATCTTCCCCCCACTCCCTGGAGAAACCGACATGAGCTCTTGACTAAGGCAGCTGGTCACCTGGTGGATGATTTAAAACAAGAAAGTCAGTTTTGACATCAGCAGATCATGACCTTACAACTTGATTATGGCCCTCTTCTAATAGACTCCCATTCCTCCTCTTTGAAAAGGAAGGGTTAGCCAAGCACAGGCCTGGGCGTCAGGACTCCTGAGTTCTATTCCTGGCTCTGCTACACCCTATAGCAAGATCCTTAATATTACTGTGCCTCATTTTCCTTATCTATAAATTAGGGGAACTGTGAAGCTAAACCTACTATATTGAAAGGATTTTGCGTGCCTCATATGGGAGGTGTGATGGGTCGGTGAAGCATTAGCAAGCTCTCACCATGCCCCTCCTGAAGAATTAAAATGCCAGCAGCATTGAGGGCTTGGCATAGCCCCATGTAGCTGGGGTGCAGGGTTGTGTATGCCTGGAGAAATGGAATCTGCTACTTTGTTCCGTCCAATTCAAAGAGGGGGGCTGGGAAGAAGATTTGGTCTCTTGTTGTGATGTATCTTCCCTTTGGGAAAACATTTTGGTGATAAAAAAAGAAAAGCAGATGGGGTGTGTGTGTGTGTTTTATATATATATATATTCAGAGAACTCAGAAGGTATAGATCTTTTTGCCAGAGTTTTCCCTTCTCTGTGAAATGAATGTGAGGGGCTGCCTTTTATTCTTAAACACCAAGCACAAATGAACATGTCAGTGAAAAGAAATGAAGAGAAAAAACGGGGGAAAAATATGTGCTATGTAAGAAACTTCAATAAGGGAAGCGAACTAAGAGATGTCAGCCTCTTATTTATTTTAAAAGACACTAGCACTGAGATGAAAGATTCCATTTGCAGGAAGTTCCCTGGGGCAGGATGAGGGGTTGAGGAGTTGTTACATTATTCATCTTTTTATGGCCATTCTAGACCAGTTCAGAATCTTCCTCACAGTCGGCTGCAAAACCTGCTTTCCCTGCTAGGGGGCGCACAGGTGGCCTTAGGATCCAGCTGAATAAACTTGGTGACGTTCTGGCTGCATGTCTGGCTATAGAGAGAAAGCGTTAGAGATGCACCTGGTCTCAAAGGACAATCCAGTAGCTACTACATCCATTTCCTCAACAGCAGCTCCTGCACAGCCTTGGAAACTGCTTTAGTGGGAGAAGGGAGGGCCATTGGTCAGGACACTCTATCACCAACGCTTTCAACGGTGACTGGAGATCATTGGCACACAAGAATCCAAATGCAAAATATTCAAGAGGGTTGGAAAAATGAGGCATGAGAATAGGAATAGGAGCCTATTAGTCCCAGCTCTGACACTGACTCATATGGCCTTGGGCCTGTCACTAAACCAACAAGTGCTTACCATGGGCTTGATGCTGAGTTCTCTGGCCCTTAAGCACCTCTTCCAAGCACATGCTTACGTGCTTTGCTGTATAAGGGCCTGATTTAGGGTGCCCAGATAGAATCCGATTTTCAGAGAGTGCTGGGCTCCCGCAGCTCCCATTGACTTCACTTTCTCATGTAGCACCTCACAGAATCAGGCCCAGGATGCCTCAAGTTGGACAGCCAAAAAATGTTAGCGGCCAAACTTCCAGGAGTATGGCCGGGTTTTGCTAGCTACTGGATGACAAGTGCTAAGAGCCCCCTTCAGGAAGTCACGTAGGCACGTGCCTAACTTGACTTTAGAGAGACAGCCAGGCTTAGAAACCAAATGCAGAGCATTCAGGGTCCGGTCCCCAGAGAGTGACACAGACCCCCGCACTGTCTGTTCACTCCTTGCAGAAAGGTTTCTGTTGGAATTAGGTCGTTTGAGTGGTTGTGGCCGATGAACTCTCTCCCAGTGATTTCCCTGCAGAGGTTCATAGATTCTCATTTGATTCCAATATCCTTTACCAGGGAGCTAACTGTGACAAATGGCTGGAAACGGGAGCATCCCTCCAACAGCTGCCACCACCGGCCTCCAGCCTCAATTAGTGCCTGCTGACCAGAACCAACAGCTGAGAGAAGGGTCTGATGACATTTGTGGGGAAAAGGAGGAACAATGCTCTTACCCTTGAAATCTCCTCAAAGGGAGGGGCCAAATGCCAAACCTCCTGCAAAGGGGAACACGCAGGGTGGAAGATAACTCGCACCCACCTGATTCTGCAGCCGCAGAGAGGAAGGTACAGGTCTGTCGCATCTTAGGCGCATTTAACATGTGCGATTTCAGCTTTACACAGTTGGCAAAAACAAGAAAAAACCCCCAAAAAGAGAAAAATAACAATTTAAATACTGTTTCTGTAGTGCGGGCGATTCTGCCTGCCATTGCACTCAATGTAATTTTGACTATACGTGGTTTTCGCTTTAGGCGCTGACCGCGGAACGTAACCCCAGCGTAAGATGAGACAGACCTGTATCTTACTCTTCTGTGGGCAGAGTTGCCACTCATCAGCTGTCCAATCTTGAGGGTGCTGACTGCCCTCAATGCCATGGTGGGGTGCAAACTCGGGAACGTCAGTGCTAAAAGCATAAGCTTCTACCACTTTAGCTAAAGGAGTAACTCCGTTAGCTGGCGGCGGTAGCAGACTTTTAACCTCTTATGTGGAGCAGCCACTAGAGGGAGACAAAGATCGACACTCCTAATGTAGGTTCCATTGAGCGGTTTGCTCCTCCATCCCCCATCCCCACTGCTGTGTGATGAACATGTTTGTCAGGATTTGGGGGCAGAAGAGTTAGAAAATTGGAGGGGAGATGCAAAGAATGAAGATTCATGCCAACAGCAGCAGCTCAGCAATCTGCCCTTCTGCTATTAACATCCCGCCTACCAGAAGCAATAGCCAGGGACCTCAGAGCTTGTCAGTTTGCAACAAAGGGCACTACCAACATGGCAAAGGAGAACTCCACACAAGGAGGTGGAACATGTGACAATGAAGGGAATTGAGGATAGCTCTGCTTCCCTAGTTTGTTCATCCCAGCCTCTGCTCCGGATATAGCTACTTGATGCTAGTGGTTTTTGAGATATATTTAAGCAGGCAGCATGGCAAGAGGCTGGGGGGGCGGGAGAAGGGGTGCAGCTAAATGCACTGAGGTCTGGGGTAGAATTTTGCTCGGGATCTTCAAGCTAATGTATGAAATGTCACTGCAGAGTAGACAGAAGCTTGGAGTCTGAAAGGTCCCACTCAGAAGAACCTCAGCACAGCAATCCACCGAACCTGCCTTGGAAGGACACACACAGCTGAGTCAGCGATGACAGAGCTCCAACCTGTGATGATGCCCAGTGATTTCGTCCTGCCATGGAGAAGGGGCTTGGACAGATTCTTGCCTGGTGTCAAGCGGTGTAGGTCCATTGACTTCAATGGAGCTGCATCTATTGGTACCAGCTGAGGAGCTGGCCCTAAGAGAAAGCTTTGGGGGAAAACTTGCAGCACTTTGCATCAAATCTTGGAAGCAGAGACTGGAAGTAAGAGACAAAAGGAGAGGGAAAAAAACCCTCTCTAGGGTGACCAGATGTCCCGATTTTATAGGGACAGTCCTGATTTTTGGGTCTTTTTCTTATATAGGCTCCTATTACCCCCCCGCCCCCTGTCCTGAATTTTTCACACTTGCTGTCTGGTCAGAACAAGCTCAAGCACAAGGAGCAACAACATGGGCTGGCAGATGAGGCACTACACTAAGGGTCCGAATGCTCATCGCTGCTCTGCCACTGCCCTGCTGTCTGACCTTGGATAATCCATTTCCCCTCTCCGTGCCTCAGTTTCCCCTCCCATTCTCGCTCTGTCTTGCCGCTTTCGATCATTGGGGCAATGACTTCCTTGCTGTGTGTCTGTGTAGCACCTAGCACTGGGGGGGAGGGGCCTGAGCTCAGTGGGGGCCTTGACGTGCTACTGTAATATAACTAAGAATGCTACCGACCATAGGAACAACTGCAGTAAATCCCGGTGGTTCCCCGGTCCCCTCCACAACACGGGCTGACTCCTCCTTTTTGGTTGGAAACGCTGCCTTTTTGTGCAGAGGTGACAGGAGAAACGATGATGGAGAACGGCCATTAAAGGGTCACCCTGCCCTTCCGCAGCGCCCAGGAGTTAAATGCACCTCCTGTCACCAATGCGCTGCTTCCCAGGCTTCCCATCCTTCATCTTCACCCGTGACCGATCAGCTAGGTTACAATCATTCTCCAGACGCCCTTCGGGAAAGAGGCTCTCTCTCCCAGACTTGGGCCTCGGACCAGTCAAAAGCTGTCCCGCTGCCACTCGCAGCATGGAGCTGTTCTGTGTCTCGGGGCCCTGTTCTGCACTGCTTGCAATAGTTCTGTCCAGCACAAAAACAATTATTTAATTAAGGCAATTACCCTTGCGGAGCCAAAGAAACAATTGCTACTCATGTGCTGATTTTGGGGCACTGAAGTAAGCCAGAAACTAATGGCCAGTGGTAGTTAGAATCAAGCAGCACGCAGGAAAGTGTTGACTTAGCCTCCCTCTTCAGCCAGCGCATCTTAGTCCTGACCTGCAGGCTCCCTGCTATTCCATTCGGGGCTCTCACGCTCATTCTCCTGACCTGCAATCTCCCCATACGTCCCCCCAAATAGTCTAGCTCTGGGATCCCCACACTGCTAAGAGTCACTGTCGTAACCTTCAACATCTCTGCCTTTCCAGACCCCCTTGCACAGATCTGCTGATGCCCCTAAATCTTGACCTGCAAGAAGTACTGCAGTTCAAGCGGTGTGCTCCTGGCTCTGCCAATGAACCTCAACATCTGACCTCCTGCTGTTCTAGTCCTGGTCTTCTCCCCACAGCTCTGGTGCCTCATTCATCTTAATAAATCCAGCTGTTGCTATTTTTCTAACTCACTTCTGGGGGAAGGGATAGCTCAGTGGTTTGAGCATTGGCCCACTAAACCCAGGGTTGTGAGTTCAATCCTTGAGGGGGCCATTTAGGGATCTGGGGCAAAAAAATTGGTTCTGCTAGTGAAGGTNCCTTTCCAGACCCCCTTGCACAGATCTGCTGATGCCCCTAAATCTTGACCTGCAAGAAGTATTGCAGTTCAAGCGGTGTGCTCCTGGCTCTGCCACTGAACCTCAACATCTGACCTCCTGCTGTTCTAGTCCTGGTCTTCTCCCCACAGCCCTGGTGCCTCATTCATCTTCATAAATCCAGCTGTTGCTATTTTTCTAACTCACTTCTGGATTAAAACATTTTGTTTTCCCGAACACAATGAACTAAACTGACTTGTCAAGGCTTAAACTGCAGCACTCTGGTCCTTCCTTTCTCCTTCCCCAGGAGATCAGAGAGCCAGCATTACTGCTCTGTATTCTTTTAAAATAATGAACTTTACAGTCTGATCACACTGGGTGAAATTCACCGCTGTCAGCACAAGCCCTGTTCACCCCATAAATAGTCTTTGTGCTGGCTGCTCTGCCCAGGGGTCAATTTCACTCATGGCATTATTGAAGAGATGCTATTAGAACGTCACCTTTCCTGTCCTTTAATTTGCCGGGAGAACTAACGGGGGGAAATCGGCTGGTGCTGAGTGACAGGCCCTAACGTTGGCTGGATCCAGATAGAAATATCAAACAATGCCACGGAAGTTGCCAGATATAAAGTCCAAGTCCCCCAAATGTGTCACAGCTTGTCAGTTTTCAGGTTATTTATGGCCTTCTATGCAGAACAGGCTGACTGCCTCCACAGGCCTCCCCATCAGCCGGCCGGCAAAGGAGCTGACATGGAAAGCTTTATAAATAACACATGGAAACAGAAAATCAGATAAATAATACAAGGTGGGGGTGGGGGAAGAGAGAGGAAAGTGCCATCTGAATAATTCAGCTGAGTTGCCACCAGTCATGTATTATTGAAAAAGGGATGCAGGCAGAGGTGAGGCCAGGGCAGCAAGTCCAGAGGACGATACATCTGGAGGAGATGAACTTCAGTAATCTCTGACCTCAAATCCGCTTGGCCCTGGGGTTTCACTGGCAATTGGCCCAGCTTGTTTGAACTAGTCTTAAGGTCAGCACAGCCATGTTTTGGAGGCAGAAGGTCTGGCTTCTGTTGCCGGTGGAAAGTCAGCCTCTTGTGGGTCTCTTTTATTTATGATACCTGCTCTGTGGCTTGTCAACCTTGCCCGGCAGGAGAATATCTGATGCTGAATACCTCTCCCACCTTGTGCAGTGATGTAAGGAGCACAGCTGGAGGCTCAGCTTGCAAACAACTACCTGAGCCCTTTGTTTTCGGTCAAAGGCAAAGTCTGGGGGTTAGCTTAGCAACCCTGCAATGACTGCAAAGAGCTCAGCTCCAGTGTAGGCACCTAAATAACTATAGTTCCTTTCATCCTACAGGACTGCAGTGAGCTTTCCCAACTAGATTTGCATAGACATCACACACACATTAAATCTCTCTTGCGCCTTTTTCCCCCCGACTGTAAAGAGGCGTAGTATCAATGCACCACTGAAGCTGAGGAAATAACTGGTCAACAGTCAGAAAATTCGAAAAGGTTGAATGCTTAACCTTAACGCTGCTTTCTTGTGCCTCTGCTTTAAAATAACATATTTATATATATCATGTGTGCATGTGTCATTGCCCTCTGCTGGATGGACGCAGAGCTACTCAGCTGTGTGTCATAGGTCTTGTACTGCTAACCATTGGCAGCAATCCTCCTTTAGTTCCAGTGGAAGGCCCATGTGCTTTTGAAGATGGATGTTCTGAGCTCTCCCACCATTGCTATGATGTTGTACTTGACTATGGCACAGCAAACAGCGAACTGTGATGTCCACAGTGTTGGCATAGAAAAAAAGCCCCTTCCCCACCCATCCCATACCTTCCTCAATTGACCCCCGGTGATTGCTTTAAAGTGGTGACATTTCATCATATTTTGTCATGAAAAACTGTTCTGTCGCAGAAAAGGCAAAATTCCAGAGTGGACCAAACTTGTGGAGTTCTCATGAAAATATATTTGTTTATAAATCAATAAGAATATCAACAAGCAAATAAGAATAATCAAGAAAATCAATAGTTCTGAGTGCCTCTAGGCGCAGGGGCATACTATCAGGATTAACTTCTCAGGCCCATCAGAGCCTCCCAGTCCCTTGCTGTGGAAGTGAACTGGTTGTATTAATCTATCAAACCATGCTGCCACAAGAGATCCATCACAATATTCTAAGAGCAAGTTATACGCATGTTTAAGCACAATGTATGTGCATCAAAGTGGCAACAATGTACCTAGATACTACTGTGATGGGTGTGTTGGAAATGTTTAGATCGACAGCAAGATAACGTGGCTCTGCAGATAAACGCCACACGTGCTCACATTCTATTAAAATCTGTGTCACCGCCTTCTGCAATAACCTAGACCTGCAGCACTTCTCAAATGGCCTTTCTACAATAATTATTATCCCTTGCAACCCTGCTGTAAGTGCAGGATTAATACCCCTCTTAGAACAAATGGGGAAAACGAGGCACAGAGCAGCTCAAGTAGCAAGTCCGTGGAACGTCTGGGAATAGAGCCCAGAAAGGAGACATAATTGGGAGTTCACTCCCCAAGGATAAAAACTGAAATGGTTAAATGAGATTATTGTTAATCACCTAGGCAAGAATTGCTCATAATTTGCATATGGATAAAACCTCTTTTTCCTTCACCACATAGCTAAAAAGAATGCCAAAAAGTTAGCAAGCAACGGCTTTCCTATGCAATGTGTCCCTTTGCACAGTGTGAATGGATCCAGAGATGGGTCCAAACTAGAAAAACTTGCTAGGAGATTGAAGGTCAAATAGGGCCAACTGCCTGTTACCCCAAGAAATCCAAACCACATGCTTTCACCCCAAATGTTAAACTATACATTTGTTTACCGTATAAACCAAATATGTTATGGTAATCGATTCCCCCCCTTCCATATGTGTTTCGCCCTCCATTGGAAGCTGCACATTTGCTTGCCTTGTGATCAGATGTGCATCTCTCCATATGTGGATAGTAACTCTTGTCCTGTTGAAAACCCTGAATGCCATGAAATGCTGATGTACAATCAAAGAGTGTAGGAAGCATGCCCACCAAATCTGTAAGATTACAGGGGAGGTTGTTGTTTGCGTTGTAAATAATTGTGGCACTCTAGCAGTAATAAGAATTATAAGGAAGAAGGAATGTTGAAAGATATAAAGCAGGGCATAACTTTGGATTATTAAAAAAACATTGCTTAAAAAGGGGGAAATTCTGATGAATAATATGGGTTAATATTAAAATACAATCATTGAAATGAATCAAACATAAAAAGCCTCCGATAAGAAAAGGATCGACAATACTTGTTACACACCACCATTGATGGTAGCAGCAGAAAAACGGAGAAAGCTGAAATCTGACCATTCTATTGGCAAATGTCCAATAGAAATCCAAGGAGTCCCCTCCCCAGGAGCCCTGAAATCAGGATAGATAGATAGATAGATAGATAGATAGATAGATAGATAAACACCGGAGGTTACCATCTGAACCCCAGAGTTGGCTGAACCCACGAGGAAGTTGCAGAACCCCCTGTGCAAGGAATGCCCAGACCGACTGCATGGAAAGAATACTCCCAACATCCCCAGGCTAAGAGAATAAGAAGAAGTGGTGAGATTTAATTTCAACAATTGTATTTCCCCTTCTGTTCCTTAACACAAATAACTGAAGTCTATCTTGAAAAAGTCTACACTCTGCAGTGAGACATCAAGTAAGTAGATTTTCACTAATTCATAAGCTCCTTTATAAGTTCAAACAAGTTGGCCTGGGAGAGATTTCAAACATTAACTTTAAGCAATTGCTTTTGATATTCTAAACTTGCCCCTTTTGGGCCAATCCATTCAAATAGCAGGGACCATGCTCTTAAAAGTGCCTCAAAGACAAATGGATCATTGGGCGTGTGATAAATGTGCTAGGTACTAAAGAATTGATGATCAGAAGTAAATGCAATAAGAAATCTTGATGATCTACAGTGTTCCTTGGTATAACTGCTGAGTCTCAACTTTAGTCTGTGATAATTGCTTGCATGGCTGTATTGTGTGTGCAGTCCACACCTAGAACTCTGGTTGTGTCTACACTGGAGGGGTGAAACTGTTGATTGTCTACTCATGTGGTTCTGGGTGAATTAATAAATTGTTGATTATTTAAGAATAACCAAGTGTCCTGATTTGAAAAAAAAACCTTTTCAGCTTAAAATTTGACCTGCAAAGAACCCAATATTAAATTAGTTAACTCACACTCCCTTTACTCAATAAAAAGGGGTTATCCAGTCTATATTGGCTATAATACTTATCCAATTAGCAAATCTAGTTTGTTAGATTTCAGCTTTAAAATCTAACTGGCATCTCTGGGAAATTCATAAAAAATGATCCCCTTTCACACTTACAGTTGTCTTCCAATCCTTTGCTCTAACCACTATATTACGCTACCTAAACACAGCACCCTGGCATATGAGGCACGCATACACTTATCATGCCTATTATATATAAAGCATCTTTTAATTTTGTAAGTAATAATATGATAGCTGTAAATGGCAATTTCAATATGAACTGCTACAGTATATAGTCACTGGCTGGCTACCGTAGCCCGTGTCTGCACTGTAATTCGTTAACTTGTTGACTTCCCTCCCTCCCCACCAAGCATATGCTACAATTTGATTATATTCAACTAAATCTGTTTGTCAACCATTAATAGCCTCCTTCTATTCTATTACTCTTTCACTAGCCCGGCTTCTGTATATAAATATTTCAGATCATCCCCCTGAATAAACCCAATTCAAGGACATCACGACCTGATGATTTGATGATTCCAAATTGTTATTGACACATTTATTGGCCACTGTTGTTTTGCCAGGACCCAGGCCAGGGCATGAATAAATATGCAGTTGGCAAGCGGAGGGAAGAAAGCCAGCAACAAGGGCCTAGAGAAAGCGGCGACATGCTCTGTTTGTGGGGTGGCAGTGATCAAAGATACGTTTCCATATTAGCATCACTAAATGGCATTCAGATGAAGGACAGAAATAATTTCCCATTTAAGTAGCATCCTTTTTTCATTGGCCTCTAAGCTACTGGGGCTGTTTGGGATTTTTGTTTAGACACAGGTAACATTTGGGCCTTTTTAAGAAAAGAGACAGCGGCAGATTGCGGGAGGGAATGTCGGGTAGAGTGATAGATGTCACGTAAATAGGTGTTCCTGGCAAGCAGAAGTGCAAGCCACCAGCAACGTGGAATCACTAAAGTCAGAGAGAGACATGCCTTATAAGATCCCATTTAGTCCAGACCCCCTATGACCATTCCCGAAACTGAGATCTGGGCCCCAATGTGCTAGGCATTATACATACACATAGCCAGGGATGGCCTGTGCCCCAAAGAGCTTACAGCCTGAATAGACAAGACCAACACAGGAAGCCAACACAGGGGCCAATTGACAGGTAGGGAACTGTGCCACAGAGAGATTAAATGACTCCGCCAAGGACACACAAAGAGTCTGGGGCAGATCTGGGAACTGAACCCACGTGTGTTAAAGCCCCAATGAGTGCCTTAACCGTCTTCTTCTCCCTGTGGGTCAGCCTCTGCCACTAAGGCACAATCTTAAACGGGGACGTGGGGGACAAGGGAGCAGAGCAGCGCCACAATACCCCAGGGAGACATTGTCACTCAAGAAGGCATAATGCCTCCCTGAGCAGTTAAGAAGCCACTGCATTACACTGTCTCCTCCCGACTCCTTTTGAAGAGACTGGTGCTCAGGGAGGGGAGGTTACTGCCTTTGACCCTTGCACAGGGGGAGGCACAAATTGGGGAACGCTCCACAATCTGTCCCCCAGTCCCAGCTGGACTCAATGAGAGCCGCTGGTGCTCAGGACCTCTGTAAACGAGTCCCCATTGCCTATGCTTTGTACTATCTAATTCTGAGTGTCTCAAGGACTGGAGCTTCCCATATTTATGTCTGCAATTCCCACGTCATCTGATTTTTCACCCTTAGTACCAGGGTGTAATTGGTGCTAATTAATATAAAATGTAATAAGCAAAAAAAATCAAAGTGTTTTCCTCCCGCTGCTTTAGCTCATCATTTAAGATTCATTGGTGACCATGGCTGGTTAATAATCTCCAGCGACTGTCACTGCAGAGAGTGAACCGGCTGGCCCCCGCTGATTGGGTTATTTCAAACTATTCCACCTGCACAAGTCAATAAAAGCAACCTGAACATGGAGCCTGATCAAATTCATTCTGAAGGGCAAGGCTGGCTCTCTCTGCTGCGGAGAGTTTCCTCTGGATGGCCGTGTGAAACTTGCAGGGCGAAATGTGCTTTCATGTCCTTGTGCAAAGACTAGAACACTTAAAAGGTACCCGGCTCACTAGGTCACAGGCAATCACAGATCCCGGTGTAATGCATTCTGAAAGCTCGTGTCCTGGGCGGAGGATGATTCCTGCTGAATAGGCATCATCATTTATTTATGTCGCTGGGTGAAAGGAAATAAGCAGCTTTAAATACCTCCCCTTTCTGCCTGAGTGAGCAACACAGAAGGTTATTAACAGAGAAGTCTAGATTCTCCCCACTGTTATAGCTGCTTTGCATAGGGCCAAGACCAGAATATTGGTGATGTTCACCACACTATTCAGTGAGCAGTTACTGTGACTTGCTCTGCTCTGAGTTCTGAATGCAAAGGCATCATCTACTGTGCTTTGCCTAAAGTCTTGCTACCTTGACCTTGTACACCACGCTCACAAGCTAAGCAGGGGTGAGCATCTCCGGTGCGTTGATGGGAAACAGACTGTGCTGCAGGAAGAGGTTTTGCAGTTCCAGTAGGTGGCGCTCTGAGCCAGAGTTGAACTAGTGTTGCAGCATTGTTTTTCATGGCACTGTGCGGCTGACTGTGCCATCTTTCATAGGAAATGTATTCCCTGAAATCGAGGCCTATTATGGTAATTTAAGATCCCCTTGACACTTTCTATATGTTAGCAATGGTCACCTGGCTAAGTTCCAAACTGGGTAATTACATTTTTCCTGCCTACATTCTGCATTTCCACCAGACAGAGCATGCCTCAGCATTCCCTTTCCCACAGGTGCGGGAACTAGGGGTGCAGGTTTTAGGCGGGGCTCCACTCCCGGCCCCATGCCCGGGGTCCCGGCTGAGAGTCCCAGCCTCGGTCCCCCCCCCTGTCCCGGAGACATGGCCCTGCTCCTGGCCCCAGCTCGGGGGTGGGGGCGGTGGCACGGACAGGGATAAGGGGGCTGGCTTTCAGTGGTTCCAGCACCACTGCCCTGTCCTATATAGTGTAGTGTTGCTGTGTGCTGTTTAAACAAGCTGCTGTGCTGCACAACCCCAGAGGTGGCGGCGCATGAGATGTGGGTGATGTGGTCTCTGAGAATAGTTTGTAAAATGCCTTTGGGTCATTCAAGATGAACGGCGCTACAGAAAACCCAAACTGTGCATTTAGTACTTACCCACCGTTATCATAGAATCATAGAATATCAGGGTTGGAAGGGACCTCAGGAGGTCATCTAGTCCCACCCCCTGCTCAAAGCAGGACCAATTCCCAACTAAATCATCCCAGCCAGGGCTTTGTCAAGCCTGACCTTAAAAACCTCTAAGGAAGGAGATTCCAACACCTCCCTAGGTAACCCAGTCCAGTGCTTCACCACCCTCCTAGTGAAAACGTTTTTCCTAATATCCAACCTAACCCTCCCTCACTGCAACTTTAGACCATCACTCCTTGTTCTGTCATCTGCTACCACTGAGAACAGCCTAGATCCATCCTCTTTGGAAACCCCTTTCAGGTAGTTGAAAGCAGCTATCAAATCTCATTCTTCTCTTCTGCAGACTAAACAATCCCAGTTCCCTCAACTTCTCCTCAAAACTCATGTGCTCCAGCCCCCTAATCATTTTTATTGCCCTCCGCTGGACTCCACATCCTTCTTGTAGTGTGGGGCCCAAAACTGGACACAGTACTCCAGGTGAGGCCTCACCAATGCCTAATAGAGGGGAATGATCACGTCCCTCAATCTGCTGGCAATGCCCCTACTTATACAGCCCAAAATGCCGTTAGCCTTCTTGGCAACAAGGGCACACTGTCGACTCATATCCAGCTTCTCGTCCACTGTAACCCCTAGGTCCTTTTCTGCAGAACTGCTGCCTAGCCACTCAGTCCCTAGTCTGTAGCAGTGCATGGGATTCTTCCGTCCTAAGTGCAGGACTCTGCACTTGTCCTTGTTGAACCTCATCAGATTTCTTTTGGCCCAATCCTCTAATTTGTCTAGGTCCCTCTGTATCCTATCCCTACCCTCCAGCGTATCTACCACTCCTCCAAGTTTAGTATCATCTTCAAACTTGCTGAGGGTGCAGTCCACGCCATCCTCCAGATCATTAATGAAGATATTGAACAAAACCGGCCCCAGGACTGACCGTTGCGGCACTCTGCTTGATACCGGCTGCCAACTAGACATGGAGCCATTGATCACTACCCGTTGAGCCCGACGATCTAGCCAGCTTTCTATCCACCTTATAGTCCATTCATCCAGCCCATACTTCTTTAACTTGCCGGCAAGAATACTGTGGGAGACCGTATCAAAAGCTTTGCTAAAGTCAAGGAATAACACATCCACAGCTTTCCCCTCATCCACAGAGCCAGTTATCGCCTCATAGAAGGCAATTAGGTTATGTATGTATGTATAGCAATGTATACACTTCCTCGGTCTGGATTTAATTTAGGGTGTTGGAGAGGAGTGAAAAGTCTAACTTGTTGATTCAACAGTAGAAATAGTTTATTACTTTTCTCTAGCTTTTCGTGGGGGACAAATATATCATCACTTAAAACATGTTACCATGGAGACCTCTTACGGTGCAATGGTTTTAGTCTCTGAATGAAGGAGACGGTGGTATTATTTGACTAGCTTTGCTGGTATGACTTTGCAATTGCTGTTTTCTGAATTTATGATCCCTGTTTGTACTGCAATAGCACCTAGAAGCCCCAGCAGAGATCAGGGCCCCCTTGCACTAGGTGCGGTGCAAACACATTGTCATTGACAGTCCCTGACCACAGGCATTTTGCAATGGAAATAGACAAAGGAAGGATTATTATCCCCTATGTTACAGATGGCACAGAGAGATGAAGGCCCAGATCCTCAAAAGCATTTTAGGCACCGAACTCCCATGGGAACTAGGTACTTTGAGGATCTGGGCCTAAGCAAGGTGCCCAGGGTCACACAGAACACTTACAGACGAACATCCATTGCCCCACAACAAGGAATTCTTACTAACTTTCTCAACAAGCAGGTCGGCATTCCCTGCCCTCCAAAGAACGCGCGATAGAAGATTCATTGCAAAATAGCCAGCGGATCCTGCAGGGTGCTGAGTGCCTCTGGCCAGCAGCCAAGCACTCTTTGCTCCCACTGAAAGCCAGGAGGCTCTCAGCAGTGCACCAGATGAGGCCCCCACCTGGGTTTGAGAATGCTGGGGGATCCTGACTGCTCTAATGAGATACTGATCTATCAGACCAAAAAGACCATTGACCTTGCCTTATGTCCAGGGTTATTTGTAAGCACTTTTCCTCCATCTCTGTCTTCTTTTGTCACCGGATCAGATGTATCGGATTTTAAAATGAGCCATTGTTAAAAAAAAGGAAATTAGGCTCTATTTTGAGCTACCCATCCATATTCAGAAGCTCCCATCTCATTGCCATTAGAGTCACATCTGCTGAACAGGGGAGCAGGCGGAATAGTACAGATTGTATATTTTAATGGATTCATCTGGTGAGTTTGCTGTTGTTACACCTGAAGCTTCGATAGTTCTTATTCCTGAGGATTTGGGTGAGCCCTGGTTTATTCCCGACTGTGTTGGGAATCCTGAAAGTTTCAAAGGATTTACCAAGAATGATGATTGGGTTGAAAACTACCAGAATCTGCATATTTCTTAGATCCTAAAGCACTGTGGGGCACTGTGTGTGTGTGTTTGTGTAGCACCTAGCACAACAATCCTGACATGTGAGCGTAATGCAACTAATTAAATAATAATCATAACAACTTGTTATCGGCTATTCATCATTCTCTTTATAAAACGTCAGTCACTGGAACTATGCCATGTGACTCAAGTAACCAAACTCACACCCAATGAGCAAATACTCAAACGCAAATAGTATGTAAATAACCCCTAGAAAACACTTGAAAGCCGGTATTGTGGTTCCCTGTGCGTTTGTAAAACACCTAACACAAGGAGGGGACCAATCCTGACTTCACCCTTTGAGTGCCACTGCACCCAAAATAAAATCGTATTGATCATATCAGTCATTAATAACTGACATTTGGTCACACAAACTCGTGCGTGAATTCCCGTGAATAAACAGATACATTCACATCTACCAGGATCGGTTTGCAGACTAGTCACAGACAGAAAAACCAGGGCTAAACTCATCTGGAAATTGAATAATTCAACCCATTCATCTGAAAAGCTCTTAGTGCACATTTTCAGTGTGCTTTGTCCCTAGCACACTTAATACGGTTGCAATCACATAGTACCTGTTAGAAATGCCTCCAATTACTTCCCTCTTCTGGATTAGCTAGAAAGTGAGAGTCACGAGGACCTAAATATTTCATGTAAAACGCCAGCTGGTTGCATCACTTAGCAAAGAGCCACAACTACCCAGTGACTCGTAGGGGGTGTGATCACACTGTGGTTTCCCCCAAATGTTAGCTGCTGCAAAGTTACCACATGGCCAGGCCAGGAGCTCATTACTCGGCCTTTACTTGCGTGAATCTAGTTGGAGTTTGCCCTGGAAAGAACAAGAACTCAGCTTTGGACCACAACACTCCTTGGATCAATGAGGAGGAGGTTTTATTGGACACACAATGTTCATCAAAATTAGGTGGTGTGATCATTTGATCACCTGCAGTTATCTGGGTCACAAAGCAGCAGAAGTGTGGCAGTAACATGTAGTATAGTAGGTATAGACTAACTTTTTAAATCCAGACACCATCTCTGAGATCCCTGCATGAAATTGATTCAGGGCTGCAGTATGAGCCAGCCTCCCAGGTCTCTAGTCTTTCTTACCGCAGCTGTAAAATCAAACAGGCACCAAGGACTTCATCTGAAATGTCACAACATAAACAGCTATAAAGCTGGTGTGTGAAACGAAACAGGGAGACAGGCACTGCCCCACTATGGGGATGCTCTTGCAAGCTGTGCCTGCAGCCTCTGCCGGCAAAGGCAGCTGACCATGCCCCAGGAGTCCTGGCAGGAATTTCCAGTTACATCAGCAGTTTCTGACTGTCATTTTGACCTGAGTAAATCTTTGTTGGAGGATACCACTGGGCACTGTTACGGGGCCTGGAAGTTCTCTTCTCCACCATACACACTGACGGCCTCCCCCGAAATGTACGGAATGGATCCTATTAATTGCTCAGTACGATGTAAAAATTACCTTTCCAGTCGGTTTTGTTCTTAATAAAGCCAATTAGGGAATTTAATCTTTCCCCTTTTTAACTCTGACATTAAGTGCTACGCAACAGGAAAAGCTGGAGGGGACTGGCTCAAAAGCCTATTTTGAAACACGGCTGCCAGGTCGCCTTGGAATGATAGGTTCAGTCCTCAGCTGGGTCAGTTAAATGCCACATCCTCATGAAGATGCATTGAATTGCATGCAATTTACTAAGTGGAGGCAGCCTGAAATACTAGACTGCATGCTATACTCTTAGCCCAAAATATGTACCCTGCCTATTCACTGCTGTGAAATCTTATCTGTGCTAGTTGCCTGCCTAGCTGCTTTTGCCCCAACCCAGAAGTGGCTGCATTTCTGTGGTGCTGCTGCTTGTAAAGCCCCTTGGGAAGAAAGCTTCTGTAGAGATGTAAAACATTGTCAGAAGCAAAGCAAATTAGAGAGGTGGACTATGACAGTGCATAGGACATTGCTCTGGGTCTTCAGAGACCCGGGTTCAAGTCTCTGTTCTGCTACAGACTACCTCGGATGACCTTGGGCAAGTCTCCATTCCTCTGTTTCCCCTCCTAGAGTTTATCTTATCTCTTTAGACTGTGAGTTCTTTGGGGCAGGGATTGTCTCTTGCTCTGTGTTTGCACAGTGCCTAGAACAATGGGGTCCTGATCTTGGCTGAGGGCTGTAGAATCTACTATAAAAAGAATAAAAAGCGGAATGTGGGGGCTCATTGACACAGCTGATTGTGTAAGGGGTGGGGAAGAATGCTCTGGACATTTTTGGATGAACAAATTCCAACAATTCACCTCAAAGTCAGTGGAATCACAGTCCCTCTCCCAAAGCAAGTGGCATTACAGAACCTCTTATTAAATCTCTAAGGTACTTATATGATCCCCCATTAGCTTAGTTTCCGAGCATCTCCCACTCTTTAATGTATTGAACTCCACAGCACTCCTCTGGGGTGGGGCAGTGCAATTATCCCCATTTTACAGATGGGGAACTGAGGCACAGAGAGGCCAAGTGACAGTGCCCTAATCACTGGACCATCCTTTCTCTGACTTAATAAAATTTCTCTAAATGGAGAAAAGCGACAACTTTCTCTGCCTTCAGACAGTGCCAGAGAGCTGGCTGCCTGTGTCAAGGCACTTATAGAGCTCAAGCATAGATCCGGCATGGCAGGATTACTATTTTTGTAATGAATTAATACAGTTAATGTAAAAGATGGATGGGCCCCAGGGAGCCCAGTCATTTACTGACCATGCCAAATCTTCAGTGGCTGTCCAGGTGATCACTTGTTGGTCTCCCATTGAATAACTAGTTAAAATCGAGCTCTTCTCTGCTAGATCATAGGAACTACTGTATTGCATTAGACCAGGGATCCATGTAATCCAGTAGCCTGCCTCTGCTGCTAGCCAGAAGTAGCCAAGTGGTTGTCATGCATGCAGGTCTGCAGCGTTCCTAGGGTGTCATCACGCTGCAACCGATGGCTTACTGGCATCAACTAGAACCAGGACTCCTTCAAGCCCAGCTTGGATAGGAGACTCCAGTCCTGGGCCCCAACTGGTGGAACACCAGAGCTCCTGGCTGGTGGCTCCTCCTGCTTAAGCAAGAAGAAGGAACAGGAAGTCATCTGTACAACTGGGCTCCATCAGGCTTTAGACCACTCACCTAGCACTCTCTGCTCTTGTCTCCTGGTTCCGCGACCTGGCCTAGTTCCTGAGCTTGGCTCCTGACCTTCCAGTTCTGAACCCTGGTTCCTTACAGGGCCTGGAGCAGGTAGTTAGGGGAGAACCTGCTCCTGGAGAAAATTTCTTCCTGATCTTTCAATATTAGAGGTTGGCTTATGCCCTGGACCATGAGGGTTTATAGCCCCTCCAGAGAGATTAGAAATGGAATGAAATGTTAATTGATTCTCAGATTTCTTGTAAGAAAGACTCATATCCCCAAACAACCCTTTTTACATCTTTTGTACACTCTCCTATATAGAAAGGTGCTCCCCACTGACTCACTGGCGGTATTGGTGACTGTGCCTTTAAGGGCTGAGCTCCCCAAAGAGAAAAGTTCATGTTGTTGTTAAGCACAGCCAGTTGGAACTAGTCACAGAATACAGTAGATGTCTTTCAAGCACTGACACCACTTAACCTCAATCTCATGAACATTTAGGCACCAGAGTAACTTTTATGTACATTAACTTAATGGAACTACTCACATGCCAAAAGCTACTCGGGTGTACAGGAGTGTAACAGACGAGGGCCGTAGACTGTAGCTAAGAAATTAGGATACCGAGGAATTTATTTTTGGGAGGGTCTTAAAATGAATTTTTTTCTTTTGCTTTGTGAAGCTCACTGAATTAACAAACTTGGAGCCTATCAAAATCTAAGGGACTAGTTCCCAGTTTAAAGTTGGCAAAAACTGGTCTCTGGATCTCTGACATCTGCCAAGACTTGAGAGCTCTGTCTCTGCATCAAAGTCGGCTAGCGGGGGCCAGGAATTGGACTGCAGATCAAAGGCTCCTGTCAATACCCAAGGGTTGCCCCATGGAGCACAGACACCCATCATTGCTGGAAGGCAATTCCCTGGATCACAGACTCTTGTCAAGTCGCAAAAACCAGTTCCTGGCATGAAAACATCTGCCGAGGGTCATGAGCCAATCCCAAGATCAGACCTATGCTATTACACACAAACCAGTTCTCGCAGGAGAAGATTCTTGGCCATTTGGCCAGCACCTGCCTCCACTCATTTTCTGACAGCCCTTGATCACATCCCTAGCTACCAGCCCACTTGCTGCTACTCTTCTTTCTCTGGTGGCACAGTACTATCGCTTGGTTTCCTACTGAAGTTTATGGATGCCAAGATTTGGGGCAGACATGACATGCTTGCTTGCTCCCTCCCTAGCCACATGGTTCTGATAAACTAGTTCTTTATATAGACTTTTCAGCAGCACAACTGGGGGTTTAAGGTGATGCTACGTAGACTCGCACCCCAGAATGTTCTGTGGCTCGTTCACACAGCATTCCTCCTCTGCTCTTGCAGGGGGCTTCATCTCATGGCCGCCACGTAGGCGAGTGTTGGGTCCCCCGTCGGAGTGCCTTTCATAGACTATTGCGTAATGTTCTCTAGGAGGAAGAACATCCCACCTCTACAAACAGGAATGAGAGGGGTTTGAACCTGTGTCTTTTATTAGTTATATTACAATAGGGCCTTGAGGCTCCAGCCAAGATCAGGCCCTGTTGTGCTGGCCAAATACAGAATAAGAGACTGTTCCCTAACCTCAATCCTTAGTTTAGAGTCTAAACAGCCCCGATAGGGAAAAGATGGGATGGGAAACAGAAGCACAGTGTCAAAGTCATACTGCAATAAGCTCACCTGAGTCCCAATTGAGAGGCCTTTCAACTAGACCACAGTTCTGCAGCAGCCGTCTCTAGTGGGAGATTCACTCGAACCTGCAAACTAGTGCAGGCTGATCAAGGTGCAGCCAGGAACCCCCTCTGGCTGGCAGAGCTAGTGTGTCGCTAGTGTGTCGCTAGGGATGGTGATCAATAGCCTGAAGCATGAAACTCTGGGTACGACATTCAAAAAGTATGTAAATGACCAATAACAACAAACCCATGTTCTTTTTGTGTAAATGCAGCTTGCTTCTAGTTTGGATCAGAACGACAGGAAATCTGCCCCCTCTGTAAATTGCATTTCAGCAGCTGCGGTTCCCAATGCCCCTGGAGGGGCTTCTTCTGCTTCATTAATTCGTACAGACTTTTTAACTTCCCTCCGCCCTCATCCAAAAGCTGCTGGGGTTCATCAAGAGATGAAAGATTGAAGGACATGCATAATTAATGGCCTGGCTTTATTTAAATAATGTAACTTTGCCATCACATCTGCATGCTCCAGGTATGCCTTTAATTCTTTAATTACAAGATAGCATGCCACAGCACTTTGCCTGATTAACTGTTGGAAATTAAGGCTGGATTGGGGTGGGGGAACGGGGAGGTGTAAACAGAGTTATACGCATATAAAGTAGCTTGATAAAGGGGTAGATATAAAGTGTTTCTTTGGATAGGCAAAGACATGTCCTTTAATGGGCCAAATCCTGAACCACTTAGTGAGACAAGCATCAGGGGGTAGCCGTGTTAGTCTGTATCCACAAAAACAACAAGGAGTCCAGTGGCAGCTTAAAGACTAACAGATTTATTTGGGCATAAGCTTTTGTGGGTAAAAAACCTCACTTCTTCAGATGCATCATTGTGTTTTTAGTGTTTTTAGTGAGACAAAACTCCCATTAAAGTCAACAGACCTAATTCTGAAGTTCTTACTTAGGCAAAACTCCCACGGGGAGTGGCGAGGCAACAAACCTGGAGCTCTGACATCCTTCATATTTCAGGGACAGTGGGATTTCAATCCCCAGGTTAGAGCCACCCACAGCACCCCATGCTTTTATTGCCCTGGAGGATCCAAAAGCAAAAACGGCCACTTTTCCCAGATCAAATGCAGCGGAACTCACCCAAGATGTCAACTCTAAATGATGGAAATCCTGCAAACTCTGTAGGTTCTCATGAGTTGCTGGTGTCATTGAATGCAAACATGAACCCCAGCTCTGAGCTGTCCACTATCTGGGTTCTCATGGGCACCCATCACTGTACTATCTGTCTCAAACCCAAACCCTCACATGAATTCAGTCTGGCCCACATGTCGTCTCCTCGGTTCCTCTGTAGAGAAGACACAGCACTGGTCATAATACTCTCCACTCCTCTATCATCTGAGATTCTCAAGGTGCAAACATTCATAAACTAAATCTCACCAGCTTCTTGTGAGGTGGGTATTATGCCCCCTCCCACTTTAATAGAGAAAGGCCCAGAGAAGTTCAAAGAGACTTGTCCAAAGGCATAGAGTAAATCAATAACAGAGTTAGGATTAGAATTCCGGTCCCATGCTCAGGACACTTGATGTTATATATTGCCTCTCTGATTGGGAGTGGTATTGAACTAACCCACCACAACTTTTCAGCGCATTAAACCAGGTTGCCAAAATGTCAGTGGGGTTTGGGGGAAAAAAATCAAGCTCTTTCGAGAGAGAGAGAGAGAGAGAGAGAGAGAGAGAGAGAAAAGCTGGTCAGTTCTCGTCACTCAGTGCATTAGTGCTTGCATTGTATTGGTTGTCTAACAGATTGTAACTTCTTTGGGCTGGGATAACGTCTTCCTCCGTTTGATACAACACTGAGCATGCTGTCAGCTCTCAGTGAGCCCCAGTTCCCTGCTCTAACCACTAGACAACCCTCCCAGCCTAGGAGAAGAATTTTATTTCAGTGGAAAGTTTTGCAGAGCGCGCTGTAGTCAAGCTGAGCTTTGCAAGCAGAATCCAGGCTTTAGGATCAATAGAAGCAGATTTCCCTCATAACGAGCTATATTCTCACCTTCTAGAAAGAAAGGAAGAAAAAAAATCAATGGTCAGTTCAGGCAACTGTATTTGCTGGCAATTATTCAAGGAACATTTTCGATGCCCTCTGCAAAAGATACCATTTCCATTTGGCTCTGTTCCCAGCTGGGCTCTGAACAGAAAGAGGCAAGTGACAACTTGGCACAGGTGTATCAAAGGGGAGCAAAGAAGAAGAGGGACAAACTGGACCCAGAGTCTCTACAGATAAAACATCTTAAAGGACCAAGCAGTGGAGTTTCAAGTTGCTGCATGGGAGAATGATAAAGGACAAGACAAGTGCATCCTATTGGTGAGCTTTCCAAGTTAAAGGGCACTGCTGTTAGCTCTCTGAAGAAACACATGAAGGCTACTCTCCATGCAGTAGATTAGTTTTTGCCTGCTCCCCATCCCCTTTGCTTTAAGGTTTTTTTTTAAGTTTCTTTGTTTCATTTTAATTATATTTTTAATTTAAAAAAAAAAAGCAAGAATGAAAGCCAAAAATCTTAGAGCTGGAACAGAAAAACTGGCAGAGGGAAAATAATCGTGGTGAAATTTTCAAACACAGAGCCTCACTCATTAGCGATGACTCATTCAACCACTCTCAGACTCTGCACAGCAAAACCTTGAAACAATGGATCAAATTTAACCCTTGTGTCACTCCATGGACTTCAGTAGAGGAAAAATTTGGTGCGTCCTGTGCAGAGAAAATTGGATTACAGATTACTTCTTCCCCTGCCTTTCTTGGGTCATAACCCCGGAGAAGAGCTAAGTATTATTCATTATTATTCAGTGACGCTGCTCTTGATTTGGAAGGGATATCAATCCGCCTACATCAGGGCAGAAGCTAATCTCTAACTCAAGGGGGCAAGGAATTTTTTTCCCCTTGGTGCAGATTAATCCATAATTGCCTACTGCCGGGTTACTTAACACCTTTCTTGGAGGCAGCTGATACTAGCACCTGGGTGGAGAGAAGATACTAGACTGTTCCAATGAAATTAGTGCAAATATGCCCCCTGCAAAGCCCAGGGCGTCTCAGAACCATGTCCATTGCCTGCAGTGGGGTTCCACCCTGCGATTTCAAGTGGGGAAATAAGCAGCAGAAGCGGGTAAACTCCTACACAACACAGAACTTGTCTTCTTACCCTAGGCAAAGAAACAAAGGGAGAAAATGCTTGTGAGTTTTTTAATATGGTGTAACAGCAGAATCGCTTCTAAGTCAAATGTTTTTCTGAAGTTTTCTGTGAAGTGCAAAGAGGTTTCTAACATGAGAAAACTGTCATGATAACAAAAAAAGGTCTGATTTGGTCAGTCTCTGTCGCTATTCTCCCTTGACCTGTTAAAGCTATCAGGCTGGATCACAGGAACTCCCTGTGGCATGGATGCTGCTCTGGGGTTGCAATGAAAGGCTGTGGTCTATGTCCTCAGCTGGCGTAAATTGGCATAACTCTATTAACGTCAGTGGAGCTATCCTGCTTTGTGCCAGCTGAGGATCTGGCTCTTGTGTGTTTGCATAGGAGTGATCTCTTCCGTATCTGTAGGGAGATGGATGCCACCAATTAACTGACATCCTCAAAAGGGAATAAACGGATTCAAAGAGGGAGGGGTTTAATCAGCGCTGAGTACCGTCTGCTGCTGTCAACGTCTGTCTGATAAAGGCTACAGTGCCTAGCTGGGGAATGCACAGAATCCTGGAATATTAAATCTAATGGTGAGATGATAATGATTAATTATCCCACTTGTCTACAAGGGGAATAATTTCCTCTCAACTGAATAGCTAAAATATCTCTTGCATGAATACCAATTTGCTGCCATACAGCAGCTTAAATCCAAGCACTGCACACCTGTTGGCTAATTATGGCACAACATCCCTAGGGGGGTTAGCTAAGGGATGTCTCTGGGATCACTTCGCCCACCACTGAAATGCAACCAACTCTGGAGTGGAACATGGCAGCTGTTATGAGACTCTGGGACAGGGAGTTAAGAAGAAGAATGCGGTATGCAACTGGAACTGCAAGAAGCTGGAGAGGCAGGATGTCATCGCTTGAGTTGGAGCTTGCTCAGGACATTGGTCTAGTCCAATGTCAACTTGGGGAGGGGGTCACAACCTCCCAGGGATGTTGTAAAGCAGTCCAGGGGGGTCAGGACCAACATCCCATTCTTTATGGCCAGATGTGGGGGGAGGGTCCTGAAACTTTATCCTGTCATAACATGGGGGGTCACAGTATGGAAGATGTTGAGAACCACTTCAGTCAAGTGGATTGAGCCTGTGGGTAAGCGCCAAACACTCTTGGGTTCAAATCCTGGCTCTGCAATTATCTTCTTATGTTGTTTTGGGCAAGTCACTTTAGCTCTCTGTGCCTCAATTTGCTCATCTTTAAAATTGGCCTAATGATTAGGGCTGGTTGAGAAATTTCCAGCAAAACTGTTTGTATCAACAGAAAATTGTTTGTTTGTTTTTTTGAGAAAAGTGTCTGCTTTATGTGGACATTTTTGACATTTCATTGAAAAAAACCAATGTCCTCAAACCAAAATATATATTCAAAATGGCAACACAATGCCTCATGGGAGTTGTAGTATGGGTCCCTTATGCTCTCACTCTCCTCTGTGAGACAGGCTCTTTAGCCGGACTACATTTCCCATGATGCAACATGGCCAGAGACTCCTATGACATAGCCCGTTCCCTCACCAAGTGAGGAGAAAATGGTATTTCATAGTAAATGTAGTCTGTCCAGAGAATCTGACCCATAGAAGAGAATGGGGGCAGAAGGTACCCAAACTACAACTCCCATGAGGCACCAAGGCACTATTTTGAATAGAAATAATTCAGGTTTTGGTATCTCACCGAAGAGTTGAAATTTTCAGTGGAAGCACCCCCTGACTAGCTCTGTGAATAAAACTAACCAACCTACGGCACTTGGCAGTGATATGGGTACAGAGAATTTAAGTGACTTGCCCAGGCTGACACAAGTAGATGGGGAATTGAACCTGAGATTTTCCAAGTGCCCATCTGGTACCTTAACCAAAAGTTGATTCTTTCTGGGGTACTGTTGGGAAGTAGAGAGCTCTGATAGGTCGCCACTTCTCGGGTGAAACATGGCAGTTGTTAAACAGCATTCAGCAACACTGCACATGGCTAGTAGGCAAAATGGCTCCTATATATTTTCAAAATCACGTTGGGATGCTTGTAGAGGAAAAGAACTACATACCCATAACACCATGGCCATTCCACACATTCCCAAATAACCCCCCACCACCTTCCCTGCTTTGATGAACCACAGCACAGCAATATCGAGCTACAACTTTGCACAACTCTCACGTAACTAACAGTTCCTGGCTAGTATGTCATATGCGGGAAGGTTGGTGTGGGAGGGGCTCTATCTGTAATTCACAAATGAAAATGCCACTTTTTTTTTGTCTTCCCATATATGGAAAATGAGTTACACATTCCCCTGCTCCCCCAGGGCTGAATTATAAATTCTGCTTTTAATGCTTTGAGGGTTTCTGACAGGAAAAGAAACCAGCCTTCTCCTCTTCCTTCATTCTCTGGTTCGTTCCCTCACTCCTCCCTGCTCCCAGATGTAAGAGCTCAGTTAAGTAACATGAAAATAAGTCACACCTGTGTTTTTCATTTAGCTGCAGATTTACTGTGGATGCCTCTCATCCATCATCCCCCGGTGATGGATTTTACATCACTTGTCTGTTAGCGGCTGTGTGGAATTTGTATAACCTTGCAGTCGTCTCAGGGAGATAACACAGGCATGTGTACTTCAAGACTCGGATGCTACTCAAGGAGGAGCAGCATGATTTACTGCGGCAGGACTCAGGCGACCTGAGTTTTGTTCCTGGATCTGCCATGAGCTCCCCGTGTGACCTTGGGCCAATCATTTACTCTCTCTGTGCCTCACTTCCCCAATATGTAAAATGAGGCTAACACTTAGTTTATCCATCCAAGGTAGGTATCTAGCCCCACTCCACCCCACACTAGAATATCTGAGCCCCTCAACAGTCTTTAGTAGGGCTACAGAAGTGCGGTTATCCCCAGATGAGGAACTGGGGCCCAGAGAGGCTAAGTGAGGTCCAAGGTCATACACAGAGAGGTTGTGGCACAGCAGGGACTTGAGCCCAGTTCTCACGCTAGTGCTCTAACCACTGGACCATCCTTCCTGAGCTATCTTGTCTCTTTAGAGTGTTAGCTCTTTGGGGCAAGGTCTGTCTTTACTAGGTGTGTGTAGATGGCCCAGAACAGTCAGGCCCTGATCTCCGTTGCAACTTTCAATGCTACTGTCATCACTGGGACTCTGTTTTGATCAGTGTAAAAGCTGTGTGCTGTCCCCCTGCATTGCCTTTTGGCCAGTGCAGCGCCGTGGGTGCATGCTGCCGTCACTCCCCCACTTGAGTGGTCAATACGTTCACTACACAGGATCTGGGCAAGGGGAAGCCAAAAACAACCCAACAAACCCTGTCGCCTCTTCACTAAGGTCTCAGGGAAGGAGTAATTGTAACAAGAGTTCAAAAGACCCTCACCTCAGGACCTGGGTCAGAGCTTCCAAACATTAGGCCCAGGGACTATGTTTGCAGACCTTACCAGGCTAGTCCCATGGAGCCTGAGTGAGAGAAAGAGACCATTGCCCATTGCAGCCTGCGTGGCTTCTAGTCCCTGCTCTTCTGTTCAGCTTTCTCTCCCTGTTTAAACAGCCTTGCCCCATGTGGGCACCTCCTTTATTACACCCAGACCCTCTTGGTTGCAGGCCCCAGGGGTAATACACGCCTTCCCAGCCAGCTCGGATAACGGTGTATTTACCAGCCTACAGCATAAACGTCCTGGCAGCCTAGTAGGAAAGGAAGGTCTTTCATTTACAGGAACTCCGTGCTAATCCATGGAATTCTCTCTGCAGGTGAAGAATAATTTTGCCACTCCATGTCTCTAGCACATCATAGAATATCAGGGTTGGAAGGGACCTCAGGAGGTCACCTAGTAACTCCATTGAGCACTACCCCGGCTGGCTCTAGCACAGCTGAGCCACCAAACCTGCACTAAATACTCATCTCTGGGGTGAGTCATCCCAAGTCAACCTGTGCAACGCTATTACTTGCACAGAGCTTCAGGGAAGGTTCAAATCCCGCATTCTGGGGGAAGTGGGTGCCTGAAAATCCTAGCTTAGAGCTATAACCTGATTGGAAATTCAGCACCTCTTGGGCAGAGAGAAATTTTCTTCATCAAGAACCAGTTTCCCAGCCCCTTGAGGCCTCTTCCCAAATGAGCTCCACAGACAAACGCAAGCTATGGGTCAGAGCCATTATATCTGTGTGTGTGTGTGACAGGCACTAAAGGCACACAGCAGAGATATCAACTAATGCTCCATTTGATTTCAAAGTCACTTTAATGACAGCATCTGGGCCTCAGAACAACAACACAACTGGTTCAGCGGATGTCTGCAGGTCCCAAGCCAGCACAGTTCCTCCTGCCTGAAGAAGTGAGTACGTTGGGCTCCAGCATTGGGGTTGTACCACTGATAAATCGAAGGCCGGGACAAACAGGATTCTATCTGTGGTGCTGACGTTGTCCCCATAACTGTGGTGTCTGACCACCTCACAATCTTTAATGCATTTCTCCTCACAGCACCCCCACGAGGTAGGGCAGTTCTATTATCTCCATTTTACGCATGGGGAACGAGGGCACAGAGCGAGTAAGCGAATTGCCAAAGGTCACACAGGAAGTCTGTGGCAGAGCAAGAAACTGAATCCAGATCTCTCAAGTCCCAAACCCTAGGAGATAAAGGATGCCCCAACTACTGGGCCATCCTTTATGGCCTAGTTTGCTGAGCGAGGCTTCCCACCAGTTCAGGGTTTTCTGGGAAAGCTTCAGCGTCAGTGGGGCGATCGTACTCCTGGTGTGGCACATTTCACAAGTCCAGGATCATTCCCACGTCCTTTGGAAGGTGGACATGGCACTGTCAACGGAATAATCAAAATCTCAATCTGACGACGTTTGGATGCAATGTCGTCACGACCTGGTGATGTTCTACATCTCTCTCGCGGTGTGGTTACTCAAGGCAATACCAACGGGGAACACTCGCTAAGATAACAACCATCCATATTGGTGCCTTTCTGGGAGGTCAGCGATCAGGCTCAACAGAGGGGTATCTGGATGGAGTTCTGTGTTGTACAGGAGGGCAGATTCGATGATTTAATAGTCCCTTCTGGCCTTAAAATCTATGAATCTATGTGAGGAGAAAAGAGAGAAGTTTGGAGAAATGAGACACACACTGAGCTCAGTGGCAAGTAAATCCTACTCAGCCGGAGTACAGGTTACAGACCTATTTTCCTAGTCTAGACAAGGCCAATTATAAATACGTGAGTTGATTTTCAAAGGGTCTGGGCCCTCGCAATTCCCCATATGTGGGAGTTAAAAATCAGGCCACTTAACTCTCCAGCGAAGCAATGTTACTATGACTTATTCTCACGCCGCTTTGTCAGCAGCGGCCATGTCACTGTCCCAGTAGGTAAAGCCAGGCGAAGAGCTGGTTTGTGGCAGCCATCACACAGCTAATGTGGAATCACAAGCTATCTTGTTAGGGTGCCAGCAGCCTTGGGATTATTTCATTCCTTTCGGCTATTCTTTTAGTGCTTCTTAGGGTTGCGGGGTTTGTTTCTTTTAATCACCAGTGCCCTGGTAGAGAAGCTGATTGTTTCCAAGCCCTGGAAACAAGACAAGGCGGTTGCCTGAGTATTTTGTATTATTACGATGACATCCCGCTGTGATAATGCAATGGGTAAAGCTGAGTTAAGAGAATCCGCAATTCACCCGTATGGTGGGGTTCTCTTGTCTGGAGCTACAAATTCAGACAGAACACTATCGCTTGACAAAGACAGTGGCGATGGGTAGAGCCTGCATCTGGATGATAAAGCTAATGTGGTGGATGCTGTTAATTATTTATTTTGCAGTGGCAGTGCTTAGGCGGAGATAAAGGGTCTCAGGGATTTGGCCTTCAGCAAATGGGAAGGCACCCAATGGGTCACCCACTGCATTTAGCAGCATGACAAGGTGGGAGTAACAACCGAGGCCGAGGCACTTGCGCCGACTGCCGTGTCCATTGCCACGGTGAAACAAAGCAAGAAAAGACCATGGATATGCACACGTCTATACACGCACGGATTCGCTAGCTTCTTTTATGGATGTAGGAGTGCATGATATTCACTGGTAAAGCTGGAAAACGACACTTGCAGGAAGACGTTCCACATTCCAGAATAAATGCACAATGGGGTCCAAGACCAGACATGGAAATGATCTCTGTATGTCTTGTAATTAATGACCTAGAGCTGGGGTGCATGCCGCAAAGATAATTGCACAAAGCCACGTTTTTTTAAATTCAAATTCAAATTTTGAAATGCACCTGGCACACTGAGATCCAGATCTCAACTGCAGCCTCTAGGTACTAACATAATATGATCCACAATAATAATGAAATCACAAGTTTTAAATTGGGGTTGACACTCATTAAGCCCCTACAATTGGCCACTGTTCTTTCTCCTCTCCTAGGCAGTAAAGAAAATAACTGATGACATCTGGGGTTTGATTTTTTTTTGTAAACAATTTTAATTAAAAAATAAATGAATGGCTACAGTTTTCCTTTTAAAAATAATAAAAGTCTGGAAAGAGGGATGTACAAACCAGGATCTTTATAATGAAATTTAAAAATTGATGAGGAAAATTGGAAAGGGATAAAATAACATTCACCAAGTAATTAGGCAGCATTAAGGCTGCAGTTTCTCTCATGTATGTTATCATTAGATGGCTGTAAGCCATAGAGCCTTTTCCTCTCTCTGTTATCTATATAGATACAGAATAGAGGGTAAGTGATGCATATGCCTGGGGCTAGTTCTTTGCACAAGGGTGAATTTCATCCTTAAGGTCTAATTGGGCTTCCATTGACTTAAAAATTGCATCAGGGATTCGCCACGCAGAGAGCAGTACTGGGTAGCATTGAAAAATTCTTTAAGGAATGTAATGGTCTCTTAAGTCAGAGAACGGAAAGGACATTGTGGTTTCAATGTCAGGTGTAGAGAAATAGGGCCAGATTCTCTGCTGGTGTAAATCCACGTAGCTCCACTGACTTATACCAGCTGGCTCATGGATACATAAATGCAACTGATTGGCAGTCGGCCTCCCATAGAACTTCCAACCCAAGTTAGGTGTTGGAGATTTCTGGATCTAAAACCACCTGCTCCTGGCTGGATACAAAGTAGGAAGGGGTCTGTTATGCAGGTCCATGGTGGATGCAGATGAAATTTCTCCAACCATGCAAGGTAACAAAAATCTCACCCCATTAGCTGAGCTTCTGTGAGCCAAGTGAAATCTTGCAACATTTCAGCACCAATTAATTTGAGCCCAAAACTAAGTCCTGCCCTGAAACTATAAATGAAGTAGGGATCTGAGCAGGTTCTCCTCAGCCCTTTCCCATGCCTCCATCTTCTGCTTCTCATAGCCTGGCTGATTTACCCCTGCAGCTAATTATCACAGCACTTCATTACCCACCTCAGTTGGTTCCCCTGCTCTACAATAAATGAATTTCCAGGGACTCTCTGTCCAGTTTTACTGTGTGAAATCAATGCCAACGACTGCGCTTCTAGAACTCACCTGGACAGCTGTACTGTACTGTGGACAGTACTTGCTCAGAATATACAGAAGCATCTTGAAGTTGCAAGGTGAACGTGTAACCCACACCTACAATGTGTGTTACCCGTCCAACTCTGTGCCTGATCCACAGAGGATATGAGTCTTACAGCCCCCACTGGGACAAGACTTGACGGTTTAGCTCAAGCAGTGGCAGCTCAGACAGTCTCCCGGATGAGGCCCTACCTATGTGACAGGCAGGGCAGGGGTGAATCAGGCCCACTGGCTGGGGAAGCGTGCACTTGTTTTGATACTTGCGCATTTCTGCAATAGGCTAGAGCCCTCTATATTGGTGTCAGCCAGGCAGCTTTGAGGAACTACTTAAGTACAGCAGCAGCGTCCCTGCCGAGAAAATGACCTACCTGCCAAGATGGGGTCGGAGTTGTCTCACAGCTATCTCCATCACATTTAGGTTTCCTGAAAACATCTGCGTCATCTTGCAGCGAGAAAGGTTCAGAGACAAGTGAGGGTCACGAGAGACACTCCATACCTGGCTCGCTTTCCCCTCGCAAACTCTGTCGAACCGGACTACTGGCTGTCTTTTCCTTGATGAATGGCACCAGCACAATAAAAATCCCACAGAATGGCAGCGGCATGATGAATGGGGTGCAGTAGGGAAAGCAGACGATACCTACACTACCAGAGCCAGAGGGGGGCTGGCAATTGCAAATAACAGATACATAAAAATAAACATCAACTCCTTGCATGGAATGGTCCTGAAAGATCATCTAAATAGGGAACAGGGCGACGGCTTTACCTAATTGAAACTATTAGTATAGTCTGACGAAGTGGGCATTCACCCACGAAAGCTGATGCTCCAACACATCTGTTAGTCTTAAAGGTGCCACAGGACTCTCTGTTGCTTTTTATTAGTATAAAATTTCCTTGCAACATGCTGAACGCTGTTGGAAAATGCAGAGGGAGAAGGAGCCATGGGTGGATTGTACGTATGGGATACCCCTAGTGTTAACCACTCATTTACAAAGCACTGATATAAATTGCTGTCAATTACCTCTGTAAATTCTTATTGTGCCTTCTAAATTAGAAGCTGCTGGAAGGGGTTAGATGTGCCACCATGCTGATTGGTTTTGGTTATTGGTGTTTTTGAAGGAAATTGTTGATTAGGGTGTCTGGAGCTGGCTGAAATGGGGACCACTCAAAGGCCACTGGCATTGTGACAGTCAGTTCTTTTCTTTCACCCTCGGCTTCCCAGGCTTTATTTCAAAATGTTGGCTGAAGTAGCAGCAACCTAGAGCTGATGCAGTTGTTTGGCTGGTTATTATGTTAAGAAGCACAAGGATAAGGCACTCAGGAGACCTGGGTTCTATCCCCAGCTCTACCACTCACCTGCTGTTTATCACTCCCCCTCTTGGTGCTGCTGTTTCTCTCCCTTTCTCTGTATAATGTATTTAGATTCTAAGCTCTATGGCAGGGACTGTTTCTCACTATGTATGTACAGCACCTTGCACGATGAGGGCCCCAACATGAGTTGAGACCTCTAAGTGCTACTGTCATGCCGATAATAGGAATGTCATATCCAATGCAGATGACTTCAGCAACTACCCTAAGGACGAAGCGACCTAATGAACTGAGAGTAAATCCTCTTACAAAACACTGCGTTCCAAACCTGCCAAGAAAGAGAGAAGTGGGGATGAAAACTCACTAGCAATATGTTGCACTACAGTGTGATTAGCTGAAGCCCCACGTCTGAAAGGCACTGGCTGAGTAATGCATTTTCCCCATCTAATCCCATAAACGAACAGATGCCAATGGTCTGATCCAGCTCCAACTTACTTTAATGGATCGGGTCTTAATACCCTGCATAGTGATGCAGGACTTTTCTGTTGAGACACCCTCGGGACAGCTGTTAAAACATTGCATTAAAAAAATCAGGTTAATTGCTGCTGAATCATGCTGGCAGGTGGGTCCAATTAAATCCAACCAGGACACCAGGGAGTGGGAATGTCTGTTGAGGAACCCTAGGGACAGGTGAGCTCAGAGAAGACGCTGAGGCTGGTGTTTATGTTTGTGGGTTACCAGTAAAACCAAATCCCAGCAAGAGGGTGAGTCTGGCCCTACCTCCGAGACTGTGCACTGATATTGATCAGTCTATTCACAGCTCCATTGCACATGTTCATGGGGCTGTGAAACCTCATATCCATAGAGCTATAGACATTAGAGATGGAAGAGATTGATTGGGTCTTATCTGTTCTCCTCTGTCAGAGCAGGATAATCTGTTCTCCAAGGCTTTGGCCGATTTTAAGCAACTCAAGCAACGGGGCTTCTGCTGCTTTCCTTGGGGAAGAGTATTCCATAGGCAGATTTCAGTGTGAGGAAACTTAGCAGCAGGTTGTTGCTAATGAGGCTCTGCAAGTCTGAAAGCCCCCTCTACAAATGAGTGAAGAGCAGCTCTTATCACCCCACAGAGACCTACATGAAGGCCTCGGTCTCTATAATGGCATAGTACGGTATCCTATGGGACCTCATTTGGCCAGCTGAGGTGTGAGTTGGGTGTCTAACTCCCCTTAGGCGCCAGCCAAGATGTCCCAGTTGCTACTTGATAGTTTGAAAGGTGTTTTTAAAATCTTAGAATATTCAAAAATACCAGGCCAGGTGCATGCAGGGGATGGTAGTTTAAATAACTTCGGTTTAAAAAGCAAATATTCTGAACATGACAAGTACTTCCAGCTCGGAGACTAACTCCAGTATGGTAATGATTCCTAGCTCCAAGGATTCACCATTGCCTGTCCAAATCCCATATTTATACCGTAGGGGTGAGAACTCCCAGTGCAAGAGAGGGAGTAGGGGAAGTAAGCAGTGGCAAAACATGGAGGCTGAAAAATGCTAGCTCTGATCCAACATGCTTTAACCCTGAAAAGCCCAGCTCAGAGCCTGCTACCATAGCTAGCCCACCACCAATCAGGTCATAATCCTCACCGGCAGATAGGGGACGTGAACAAGAATGTTCTGCTGAGGATCGAAGCTGGAGTAGTGTGCAACAATGGCCCATTCTGAAAGTCTTTACATCAATCCTGCATCAGGACTCGGCATTTGTCCCCCAGTGGTGCCCTCCCAAATCGAACAGGACTATTGTTAGATCCCTGAAATGCAAAGCAAAAAGACAGACCGCTTTCAGCATGTGATGGATGGTCTCTACCAAACTTCAGCGCAGTCAGGCCCTTGGCATAAACCATCTGCTGAAATCTTCATAGCCAAAGGAAGCTGGGAGTTACTGCCTTTGACTGCTGGCCTTATTCCAGGGGAGCAAACTAGCTAGAGGAGGAGTAACTGAAGTGAGAGACAGGTAAAGTACCCTCTGATCTGGAAGAAACAAATAGAAAGTTAAAGGAAAACCACAGGGTGAGTCAAACTTGTATCCAGGGAAGTCAGCATGGGTGGAGTGGAAGAAGGCAGCAGGATATCAAAGGCAGCATAATGCCCTTTTAAAAACAAATTTCATCAATAGAAGCCAAGATGCAATCTAATTGCAGTCAATCAATGGCAAGAGGAAAGCAAGGAGGCATTAAAGAGAGAATGCCAAGCCCATTCAAGCAAACTGGGGCAGCCAGGGTCAAAATGCTAGACCAAGAAAGTAGCCTTTGAAGGGACAGAAAAGAGGAATAGCAATGCGTTCTGGAAAGCAGCCCAATTCTGCAAGGTGCAGCGCCCTCAACTCCCAGTGGGAAGCACTCTGCTCCGCACAGGATTGGAGTTCTATGTCTGGGGCTGAGTTTCTTGGAAGGAAGCTGGGTAGGGGACCTGGAGCCCAAATTTGCAGCTTATTGCTCCAGTCACCAGGATTCAGGAGTCCTGTTCCCAGACCCCCTGCTCTAACCACTCTACCCCAAGCTCCTCCCAGAGTTGGGAATAGAACCAAAGGGTCCTGACTTCCAGACCCCAGTTCGAACTACAAGGCCACACTCAAAACTAGAAGTAAGAATAGAATCCAGATTCTTGTGCCTCTGTTCTAACCTCTAACCACCCAATTCACCTCCTAGCGTTGGGACTGGAGCCAACAAATCTTATTCCCAGCCCCCTCCCCCCCAACCACTAACCCACCCCTACTCCCCGTGTTGTACACCCCTTTGTTAGTTTTGAAAGCATGTTCTGGCAGGAGCGAGGTATCATAGTGACAACTCCCAGCAGGGGAATGATCACTTCTTCTTGGCAGGGACTGATCTGTCCCAGGTGCCCCCTTCCATTGTGCACAGCGGTAACTAAATGAATTGTTCCTCCTGGAGCCAGCCCATGGAGTGCAGCATTGTGCCAGCAGCCTGGTGCATACCAGGAACCCCGGCTCTCGAAGAGGGGAGGAGAGAGGCTTCCCCCGGTACAGAGTAAAGTGAGAATGAATTATTCTACACCAGGCACTTTCTTCCCTAGTCACTGCCTAGGGCTTTTAGTTCTTTCTTGCCTGCCAAGCATTCCTGTGATCCATCCTCTTTCAAGCAGGAAGCCAAAGGCTGGAGCTATTGGCCTGGGAAACAAGGGATGGGAGGGAGACAGGAGGGAGGGTGGATGATGGAAGTTGGCGCATTGACGGACAAAGAAACAGCTAACGAGGGCGGGAGGCAGAGAGAGCAAGGGGCAGAGAGAGATTCGGAGAAGAAAAGCAAAGAAGGGGCCAGATTCTCAGCTGCTGTCAATGGTGCTTGGCCAGTTTGCACCAGCTGCCCCTCCTTCTTTGGGCGCTGGTATCTTGGCTGCCATTTCCCTCTGAGGTCTAAACTATCTCTACAGCCGGGCAAAGGGCAGAGTTAAGCTCAGGGTGCGATTTCCCTGCAGTGCCCCCGTCTACGGCCCGCTGCTCAGCATGACAGAGCCAAGGAGGTGATTTCCCCGCAGAGCTCCCTGCCCCGTGTAACAGGACAAAGTCTGAGCTTAGGGGAAATTCCAGTTTCCAGGTGGTGGGACAGCTTCTTGTGCCTGCTTTGCATCCCTAAGTGATAAGAGAAACTGAAAATACCTGCACACTAAAAAACGGAATGGGAAGAAAAAAAGGTCTCCCTTCCCCCCTCCTGTTATTTTGATTCCATCCTGTCTTGGGTCTCTCCTGTTTGCTGCCCCCTCCCCTCCCATGGGGGACTCACGCCTCAGGGGCCTGGGGATTAGATGTAAAAGGTTCACTTAAAAAAAGCAGGATTTCTGTTTTGATCTCACAGGTGATCAACTCTAGAGAAATTGCTTTTCTCTTCTAGCATGAGTGTCCGTGACCTGGAATGAGGCTGAATTCTGAGCAGCGGCACAGCAAGCTCTGGGCAGGAGGGGAATGGAAACCAGTGGACAGGACAGGATTGCTGGATTTGGCTAAGCAATTGACTCATTTTATTTTAGTCCTCAGCTACCCCACTCCTCTCTCGCCGTCCCTCCCCCACCCAACCTCAAACAACTTTTAACCCCTTCTTCTCCGAGGAAAAATGTGTCTCTATTGACTGAATTTCTGCTGTAGGTTTTATTGTGCCATGAGCCAGCGCACTCCTTAAGAAGCAGCTTTGTGTGTAAGGCCACGGGCTGGGGAACTCAGGCGCCCTGGGTTCAATTCCTGGCTCTGACAGACTCCCTGTGTGACCTTGACCAAGTCGTTTAATCTCTCTCTGCCTCAGTTTCCCCCATCTGTCAACTGGGTATTTGGTTGCCTTGTCTATTGAGCTTGCAAGCAATTTGGGGCAGGGAGTGTGTCTTATTACGTACAGCACCTCGCACAGTGGGGCCTGCATCCCACATAGGATCTATAGGCACTACTGGTATAGAAATAATAATAATTGTACTGACACAGCAACCGTTCAGAATCCTCCCCCCGAGCAACCGTTCAGAATCCTCCCCCCGAGGCCTCCAACTCTTTGCTGCAATTCCAGTTCAGGCCACCCACATGGCTCTAGTTAGCGTCACTGTAAGGACCTGCCTTGGCTCTCAGAGTGCTGTTGGCATGTGGGGCTTTCTTGGATTGAGAGAGAATGGGTCAATCGGGTGGATAGAACCTGTTCCTCCAGGGACTCTTTATTTACCTCCACTATGCTGGGCTGCAGCCAGCCCCTCACCTGCAAGAACATAATTCCCATTGGGAAAAAGTTCTCCCCCACGTATTCTTTCCTGCGGGGCTCCCTGGACTGCAGGCTATAGAGAGAACACCTGAGGCTGCAATTTGTTGGGCGTTCATGAGGAAGTGCGATCAAAGGCTGTAACCGCTGGACCAGCAACCATCCGAATACCCCACATCCAGGTATGCCTACCTCCCCGCCCCTCACCTCAGACCCCTAGGTGCAGATGGGCCTGAGTAGACCGGACATCCCCCACCTACTTCCCCTCCCTGCCTGCTTCTCTCAGGCATCTGTTCCCTGAGCAGAATGCGGGTCACAAACACACCGGCGAGATGGGTTGTCATGACCTCCGGGACGGGGGCTGCTGACTGGCACCCAAGTGCCGCTCGTGACAAGGACTGAGGTGTGCCAGGACTTTCCTCTGGCTTACTCTTGGCTCAACATGGCATCTGCCCTTCTCCAAAAGCTGCCAGGAAGTGGCAGCGTTAAGAAATCCCACCAAGAAAGCGGCAGCAGGCCCGGTGCCAGACTCAGTGTGGTGTGCAGGTGACAAAGAGACAGCGAGCAGACGCATGAAGGAACCCGCCGGTCTTTGCTTTCCGTTTGGAGCGAGAGGTAAAGGTAAGAAGGCAAATATCTCCGCTTGGTTGGCCCCTTATTTCCAACTCCCAGAACCAAGCCCGGAAGGGAATCCTCCGGAGACAAGTCATCTCTCCATGAACCGGGCAGGGGATCTACCTTTTGTGGCCAGGGAAGGAAGGAATTTACAACGATGGGCTAAATTCCCACAGGGAAAGGGCAATCTCTTTGCTGCGCCTTTCGACAGCTGCATAAATAGAATAGTAAGAAGCCGCTAGTGATTCTGGATGCCTGACAGGAGACGCCCTAAAGGGTCTGACGTGCACCGGGGAGAGATTACGGGGCGAGATTTGTTTGTCTACACAGCAAAGTTGTACAGGCTTAATTTAAGGTGCGACATTAAACTAATTTAGTTAAACTGGTGCCTAAGGCTGCGAGGACACTTACTTAAAACCCAGGTTTATTTAAGTTTAAATTTGCAGTGCTGCCTACAAAAAAACCCACCCCACCCAAGCGTGACAATGGCTATGCCGCAGGTGTGCTGAGGCACTGCCCATCCTGCTGACCAGCACTGGCTTGCTCTGGATGTCTGCGTTCGAGCTGGAAGGTCTAATCTGCAGCTCCAGCAGACACACCCACACTAGCTCTGCTCAGAGCTAGCGAGCTAAAAAGAACAGTGTCACTGCGGTGGCACGAGGCCACGGGTACAATCCTGTCCAATACCCTAGGCACATACTAGGGTAGCTCGCCCCTCCCACCACTCCACTTCTGTTTTTAGGGTGCTGTCTGCTCAAGGTGGGAATTTGACCCTCCAGCTCAAATGTAGATAGATACACTCTTGTTTCCTTGTGCTCCCCCCTCTGTCTGTACCCACTGGTTGTCTCATGTCTTTTGTCTTATACGTAGGTCGTAAGCTTGTGTCTGTAGCCCAGTGGAGCTCTGGTCCATGACCAGGGCTCCTAGATGCTACCACAGTGCAAATAATAATAATAGACAAGGCCTAAGTGACTTGCCTGAAGTTACGCAAGAAGCCTTTGTCAATGCCAGGAACTGCATCCAGGTCTTCAGGACATGAGTCGCCTTTATGCAGCCCTGGCAGTGTAAAGGGCCTTAAAGTGGGTGTGAATGGAGCCCCTGAGTCCCAGCCTCCGTGTCCTGGCTCCCAGCCATGTGTCGTGCCTGGCTGCCTTTCCCTGCTGGGTGATCCAAACTGCAGAGATGCAGGTTGGAGAAGGAGGGACATAAGATCACTTGGAGACGATCCTGCTGAAAGGAGTGTGCAGTTTCCCAGGAGCGCAGGCGACTTTCCGTGTCTGATTTTCCCTCTGGGAGTCAAATGATTCCCTTATTATAGATACTGCAGACTCGCCAGGAGCAAATGACTCAGACCGGTTAGCGGGTGGAACTGAATTACTGTGGCTGAACCAAAGGCAGCACCGGGTTTATAGGTTTTCTTTGTAACTGCTTTGTTTCATCTTCCTAGCCCAGGCTGGGAGGAGGGCGTCCTGGGCCTGCGATCAAAATGGGAATGTTAAAAGGCTCCGTGCTTGTAAAAGCCCAGGTCAGAGGCAGGCTCTGTACAGGCAGGGGATGTGTAAAATCCCCCCCCCAAATACCCTGCTGATTATTTAGACCTGAAAAGTGCTAGCCATGGAAAGTAGCCAGCGAGGTATGGTCCCTTCCCCAAGGAATGGGCAGGCTCGCTGCTGTGGAATCCTTACCTGCAGCCCTCCCCCTATTCCAGCCCTACAGCCCCCCACCAGCTCCGCTGGTGCCCCCCAGGCCTGCTCTGCAGCTCCCTCCAGCTGTGCCGATGTTTTCAATCAACTGCTCCCCTGATATTCCAGCCTCGGGCCCCTCTCTCCCATGGATCTCTCAACCCTGCCCGATGGCATCTCTGTTCCATCCGTTTGCGTCACCTCTCCCCTCAGTGTGAGGGAGACACTTACCAGCTCAGACGGAACTCAAGCGAGAGACATTACCTTGTCCCAGAGTCTGGATTCCCCAAACGCACACAAAAAGGCATTGCAGCCATGACACAATCCAAGCCAAAAGGAAAGTAGCTTCCCTTTCTCTGGGGCCTTTCATTCATAGAATCATCGAATATCAGGGTTGGAAGGGACCTCAGGAGGTCATCTAGTCCAACCCCCTGCTCAAAGCAGGACCAATCCCCAACTAAATCATCCCATTCAATGGGATCCCGCTGTGCTTTGCACAGAGATAGACAGATAATTTCACCTACTCACCCCTTGAGTGCAGCCACTTCTGGGGGATGTCAGCCGTTCTAAGAAGACCGGTCCTCAGTTTGGGACAGGAAGTGATGAAGGCCACGTCCAGTTGAAACTGCGGCAGCAATTAATGAAGGAGGAATGGCACTGCCCAGATTGGACGTTTTGTCCCTGACACCGGTGTTAGCACCACAGATCTTGACAGAACAGCTCAGGATATTTAACATCCACAAATGGTTAGTTCTTGGTTTTACGTCTCAGCTGAAAGAAACCTCAGCAGCACCCCTCCGCTGCCCCCCACAAGCACATTGGGGTCAATACTTATAGGGAACTGGCCACCAAGTGAGTCAACTACATTGCTCCCCGAACCACAGCACCCCAAAACACTGCGCTGAGGTCAGTACTGACTCAGAGAGAGGAGCGCCCCCTATGGACTCACCCACACTACCGCCGGCACCCATTTCTCCGTGAAGATCAGCCCTCCGAGCACTACCCAGGACCTTACCCTGCTGAGCTGTGCGATCCTGGGAGGCTGGTTTGACTACAGGGCCTAGAAACCGATTGGCTTTTTGTTCTTACCGGCTGGCTGCAGACTTACAGCCTTTCCCACCTCAGTGCACCGGGAGTAGCCCAGCCTGCTGCACCTGCCATCCAGCCGCAGACATTAGAAGAGAGACACCGAGTCCCATCTCCGGGGCCTGGACTTGCTATGGGTATATTGTGTATGGACAGCAGTGGAGCCTTTAACTGGGACTCAGGGGCTTTGGCAGCTGGGCTTTTAAAGTTGCTTCCAGTCCCAGCCTGGCTGAGCCATGCAAAGCTTGTGCCATCTCGGGAGCCTTTCCGTGCACATCTGAATCCAGCCAGAGAGGAGAGTGCTTCCTAAAGGCTGCAGCTGGCAGTTTTCTGCGTTGTCCCCAGTCACGTGCAGAGAACTGGAGGGCTTTCATTTGAGAGACAGCCTTAAAAGAATAATTCCAGACTGCCCAATTTCCGGCCCAAATTCAAGGGGCCGTTTGCCCACAGAGACGCCTTTCATGTCTGGATTTTCCAACCTCACCGTTCACCCCGTTTTCTGCTCGCATTCATATATCAGGCACTGCTGGTCGCAGTCTGGAAACAGACACAGAGTCAGCTGCTGTAAGGAATCTGCAGAAAGGCTCTCGCTAGCTAGGTCAGTATGTCCCAAACGGCCGGTCCCGACTCACCACTGGGTTGCAGGCAAGTTCAAGGTGGGTCACAGGCCCGGTGAGGAGGAGAGGGCAGCCGGGGCCAAACCTGACTGACGCTATGAGCCCAGGTGGCAAAGCCCGGTGCGTGGCCCTAGGCCCAGCCCTGCGCAACAGGAGGCGGTGGGGTGAGTGTGGGTCGGGCTTGCTCCCCAAACACCTCCCGCCTGACCATGACACAGACCCCTTTAGTTCCCCCCCGCTCCATACATCCCCAAACCTCCTAAGGAGCCCTCTCCCTGTCCAACATCAGCACAGATATTACCTGGCATGGCAGCACATGGAACATAGGCGCAAGATTTTTGTTCCCTTCCTGAATGGACTTGGCATTTGCATTTACTCGCCCTGTTGAAATGCCACAAGTGCTCAGAAAGCACCCCGAGGGGATGCTGCTGCTGCAGGGATGTTTGCTACAGTCACGAGATTAAAACCCAACTGTGGGCCATTAAATTACTGGCGGAAAAGAAAAAATGTCTTTGCCAACTGTGTGAAGAAGAGGAAGAGAAGAGCTGGGAGAACAAGGCGTTAAACCGGTTGGGACGGTTTCCAGCCCAGGACCCAGCCCAGCCATTGTCAGGAGCTCATTTTGGGGGCTCATGGTTAGGAATGCAATACTGCAGCAAACAGCTTTTTGAAGCAATTCTGGGGCCGAATGGACTGAACCATGTTGGCAGGGACATGGGGCTTTTTCTTCCAGGCTGCTCAGTACAGCAATTACATTACTAATTTGTTTTTCTGCTGAGCCTTTCTCCAGGGGGCGCGGGGATTAAAGTTGTGCACTGTCACAGATGTCTCACTTGATGGTCTTGATTTCATACCGGGAAATGGTTTATTTAGCGTTCTGCCTTAGGGTGCGGAGGAAAGACGTGGGCAGGGGGGGGAGAAGAGGAAATACCTTCTCTGCCTACCCACATTTGCCCTCTGTGCATTATTCTTCCTGACGTAAACTGCTGAGGAACATTGCAGCATGTTGTTGAACAGCTGCCGCGCTCCTTCCCAGAGGGGGCTGCATTCCAATGGTTGGCAGACGTGATCCATGAATATGTGGTTTGCAGATGCTTTGGGATCCCTTCCAAATGAAAAGCACTACATCAAAACAAGTTATTCTCCATTTGGGCCATGATAATGGGCAGAGCTGCCTGCCTACAAACTAAAAGAGGTGTTTTTTTAAGCACTGCTAACAACACACGGGTGTCACATATACAACCCTTGAACCTTGTCAACCCTAGGAAAATTCCCTGGGTGCCAGCTGAGACTGTGCTGAACATGGTTTAAAGTCAGGATTAGACTGAAAAAAACATGATCAGGGCGCTTTTTGGAAATCGTGGTTAAAAATATGCTCAATTTATGAAAAAATCTATGGGCTTATAACTTTCCCATATGCACCCAGTTAGGCATGTAATTCCCCATTTATATTCCCATCCAGCTCTGAAAATCACACACACAAGCATTTTAGTCTTCATGAGCCTGATTTTCTGAAGAGATGAGCCCCCACAGCTCCAATTCACACCAACGTGTGTTCAGCACTATCCCTAGACAAAGAAACAGTAAAATAGTTTGTAAATATTTTAGACTCCCCTCCTCTAATTTTGCAAAAGATTAAAATATTTCAAACCAGCTAAACTGAAAAAAAAAATTCAACGAAAGGTTTTGTTGATATTTTGAGTGCTCTTTTCTGCCAAATTTTCGATGAAAAATTGGGTTGAAAAGTCAAAATAGTTCAACCAACTCTTCTCAACCCTTCTAAAAATCCGGCCAAATACTCATGGCATGGCTGAGTCTGCTGTGTAGTCACTAAGACCCCACCCTTCTTCCAATAGGCACAAACTTGTGGCACACGGCAGCATGGCCAACATTTTAGTTCTGTGTTGTTTAACTACATACTCTGTGCTTTAGGGACCAAGTCTGACGAATGCTTCCTGGTCCAACCAGCATGGCTCCCTTTAACATCTGGAGTGCTAGTAATTCCCATAAAACCATGGTTCAGTTGTGGACTGAACAACAGTCCCTCTACCCAAATCAGGACTAAAACAACAGTTGTAACACTGTGCACTCCTATGACACTGTTTTGCCAACAATCGGAGTTTGCTGTTGCCTATTAAGCACTTTCCGTCTCACAAACACCTTGTGAGGTAAGTGAGGGATATTAAAGGATCATTTCACGTGCCAGTAAAACCGCAGCCACTGCTGCGGTGAGGCCCGGCACAGCCATGCCATGCCATGGTCTAGGGCCTCAAGTGAAGAGTGGCACGTCCGGCTGAAACTGCAGGTGGACTTGGGGGAGGAAGAATGTGGTTTTTCTAATAATTTGGCCAGGACGTAGGGGGCTAAAACCTCTGCTCTACAACATGTCCGATGGGATCTTGACTGAGCACCAGCTGCCGGCAGGATCTTTGCTTTGTCTTCACATCACTTAAGCACATAAAGCAATTGACACGCAGGCCCACCTAGCCCTATGCTACGGCACGGACTCCAATGGAAAATGTCTTTCAGCGCCAACGGGGCATTCGAAGGTAGCCAATAATTGCTGAGCCAGATGAGAATGCAGCTCCCTGTCTCTCGCGGCCTGAGGAGTAAGTGAGCTAAGGAGCTGATTTCATGTCACAACCTCTCGCTCTCTGGCCTCCCCTAGCCCCACTTTCTTCTCTTTCGTTTTACTGACCACACTGAAGGGCGAGGGGGAACACAGGTCCCCGCTCTTCTGATTGGGAGCAGGGCGGATGAATCAAGGAGGTGTCAGAGTTAAATCCATCGCTTTTCGTCCAGCAGCTCATGCAGCTCCTCCGAATTTCTAGTCCCACTCCACAACTGGGGTAATTCAGTAGCGCTGTTAGCTGCTGTAAATGAGCATAGCTCCACCGAAGCTAAAGATCTGGCCCTCTTTCTTTCTATAATCTCACCGAATCCCCCATCTGTTCCCCCTCCCCCATGGATGAAATAGCAACAGCTCGCTAATGAAAACCAAAAAAGGTAAGGATTACAGGTGGAATATCATCCCACCCTGTTAGCAGAGCAATTGGAGAGAGAAGTCACCCTGGGGGAATATAGGACAGGTGTCGGCTCAATTTAGCTCCTTGTGCATGAATCTGCTGCAAGCCAGGAAACACGGACTGAATCCAGATTGGGGATGTCTTCCAAGGATTCCTGATGGCTGCCGGCTGTGGTAGGAGAGACGAGTATGTGAAGTGGGAGGGGGAAAGGGTCTTATCTGATTCCCTTTCCCGCCTTTTGCTCCTATTGTTTACTTTATGGGTCTGTGAACATGGTGCTCAGGAAGGCAAGGGAATAAAGGCCTTCTGAAGAGCCGGGCAGAGAGCAAGAAAGGTGGCTGGCGTAAGCGTCCTCCTTTTTCCTGTACTGTCCCTCTGCCAACGCACCGCAGCCAGATCGACAGTGCCCTTCTAAGCCAGCCCTTGGCTTCTCCCGCAGCTCTGCCAATGCATCTTTTGAACCCCACTGCTATTCCAGTCCTGGGCACACCCCACACTCAGCTCTGCCTTTGCATCTAACTCCCACTCTGCCGCATTCCCTGCTAGGCCAGTCTTGGGTTTCCTCTCCTCAGCTTTGCCAATACCGTTCAGTTCTGACCTGCAGCCCCAGCCCCGCCATTCTAGATTAGAACTGCATGAAGGAAAGAGAAAAGATTCAGTACAGCAACGAGAATCCTCTGTGTCCTCAGCCCACCCATATCTAGGTTTATCCGCAGGCTGTCTGAAGCCTCCTGTTCTCAGGAGATACAGAGAGGCCTTTCCCAGCTTATGTGGCTGGTGTTTATAGCCTCCTTGCAGAGTAGAATGAGGAGATCCTTGGAAGCATATGAAAAAATGCCAGGAAAATGTAAGAAAAGCAATGCAAAAATTTATACTTTATTTTAATTCAAAAATTTAAAATAGCTTTCAAATTCAGTAAAGTATGCCTGGACACAATGAAAAGCCTCATATACAGAGACAGATAAATTAACTTGAATATACTGCAGACAAGCCAAGTGTATGTACAGATTACATATTTACAATTTTTTAATGTAAACCATATTTATACATTTTATTACATTTACAAAAAAGCCAATCTTCCACTACTGTTTACTACAATAATGAAAAAAAAACAACCATTTACATTGTGTCTTTTTTTAACTGTACAAACTTTTGTTTCATAAAAATATATCTCTGTACAAAAGAGGGATTTTTTTTCTTTTTCTTTCTTTCTTTTTTTTTTTTTTTTTTAAACATAATGCAAGTCCGATGGGCACAAGAATGAAAAATATGTCACATTTCATGACCCGGCCAGCTTGCAAAAAAAAAAATGGGGCAGTACCACCTTTGAACTGTTGCATGAACAGCAATGAAAACTGGTACATAATTGGTTGAAAGCAGCTAGTGCTGTGTTTAAATAGAGCCACAGTTCATCCTGCCATGCTATTAAAAGACATCTGGTGGATTCTAAACCTCTATGTATATCCTGTACTGTTGCATTATCTGAACGGATCAGAAAGGCTGAGAAGTAGAATGTGGGGCCTTTAATTCTTTAGTTAACTGAGTGAGAGTGTGTGTGTGTGTGTGTGTGTGTGCGCACCACTGCCCTCTACTGAACAGAATCAGAACTGCTCAAATACGTGTCATATATCCTGTCCTGCTCACAGCTGGCGAAGATTCTAATTTAGGTGAAGTGGCAGGGGGTCTGTATGTTGGAAGCAGGAGGATGTCATTTCTGTCCCCACGGTTGGTCTGAAGTTCTGAAGCAGAACAGTAAGTGTGAAGGTCGAGAGGGCTGCCAATTTGATACAATAATTATCAGCAGAGCATGAATGATTGCAAGAGGACGCTCTCTTGCTAAATGCACAGTTCTCCTTCTAGGGGAGCTGGGTCCTCACAATATACCATGGAGTCACTAAAAAGGATAGGAATAATGCTCTGTGCAATCAGCTGGGGATCTTATTTGGTTGAACTAGTGGCTGGGATAATGGAGGGAGACCAGAGAGAAGTCTCAAATCTTCAAATCTGAAGCTGGTCACCTATTTGCAGGCAAAATAAAAATCACTGGGCTGATCCTTAGCTTGGTTACACCTTTGAGCTCACAGGAGCTACTCCACAGTGACACATGTGCAAAGGCAAGAAGCTGGCCCTGCGGCTATGATATTGAAGGCTGCTGCACACTTCAGTCACGCGGTGTGGAGTCAGGGGCGGATTAACAAATTTGCCGCCCCTAGGCCCTGAAAAAATTGCCGCCCCCCCCCCCCCCGCACCTGCTCCCCCGCGGCAAGCCTGGGAGGGAGGGGGGAGAAGGAGAGCGCTCGGGGGATGGTGGCGGTGGAGCAGAGGTGAGTTGGGGCGGGGAGCGATTCCCTGCCCCCCCCCGGTTACTCCCCACGCCCACCGGCCCCAGCTCACCTCCGCTCCGCCGCCTCCTCTGAGCGCACCGCTACTCGCTTCTCCTCCCTCCTTCCCAGCGCTTTCGCACAGCAAGCCTGGGAGGGAGGTGGAAGGAGGGAAGTGTGGTGCGCCCAGGGGAGGAGGCGGGCCGGGGATTTGGGGAAGGGGCGGAGCGCGAGCAAATTTGCCGCCCCCGCAAATTTGCCGCCCTAGGCCTAGGCCTTGTTGGCCTAGGCGATAATACGCCGCTGTGTGGAGTTCTTTTCTTATACATCCGTCTATCTCAATTTGCAATTGGATCCAGACCCTCTATCAATCCACACAAGTGGGGACGGGGACGGAATGGGGCCCATAACCCACAACATCTTTGCTTTAGAGGGAGCTGCTCCTCACCACTTTAACCCCCCACTCAAAAGGGAACTCCCCCTCCCCGAGTAGCACCAGGATGCCGTCTCAGCCTCATCAGTGCATTGGGTGCGACCTGTTGCTAGTGTCCTGCTGGGGGAGCTGCTCTTTGTCAGCACGGGCCCACTACCCAAACTGGCAAGGAGCAATATGTGAGCAGCCCCTGGCATCTCATTGGCATCACTGGCGTTCATTGCAGGATCGGCGCCTTGGTTTTTCATAGATTCCAAGGCCAGAAGGGACCACTGAGATTATCTAGTCTGACCTCCTGTACAACACAGGCCAGAGACGTGCCCCACGGTAACTCCTAGGGCAGATCTGTTAGAAAAACTGCCCATCTTGATTTAAAAATTGCCAGTGAAGGAGAATCTACCACAACCCTGGCTAAGCTGTTCCAGTGGTTAATCACTCGCACTGTTAAAAATGTACGCCTGCTTTGAATACGCACACCTCCACAAACACACACATGCGTCTCTTCCCAATCAATCTGAGCAGCATGGTTCTGGGAGCGCAACTGGCCTTTTTTTTAGGCCGGCTGGCTGTTCAGCAAACAGGCTGTAGATCACTGCTTATTGTAAGACAGCTGTCTAAATAATAGATAGAAGTAAAAATAAATATATCTATATCTCCAGTAAAGGGGAAAGCAAAGAAAAGAACTACAGTGTGGTTTTAATCAGACAGGAACCTAGACAATATTAGACAGGGGAAAGATACTGTTTAAAACCAAACTTAAATGTAAATAACACCTTGGGGTTTGTTTTTTTTAAGTTTTGTTTCCTCTTCAGTAACAAAAAGCTGCTTCTTCTAAGTCAGTGGTTCCCAAACTGGGGTTTGCGAAATGTTACAGGGGGTTCTTGGGAAAAAATTCCCTGTCCCTAGGGATCCTGAGCAGCCCGGAGCCCCTGGACTTCCAAGAGCTAAGCAGATCAAAGCAAGCACATCTATCACACTGAGATTTAAACTTCAAGACTCCCTATAAGAAATGGAAAGGGAGGTGGATATTTTTTGCTGTTTTTAAAATTAAATAGGCAGCTAGTATTGTTTTTCAAATTGTTATGAAGAACAAGTTTAAGCTTTGTGTAACGTGCGTTGTTTGCCTGGACTGCTCAAGACTTGAATGCTTGTGTAGGAGGAACTCTTTGACTTGGCTTCTTAAATACCTTCCTGCTGTTTCCCATCTGATACTCCTTGAGGAAACATAGGAGCCCTGTCTTATAACAGGCTTATTCAAAGTGATACAAGCTACAAAAGTGAGATCTTGGAAGAGTGTTGCCGTTTTCATAATGTAATAAAAATAGTGTAATTATAAATAATAATTAATAATAAATAGGGTGTAATAAGCATGTCATAAAAACAAATGTTATATTTCTAAGATCGCCGCTTTTATAATTTATACCCAGGTAAAGGAGAAAATCCCTGGAAATATTCATTTTTAGGAGGGGGCTCACAAGACTTGACCTTTTAGTGAAAGGGGTTCACAGGTTGTTAAAGTTTGGGAACCGCTGTTCTAAGTTCATTTGACACATACTGCTCTAAGTCTGCTGCATTTGGGGAAAGCGGTCGGCTCATGATGTGATAAAACGGCTCGGTTGCTTTCTCTGACTTCAGCCCTGTCTAACAAAGAGCTACTCAAACCAAACAGAATTAAATCCTGAATCAAAACCTAAATCCCTTTATTAGTGCCGATCAGTCTCATCACCAAAGCGTCATTCTTTGAAGGGAAAAATAATAACATCAAGTCTTCTTCTCTGCTTTCATTGTGGTCAAAACAACCTTTTGGCCTCTGAGAAATATAGTCCACGGCGCTGCATTGAAATTAAAGCCCTTACTGTGTTGCCGTGTGGAGGATCAATATGGAAAGGGCAAAGGTTTCTGAACTGACTAGGGGAAAAAATGATCTGTATTTGTAGGGTCTATTCTGAAAAAGAAGTTTTCTTTTTTTCTATCCCCCTAAATTTTTGTGTGTGTGGATGTTTGTGTAAAGAGTTACAGAAGATTAGCAATCATTAACCACTGGGACAGGAGGGACAGAGAATCATTGGTTGAGAGACTCAATTCCTATTGGCCCCATATTGACCTCTGAGATTTAGAGAAAGGATGTTGAAATTAACAGCAGCAGCAGAAGAAAACCAAGGGAAAAATCAATAAGAAGGGGAAAAAAAGATTTTCCTTCTCTCTAACCAAAAAAAAAAATTCCTTGTTCAGAACTTTTGCATTACTAAAAGCCCTTGCCAAAAACTAAAACAAAAATCAACAACAAATAAACCAATCATCTCTCCCTTCCAGAAGTCGGACGTCTCAGTTACACCCATAGGCATTTTGTGCCGTGCAACCTGAAGTCCATCCCTTTGCCAAGAAAGCTTTTTCCCAAAAGCAATGGGGTGTTGGTTTCACAGAAGCCCCCAACAACTGTTTCCTCTACTAGAAAAGAACTCATCCGGCATTAACTGCTTCTCTTGAGATAATGAACAGCAGGTTGGCAAGGCAATTTAGAAGGCGATCACCTGCCTTCTAAGGCTCAGCAGCTGGGTGCTGTCTGATTTCTGAGCAGCAACACTGGGATCTTGAAGTTGGCCAGGAGGAACTGGAAGTGGCTCAATGGAGGGGAAAAGGAGAGGTTCTCCCGAGCTGTGCTGGAGGAGACACTTTGGTTGGCTTGATTATCCACTGCAAGACGTGGTGGGTGGGTGAAGATGAGGAGGATGGATGACAGCCTAGCAGGCTCTCTCTGGAGTAACTCAAAGTCCAACAAAGGAGCAGCAGCTTCTCCACAGCCTCAGCATGATTGGGGTAGGGAAGATAATGAACGAGGACTAGTGAGGTGAAACACAATCATCAACAGGACACCTGCCCGTGGAAAATTCTGGGGCAGTTGGGGAGGAAAAGAGAGAGAGAGAGAGAGAGAGAGAGAGAGAGGAGCAAGTTATTATCAGACATGCGAGAACCAGAGAACGAGAGGCAGTTTCACTATCTTTCTGAGGCCAGGGCTACACTAGAAACTTTTGCTGATGTAGCAATACTGGCTAGGGGTGGGGATGCTGCTTATACTGGCAAAAATAAGTACTTTTGCTGGTGTAGCTTATGTTGATCGCCAAACCTGTCTAAGATATACCCCAGCAAACACACATTTTTGTGATATTTTCTAGTGTATACCTGGCCTAAGATATACCTTACCTTTCACCCATTACCATAATATCTGAGCACCTCACAGTTTGTAATGTATTTACCCTCCCACCCCCACGCCTCTATGACGCAGGGCAAGGCTATGATTCCCACCGTACAGATGGAGAACTGAGGCACAGACACGCTAAGTGACTTGACCACGGTCACAAAAGAAGTCTGTGGCAGAGCAGGGACTTGAAGCCAGTTTTTCCAAGTCTCAGGCTACTGCCCAAACCACTGGGCCACCTTGCTCCTCTCCTCCCACGGTGCACAAGGCAGTCTCAGTAACAGCATCATGGTCTCTGCTTAAAGATGGAACCAAACTGCAGTGATCAGATCCAAAGTGTTTGGATGTGTGGATAAAAGGTGTTGGGGACGATCTCAAATCTCTTCCCCTGTATAACAGCCTGGTGTATCTGCCTGCCAGCGATGGATTCCCAAACATTTGGGTTGAAGCACCGGTGCTGACTGACTGAACCTGTCTCTACTGCCCTTAGCAAAAGCTGAGATGAGTCACAGATCTGACTGTAATAACTTTCTAACTGTTAGGTGCTTATCTGGGCCCAATCACCACGGCATCTGAGCACCTCACAATCTTGCAATGTATTTATCCTCCCAACGCCCCTATGAGGTAGAGCAGGGCTATTATCCCTATTGTACAGGTGAGTTGCCCAAGGTCACACAGGAAGTCTGCGACAGAGCCAGGAATCCAGTCCTGATCTCCTGAGTTCCAATCCAACGCCTTCACCACAAGGCGATTCACGCTCCCCGAATTCACAAGGGACTAGAACTCAGGCTCCTGCTGAAACCACTAGGCGAGATTCCCTGCCTGCAATTTTTTATTTTTATTAAGGGAATGATTCCAGTTTGAATTTTGGACTCACTTCCCCCCTACACACCAGGTGTCTGTTCTCCTCACTGGGGGGGAAAGGGGAGGGGTGAGCATGTGCCTCTCGGGGGGTTGGACTTAGAATTCCAAAAGATGCCAATTAAACGTTAGGTTTTCACAGGCAAACAGGGATCTGTATGGATCAATGCCCATTTCCGTCCAACTAACAGCACGGCACCGTATAAGCTGCGTGTGTGGATTACAGTGGGTGAGATTCGTTAGCCAGTGGTCACCATTAAAGAGACCCTGTTTATAATAACATTGGTGTTTTAATGGTGACTGCTGCAGCCCGGTTGGGCCAACGAGATAGATGGAGATAGACAGATCTGCGGGTGCCTTCAACAGCCAAGTATCAAGTTTTCTTTTCTCACACTCACCGCACGAGAGGATGAGTGCTATACCGCCGTGCACACGGTGCTGACAGTGAAATCCGCCTCATTGGCCATGATGTCCGTGGGTTGTAGGTTTCGGTCGTACATCGGGTTTTCAAACGTCGCTCGGACGTTGGTGTTTTCATGGCCGGCATAACCGTTGAACGGTACTTTTGGTCTTCTCCTGCAGGGTGCCGGAAACAGAATCCAAAGAGATCACGACTAGTTCCTCACGGTATCTGGCTTGTGACCATTTCTCCCAGCTCAGATGCTAAGCCAAAACGACACTGAAAGGTCTAAGAGATGAGCCTGGGAACTTAAATTAAATAGTGTCTGCTGGATGGTAAAAACCATGGACTTAACAGAGACCCTGGTTTTATGGCTCGTTACAACGATTTGTAACACACCTCACTGCCAGCTAACCCTCCATTATCCTATGACTGCAGAGGGGTTTATTGCCTACTTCATTTTAAGTGGTCTCCTACAGTATATGTGAACTTCTTATGCTTAACAATCTGTCCCACCTTGTATTTAGCTTGGACATCCTGGTTACCTACCCCAGACCTGAAAAAAGAGCTCTGTGAATTTCAAAAGCTTGTCCCTTCCAATAAAACTGGTCCAATAAAAGATATTACCTCACCCACCTTGTCTCACTGAAAGGTCTAATGAATTCACTACACTCGAGCAGGGTCAGATGTGCCCAAATGGCCTACAGGATATCTCTGGGCGCCTTCTTAGTTGTCTCAATATTACCTCATTGGTGGTGCCCTGATGGCTTTAAGCAGGAATGGAGGGCCAGATGTTTAGCTGGTGTAAATCAGCATAGCTATGCTGCTTTACACCAGCTGAGGATCTGGCCCAGAATCGCTAGCAGGACAGGTCTGGAAAAGGAGTCTTGCTATCTGATCGGGACTTGAGGTTTTTCAGAGACACCCAATTGCCAGCTGTAAGGCAAAACAAGACTAAGCTCCCCCATCCATCACATTGTTCATCTTGTTCCTTTCAAGACAAAGGGTCATGAGGAAACGGTACCGGATCCAAGACCAAAAAAACAATGGAAGGTGAAATCTCTTTGCAGCCTGCTGAGCCTGCAAGGTCATCCTGAAAGGTGCCAAGCGACTGGGACTTCCACTGTCCTCAGCTGGAGTTGTGGGTAATTCGACTACTCTTAACCAGGCCTTTTGGGCCAAATTTTGAGACGAGCTCAGGGCCAGGTTCTCAAGCATCCAGTGCCCACAATTGTCCATTGTTGTGTCTCGGTTCAAAGGAGTAAGCTGCGTGTGCAACTGAATAGGACTCATCCCCGAGTCGTGCGCGGCACTAGCATTACCAAGATGTAAATATCTGTCATTTGCATAAGCCAGCTAGCAATGATGCTCAGGTCACTAGCACATGGACTGAGGGGGAGACATTCAAAAGCACCCAAGATGGTTAGCAGCACAAATTCCACCAGCGTTCTCTGAGACTTGTGCTTCTAAACCCCTTAGGTACTTTTGGCAATCTCACCCGTAGCTTTCCTATCATTGCAATGCCCAGATTCCCAAAGGCATCATTAACATAGATTGGCCACCCTGGACCAGACCATGGGGCGGGCAAATCCTGTATCCTACCTCCTGCAGTGACCAACATACATGAAGTTTCAAACCAAAGCAACAGCTCTCACTGTAAAGCATCAATCCTGAGAAAAAATTTCTTTGCAACACCTGCAGGATCAGTCTTAAACTGAAGCATGAGATGTGCTTGCCTTATCTAGCCTGGCATTGCTACAAATCTTCTTAGCAGTTGTTAAATTACCCAGTCCTTTGCAAATATGCTGCTACAGTATTTCCTCACCTTACCAACCACATCAGAAAGCAGAACTATCAGGAGCTCTCTTAAGCTAAGCTTGCAAATATTAATATTCCCCTCAGCACCTAGCTCTTTTCGATCCCATTTTCTCCATACATTGCCCCTCGCGGCCCAGCAATGAAACAGGTTTTTTTAATCGCTTCGCTCCTGAAACCTACCTGTGTTTGTAGAGATAAAGCACAAACCCTGCAATAATCAGGGCTATGAAAGGCACAAGAATGGCAGCTGCCACAGAACTGCTGTTTGATGCAAAATGATGTCCTATTGATTCTGGATCGTTTTCAATCAGGCTGATGTCTGAAACACAACGAAAGTAAATACGTTTAAACCCCAGCTGCTGGGAACTGGGGTTTGCTCAAGTTCTGCTAGAACAAGTTCGTTCCATGCTTCAGCGTAAAGGTAATTTAAAGTTTTGGATTCATATGCAGGCTGCACTGCAGCTATAGTACAATGCATAATGTTGCCTAGTTTGAGGTTTCTACATTGACTTCATAGTGAAAAAAAAACAAAACAGCAAAGATCTAAGTAAAGTAAAAATACTAACACCAGAATGCTCAAGTGTCAGTGCCTAACGGTAGGGTTCTAAGGGGGAATGCTCAAAGGTACCAATCACAGGCACCCAACACAGGTGAGAGGAGTGAGGGGTAACTTTTTCTAATGCTCCTCAGTGATTTAGGCTAAGTCCCATTTTCAAAAGTGACTTAGGCACTTAGGAATTGCAATCCCATTGACTGCTCAGACTCCTAAGTGCCTACGTCTGTATTGAAAACGAGACGTAGGTGCTTCCTGTAAATCATACCCTAAATGCAATTGGAAGCCAATGGGACTTAGGCTCCTAAATCATTTAGACATGTAGGATAATATTTTCAAAAGTGCCTAAATGCCAGGTGTGCCTTCAAAAATTAACCCCCCATTTGAAAAGCTGGCTGTTCATCTTGGTGCCTCACGTTAGCACCAGAGCTTTGAAAATCCCAGCCTGAAAACATTAAGAAGAATCAGTTGTGTCTCACAAACCATTTTCTGTACTCTCTAAAGTACTTCTCTGGCACCCACAACCGTAGCATCTGAGCACCTCACAACCTTTAATGAATTTATCCTCACGTACCCCTGTGAGGCAGGGTGGGGCTATGAACTGCATTTTAAAGATTAACTGAGGCACAGAGAGGCTAAGGCCCAGATCCTCAGAGATATTTGGGCTCCTATCTTTCACTGATTTCAATGGACGTTCAGAACCTAAATGCCTTTGAGGATTTGGGCTTAAGTGACTTGCTCAAGGTCACACACGACATCTGTGGCAGAGGAGGACATTGAATCAGGTCTCCCAAGTCTCAGACTTGTGCCCAACCTACCGTCAAAGGAGTATTTTGTTAAATGAATAAAGTAGAAAAAAAGTCTAAAAGTAAAGGCCACGATTTTCTAAAGCAACTAGTGACTGTGGGAGCCTCAAGTTCAGGGGCTGAACTCGAAGCACCAAAAAGGGCCTGGTTTTCAGAGGAAGGGGTGTTTCCTAAGAAACCCTCCAAAGTTCCCCTCAGGAGCCAGTTTCGCCTGTGCCCTCAACACCAATCTGCCTGTCACTGCTTATTAACGACTCTCCTGGGTTTGATTGGAGAGCAAGTGGTGGGAACTGAACGCAACACATTTCCTTTCAGAGAGCGCTGGCACCTGGCCATGGAAATAAACTGTGGAGTTTTCGAAGCTCTGGTTTAATGCTGCTATGTACATAAAACAGCGATGAAAATTGCTGTCGCTTGTTTTTAAAAAAAAAAGAGAGAGAAAGGAACTACCTGATGCCCTCGAACAAAAGTTTTGAAGGAAACCTGGTCCAGAAACAGTCCAGCTTTGTAATTCGACCGTCTCCTGGCCCCCACCAGGGGACTGTCTGACAAGAACTGCTTTGGTTGACTTGTTCGCGGAGGACTTTGCACAATGCCCCTGGACTGGTTGTGTCCCAAGGGCAGGCTTTTATTTCTGAAGGGTTTCCCAGCACATCTAGGGCTGAGACCTTAAGGGCAGGAAGTCTATTTGTCTCTCTCTTGTATAGATCCCTTAGGGGGAAGGGTATAGCCTGCTCAGAACAGGATGGGGTTCTAACAGGAGTCAAGGAGCTATACAACCATAAATAAAATTGCACTGATTTTCAGAGGCACTGGGCTGTTGTAACACCCATGGCAATCAGCAGGCGCTGCAGGTACTCAGGGTAACATTTTCCAAAGTTCCTAAGTGACTCAGGAGCCACTGAAAGTCAACGGCACTTAGACTCCTAAGTCGGGCACTTCTGAAAATTTTACCCTTCATCCTCAATGCCTTTGGAAAACCAAGTCACCTTTCCAGGTGCCTCAATATGGATTTAGGTAACTCACTTTAGGCACAAAATTTTGAAAACACTGGCATAGAGTTTTAGTCTCAAACATCACCTGCTATGGGCTGGAGCACAGAAACTATGCCCCCAAATTTGCAAGAGACAAGTTTCACCCCAGAGGTAGCTGCATTTCAGTGGTGGGAGGAGTGATTTGTGTGTGTGTGTGTGTGTGTGTGTGTGTGTGTGTGTGTGTGTGTGTGTGTGTGTGTGTATTAAAGATGTGCCCAAACTGCACAGTTCAGATTGGACCCAAGCTTTCTTTAAATGTGGAGTTGTTCATATCAGTATTTTTGTTAAGGGCCCATCTCTAATGCATAGCGTGAGTCTATGTACAATGTGTAAAGTCCTTTGGGTGTCTGTGGAAGGAAAGGTGCTCCATGTAAATATAAGAGACTTTTATTATGATATGCCAATTTTATTAAGAACCCCCTTGTAAACTTTCCTTAAAGTTTGACTGACAGAGCCCTCTGGACATACGACACCAGAAAGGAGCCAACTAGCATCTGCATGGGGCACTTGTACTCTGGGAAAATACTGAGAACTATAACAACAAACAAATAGCACACGGGTCTCCTGAGCGTGGTTTAGTAAGGGGGAGATGCAGCACATGTCTCCAGTACCGCTCATGTTCCCTGTGCTCCCATGGTAGTGCTGGCCCGCTAGCAATTGGGTGATTGCAGACAGGGGCGGAAGAGGAGCAGTGGGGCGGCTGCTTATGTTGTCATGCTCAGAGCTGCAGTAACAGCAGGATAATCGTATCTCAAGTACTAGCAAGCAACAGCTGATGGAAAACCTAAGAGTCAGTTCTCTAGCAGGTAGCGTTCTGAAAAGACTCCAGTTCTGTCTGCTGTACCCAGGTACTCCAAAGGTCCCCACCACTACAGGACACGAACATGTCAGAAATAGTCATGAATGTGTCCTCAGAACACCCCCACGAGGCAGGAAAGTAGTTTCACCCCCTTTAGACAGATGGGGAAACTGAGGCACAGAAAGGTGGAGTGGCTTGCCCAAGGCTGGACAGTGGCAGAGCCACACCTCAGGTCTGCCGGCTGCCAGTCCAGTGGGTAGCATGATTTCTGGCTGGCAGTGGGGAGTTTTGCTATTGCTTCCAATATAGCCAAGATTTCACCCACAGGAGTCCTGGCTCCACAGTCTCTTACTCTAACAACTAGACCACATGGGTTGTCTTTTCCTTTGGCTTCATTACCGATATTTATCTTTCTGCTATCCTTAAAGAGGCGTGTTTTGCCCTCATTGACTCTGCCAATCCCCCTGCCATAGAGAAAGCTACCGCCTTATGCCGCGGAGGTAGGGGGACGTCTACATTGGAAAAAAGGTGTGTTCTTAACCTGGGTGTAACTCAGGTTACAATAGCAGTGAAAACATGGCAACTCAACTTTTAACTCAGGTTAGCAGCACAAGTGACAGCCTGTAGGGGAGCCTGGGTTTCAACTCAAGCTGCTAACCTGAGTTAAAAGCTGAGTTTCCATGTCTTCACTGCTATTTTAACCTGAGTAAGCTAACCTGAGTTAAGAACATCCTTTTTTTTTTTTTTTTTGCAAAGGCTAGACATCCTTTGCATGAAATCACCAATGCAGAAGTCAGTCCTTGCTTCAGGAGGAGGCGGTTGAGAGTAAGGGAGGAGGCACGGATGTTTAAAAGATGGACAGATCAAACAGCCAAAGCAGCGAGGAATATTGGGCCAGATCCTCGGCTGGTATAAAATAAGTGCAGATCCACTAGCATCAGTCAGATTAAGCCAATTTACACCGCGTGTAGATAAGGCCCGGTATATCTGAAAACCAAAATGCAGGAATGGTAAAACGCTTCATGTTTTCAAACTTTCACCAGTGCCGAAATCCGTCTTAAACCATCCGGACATTGAAATAATAATAAAACAAAATTTACCGAGTCTCTGAAGGCCAAACTGCCCAAACCCTTTGCCGCGTACAAAGCCCTGGTATACAAAAGTGCCGCTTGCCGACTCAGACGAGACCTGTAATCGTGGGAGCCCAAATAAATCATATTTACAATGGAGTCTCAAAAATTCATCGTATCTTACTGCAGATGTAACACAACCCTGGTGGTTTGGCCATAAATCTGTTCAAAGCACAGTGGGCGGCAGAAGCATGGATACGTTTACTCACACAAAGATCAACTTAGCTAAATATCCGATATTAATATTAATGATGTGCTCGGTTAATATTAGAAGCATGGCCACATACAAATGACACACTCTCCTGTTCAATGTATATTATTTCAGAGGGTGAAATTCACCCCAGTGCCACATGGGGAGCATGGATTAATTTCAATTGAAGACTTATTTTAAACTTCAAGTGCTGTAAAGATCTCATGCTGTCCCTTGGCACAGGGGTGAATTCTAGTCTTAGCATCTTCAGCAGCTGACTTCATTGACAAAAGCAATGGTTTGTTCCTTTTGGTCTTGCAGAGCCAACCCAGCTTTGGGTGAATGAGCGGAGTCTATTCTGCTTTGGCTAGCATCAAACAATTGCCAGCTAAAGTTTCAGACTGCGGAACATTTATTAGAGGCGAGGAGAGGAGATGCAGAAAGGACCCAGCGTGATTCTCGGATGCCAGATGGAGTCTGTAGCAATGGCAGCTCAAAACATAATCCTGTGACATGTAAGATGAGAGAATTTACTACGGTAGCTATTGAGAGAATGGAAGCCCACCATTGATTTTCCCAGTAGTCTTGCTTCCAACTCTACTCTCTAATTGCATTGAATACTGGCATCCGGTGAGACGGATGCCCCACTGGGTGTCTGGAAGTCTTGCAAAGTGCTTGTTTGTTAGGAGATTCTAGCTGAAGGCACAGAGTGGCACTAAACAACCGACTGTTGAGTCTGACGGAGGAAAAATTTGTGCCATAAAACAAGACCAACAAAGTATCCAAACTCTTGTCATGCACCGTTTGCTGCAGCACATGAAGTTTAGTACTTGGCTCCCAACAGCAGCTGGAGAAGTGCAGCAGCTGGATTTTACCGGAGACTCCACATTAGCCACCTGTTTACGAGCAGAACTTGCTTCGTCTTTGCAATCTCTTCCAAGTTTATGCATAGCATTAATTTAGTTCAATTGCACAGAAAGCTGAAAGCATTTAAAAAAACAATAACCCAAACAACCCAACAACTTGTTCCTGAGGGGGGAAATCTTGTTTGTAATAACTGCTGCACATACTGCAGATAACAGAGATAGCCAGAGCCAAGGCTGCATCTGGTCATGGGGTCAATCAGATGAAGTCTCCTCCTAAGCTCCAGGAGGCTTCTGAGTCACATGTGAAGTTACCAGAGACAAAAGCTGGTGTGGGAAGCCAAGTCCTCAGGGAAAGATTAGCTCTTTTGGATGTTAAACCGAGACATAATGCTGAGTTGGAATTAACCTTCTTGGCTTCTTCTTTTGCGTTATCTGGAGAACATGCAGATTTAACAACACTGGGCAATGAAAATCCTTATGGCCATAAGTGATAGCAGAAGGGCTGCTTGTGCAATGTTAATCTAATGCACTGGCAGAGAGCGTTGCAACCTCCTTTAACAGCAGAGGATAACAACCTACTATTGCTACCCGCTAAGTGAGTTACTCTTTCAGCTCAGGTGGCAGAGGTCTGTGCTGTGGTTCTCAAGGTCAGACTTTGCTGATAACCCACGAAGGGGCTGTTACACTAACACACACTGCCAGGCAAGAGAGTCGTGTACTCACAGTACACATTTGCACATGTGCCGATATACTTACGTGCCCATCTAAAGCCCATTTATCATTCTTGAACTTGTTAACAAAGATCTCCACCGGTCCTGTTATCTGATAAACCTGGAGAAGTAGGTGCATGTCTTCTCTCTTGTAAGTGCCTGGAAAAGAACACAGGGGTTTTACCAATCAGCCATTCTTGGTCTAGCAAACCTGGGAGGTGCCCTGTTTCGATATGGAGGTGCGGGGGCTCAGCCAGTGGAACAAATAGTCTGAGATGACAATTTATAAAAGTAGCTTCTGAGAATTTTCTACTGGAGCCAGAGATGGTGGCACAATAATTGCTTCTTCCCAAAGCAAGAAACGACTCCTGCACCATATAAAAGTGTCACTGTGAAGCGATAAAACCAAAACAAACCACCACCCCACAGACCTCCCCAGGGTAATAAACCATCTGGAGGACGGGAAGAACCTAGCCGGTCAGGGTTTAAGCTTTATAACCAGTTCATAGATTCTAGGACTGGAAGGGACCTCGAGAGGTCATCGAGTCCAGTCCCCTGCCCTCATGGCAGGACCAAATACTGTCTAGACCATCCCTGACAGACATTTATCTAACCTACTCTTAAATATCTCCAGAGATGGAGATTCCACAACCTCCCTAGGCAATTTATTCCAGTGTTTAACCACCCTGAAAGTTAGGAATTTTTTCCTAATGTCCAACCTAAACCTCCCTTGCTGCAGTTTAAGCCCATTGCTTCTTGTTCTATCCTTAGAGGTTAAGGTGAACAAATTTTCTCCCTCCTCCTTATGACACCCTTTTAGATACCTGAAAACTGCTATCATGTCCCCTCTCGGTCTTCTCTTTTCCAAACTAAACAAAACCCAATTCTTTCAGCCTTCCTTCATAGGTCATGTTCTCAAGACCTTTAATCATTCTTGTTGCTCTTCTCTGGACCCTCATTATAAGAAGCACGGAACGGAGGATAACGAGGCAGGAGGTGTTTATGCCTTTTTACCTCATTTGTATGAACTAATTGTGAATCTGCCACTGCAGAACCAAGCATGAGCTCAGCCCTGGCTTTCAGCTGGAATCAGAGCAAACAAAAGTCGGTATCTTATATACAAGCAACTCCAGGTGCAGCAACTCCTTGGTTTCAATCTCTAACGCTATCAAAGAGCGGAGGTTTCAAAGCTCAGCGGTTCTGTCGAAGATCCAGCAGGCAATCAATGCCATTCACAAAACAGGACAACGCTGCTTCAGTTTGTGACTCCAAAGGCCACCGTTTCCGTGCGAGAGCCTGACTGTGAGTGTGGATCCATAGACGCAGGTCTCCTTACCTGACACCAGCAGTTCCACGCCACTGTGGTCTATCAAAGTCGCATTGACTTTACTGGTAGTGGGATCGAAGCTAGTGACAGAGAGCATCGCGGGCTGCTTCTTTCCCGTGTATTCGTAAGAGCCTTTCCACAGAGAATTCTTTGCAAACACATCGGCGGGAACTGGAAACAGTAAGAAAGAGGGGGTGGGGAGGAAAGAGGGGGTTTTGAGCAGAGCTGAATGAATGCAAGGTATATTCTACCATATTGCTGGATGATTGATAATATTGTGAAGATCCCTTGGGAGGAAAAGACGACAAAGAACAGGCAGAAAAGAAGACAAAGAACGGGCAGATCCATAGGAATGAATTTATTTAAAGGTGCAGTTTCAGCTGGGTTAAAAATGTATTTAAAAAAAGTCTAATATGAATAGAAAATTGTTTGTCATGTTTGGAAACTCGGATGCACAAAGATCTCGCTAAACACATGAGAAACGCAAAGTGTAACAGACTAGAAACTAAAGGGAAACTGATCAGTCTGGTTTCCTTGTTCAAGTGGGAAAAGGGTAAACAGAAAACAAGGAGCAGAAAATGTCAAAAGTATTAATAATATTTGTATTACAGTAGTGCACAGAGACCCTGGCTGTGTTTGAGGACTCATCATGCGAGGGGCTGTATATACACGTAGTAGGAGACAGACACAGATTTTTAAAGGTACTTATGTGGTGCTGTGCTCAGGATTACAAAGCCTAAGTGATTTATGAGCCTAACTCTCATTTTCCTAAATCCCATTGACTGTCAAAGGGATTTTGGCTCCTAAATGCTAACTTTCTTTTGAAAATGAGATTGAGACTCCTAAATTAGTTAAGTGTTGCAATGCTGAGCAGAGAAACGCTGAAGTACCTTTAAAAATCTGGGCCATAGCGTATTAGCCAAAGAAATTACAATTTAAAGAGAGACAAAAGGCAGGAGAAAGGAAATGTTATTATGCCCATTTTACAGATTGGGAACAGAGGCACAGAGCAGTTTAAGTGACCTTGGTCCAAGTCACCCAGAGAGCCTGTGGCAGAGGTGGAAATTGAACCCAGGAGTCCTGAGTGTTAGGCCAGGGCCTTAATCACAAGCCCATCCTTCCTCTAAAAAGTACATTTGATTTTTAAAGTTCTCTCCCAAAGGTCTCATAAAAAATTGAAAAAAAAAAAATTGTGAAAAAATGTGTCATGTTTTTAAAAAATTATCGCAATTTGTTTTTTGAAAAATTTAGAATCTCCCCCTCCTCCTCCTTTTCCCCCTCTTTTTTTTTTTTGCCAAGGAGCGTGAAAGGAAAAGTGAAACTGCCACTGTGATCCATATTATTTTTCAAAACTTTTCATAGAGTTTAAGGCCAGAAGGGATCATTTAGTCTCACCTCCTGTACACAGGGCCATTCAAGTTCACCCAGATACCCCTATACTAACACAAAAGATTTCCATTAGACTAAAACATTTCATTCCTTGGGAGCCTAACTTGTGTGCCAGAGAGAGTAAACAGGAGAGATGAATGACTGAGGCCCCTGCAACTTCTCCAATTTTTGAAAACTTATGGAATTTAATTTGTCCTTTTGCCCCTCTGTCTGCAACTTGTCCAACGTTGAGGAAGTTTTGAAAAGTGGCAAAAGGAAAATGAAAAGAAAAACGAAGTGAGAAAACCCCCAAGCCCTGGTTCATTCTCTTGTATTCGGCGGCAGAAAGGAATAAAGGAAAAAAGGAGGAGCGAGACGGGGATAAAAAACAAACTCTGACCTTTTGAAATGTCCAGTTTTGACAAAACACTGGAAAATAAAAAATAACCCCCCCTCCCCCCGAACAACTCAGCTTTTCAGGTAAGTTTTCTTTAGGAAAAAACAACAATTTTTCATTCAAAAAAAGTTTCTGAATCAAAAATTCTGACCAGCTCTATTCCGAGGAGACATACAGGGCTGAGATTTTCAAAGGAGCCAAAGAGAAATTCAATAGGAGATAGGTGCCTAACTCCCTTGGGCTGTGATTCTCACAGACGTCTAAGTGTGGCGCTACCAGGGAACCCAGTGACTAGGGGACTCTGGGTGTTTTCACCAGCCCTATGGTTTAAAGGACTGCGGGGAACAATCTAAAAGCTATTTGTTAACCTTCCGATCGATTGGATAACAGGAAAAGGCAGGGGAGCTGTAGATTGCTCCTTGCCACCTTTTATTTCTGTGTTAAGACTAAATATCAATGCTTCCGACAGAATAAATAACCGGGCTACAGTACCTGACACTTTAGCAAGGGGTGGATCCCTGGCAGTGCCAACCGGTCTTCCGCTAGGTCGTATATCAGCTGAAAAGAATGGGCAAAACCGCAGCAAATTAATATTACGGGATGCAGAAGTATGGTTCAATCCCTTCCCTTGTGGCAACACAGGATGGATGCGTGGGAGTCGCATCACGCTCGTTTCCCAGCGCTCAGATATTTGTGACAGCTCAGAAAGGAGCAGCCAGAGGAGATAAACATCGAGCTAACATTTCTCATGCCCACAGTGTGCATGCTCACCCCCAGTAACTGGCACCCCAAAAAGCCTCCCAAGCAGCCTGTTGGTGGCTGGAATAGCCATGGGATCTGGAATTCCCCTCCTATCCATCTGCCTCTCTGTGAGGAATCGGTTTCTGTTGGGACTTTAACTAGGGTTCTTCAGAGCCAAATGCCACTGCAGGTAAAACAGAGAATCTCCTTCAGCTGCTAGCCCTGGTGTCTATGAGCCTGATTCTCCTGGCATTGAAGCCTATGACAGTGTTTTCCTTGACATCATCGCAATTTGGATCAGGCTTTATATGTTTATACAAGACCTGCAGTCACGAAACAACAAGACCATTGCCAGCTTCTCTCAGATGTATCTTGGATGTTGTGAGAGAGCAAATTCCCCTTGGATCACAACTCCTCATCACTGTCGCAATGGGATGGGCTTCAAGACACAACCCAAGCCAATCGGTCCCTTCCCTCCCTGCAGGCTCAGGGCTCTTACCAAGGCAAATGGGCGGTTTCCCTGTCCAGCTGCCATCCGCTTTGCAGGTTCTGTGTTCGGATCCTCCCGTGAGATAGTACCCACTCTGGCAGGAGTAGATCAAGGTGTAGCCCAAGGAGGGCAAATCTAGGGCACCTACATTAGCATGGGACGGGGTCTCTGGCTGTTTGCAGTGATGAGCTGGAAAAACAGAAAGGGCGGAGATGAGAAGACCTGCCTGGATATTGACACAAGGGGTAAAATCCTGACTCCAGTGGGAGCTTTGCCATTGACTTCAGTGCGGTCAGGATTTAACCCAAGGGAGTTTTGTCCTGCTTAAAACTCTCGGAAGCCCTTCCGTGAAGATGACAAGGTTGGGCATTTCACAGATATAGGGAATTCAACAGGCCAAAGACGCCTGCCTTAATAGTTGGACGCCCATTTCTTTGAACGCAGAGCACCACTTTCAGCAGGTCCCCTGAATCAGAGCCTGTGCGCTCCCAAACGCTTCTGCAAATGGTATCAGCGAACAGCAGGATTCCTCTGGGAACGCTCAGAAGTGCACCTCTATGGGCAGAAAAAGCCACACTGCCGGGATTCAAGTTCACTCTCTGATCCTACGTGATCAGTTTATGAGTCAACCAATGAGCTTCCCAGTTAGCGGCACCTCCAATTCCAGCAAGGATTTGAGAGCTGAGCCCTGTTCATCCCACACTTCTTACGTCCTCCTCAGTGACAAAGATCCCCAAATCGGAACTGTGCTGAAGAGACCCTTGCTGATGCACGAGGCAGAATAGAATTCAGTTCATTCTCCCACCTTGCACCTTGAAGGCAGCAGGCACACGATGGAATACATGGGGCAAGAAGGGGCCATTTTTACACACTCCCCTATCGGAACCTAACTATGCTTGAAAAAAAAGCCAAGAAAGAAAATAATCTAATCTCCCCCATGCCTCCTCTGGCCGTAGTCCCAGCATTGTGTCATCATGTTAACATGCAGCTAGAAAATGGCCTGAAGGCAAAGCCTGCTTTAATCTTGAGTTACTTTTGCAGAAGAACATCGAACCCTGCTAAGGCTGTGATCGTATCAGTGGTTCTACATGGTGGCTGAGTGATGGATTCTCTCCTTATTTCTCCTCTGTTCCAAGGATCTCTATTGGCTGGCCTTCTAACTAATAATTTCTACCTACCTGTCTGTAGAATCACAGGGTCAAATCTTCAGAGGTGCTGAATACCTGTGTTCCCACAGTTACTCAGAATCTTTCAGGGTTTGGCCCTTAGATATTAGAAATCTCTGACATCATCTTGTGTGTGTGTGTATGTGTGTGTGTATGTGATTTACTGCTCTATGCAGTCCTGTTGTTAATCATACCACCAATTTCCTTGGGGGGGGTTACTAAACACACCTAATAATCTCATTGGTAGGAAGCTTTCCCCAAACCTCCCTCTGATTTCTCCCTTTCTGTGGATCTCAAAGCACTTTGTAAACATGAATGAAGCCACAACAGCCCCTGTGCAGTGACTATTACTGTTATTATAATCTAAATTTTCCAGATGGGGAAACAAAGACAGAGAAATGACTAGCCCGAAGTCACACATGCCCTATGCTCATCAGTAGATGATAATTCAGCTTTCGGCAAATTAGAGTAACAGCACCTAATTCTACTCCTGTAGATTGCACTGACAGAGGAGGCTTCAAGAAGAACTGATAGATGGCAACTCAGTATTTCTCCCTGTTATAAGCAAGCAACAGAAACATTTTTGCTTCAACTCTCTTAAGAGCAGCAACTAACTACCACTCACACCCATCGCTGCTTCTTCATACTCAGTGTCTTCCAGCCCAGCAGCAAGGGAGGTGAGTTTGTAAGCTAAGGAGAAACACCGCTCTCTGACAGGGCGAAGCAGCCACACGGCACACAATTGCATCTTTCTCCTCCGATTCTCCATGTTAGGAATTTTAACGGCTGATGCCGATTTAAGCTACCTCAGGTAGGCACACCTTGCTCTAACGACAATAAACATCTGAAATAACCTGCTGAAGAAGGCCAAGAACACAGTCAAGAGAATTCTAGGAGCAAGGGAGTGAGAGAACAAGACCTTGGGATTAAAGGGAACTGGGCTATGAACGACATTTTCCTGTTCCTTAAAGGGCCCAATCCAGCACCTGTTGGGAATTTTTTCCCATGGACGTCCATGGCGGCGGGATCAGTCTCAAAGCAATTTATGGCTTTGAGTAAATCCCATGGTCTGAAATTAAATTCAGTGTGAGGCCAGGTGTTCACACACCACGGTAAGGAAAGTAGCGTAATGATCTGAGTAGAACAGAATGGCACAAAATCCCAATCCACATTTGGTAGGAGATGCCCCACCCCCATCCGCAGCTCAAAGGAAGAATACTAAGGTTCTCCATGCCACAAATTGCCAATCCCTACCCCGTCGAAGGACCTGTTTTCACGTAACCCCGATTGCTTCCCTTCTCAGTTAAGGGCCTATGCTTACAGTATAACCTTCAGTGGGGGCATCTCAACATCTTCAGAGCGCAGAGAAAGAGACACCTGCATTAAAGTCATGTGTCCCCAACCATACGTGGCACTGCCTGCCAGCACCACACGAAAGTATATGTCTTCACGGCAAGCAAAAGCTGCGTTCTAAACCTGCGTGAGCTAACGCGGGTTAAAACAGCAGTGAGGACTCAGCAACTTGGCTTTTGACCGGGGTTAGCAGCTTGAGTTCAACTCCAGACTCCCCAGTAGGCTTGAACTGAAGCTGCTAACCTGAATTCAAGGATGAGCTGCTGGGACTTCAGTGCTGTTTTAATCTGAGTTAAGAACACACCTTTTTTTTTTTTGCAGTCAAGACATACCCCTCAGCAGGTTTAGTTCTTGCAAATTGTGTAGCTTTTCAGTCGACATTGGGCCAATACAGAGTTATTATAATAAGTGTATGTAGTACCTGCACTTACAGAATTACATTAACTGGATAAGGTCATGGTAATAAGTCACCCCAGAAGGGGAAGGAAGAAGAATTCTAATATTTCTGATGAGGTGCTAGATGCCATGATACCAAATTAGAGCTCAATACGTTGAATTAAATTCCTCCCTGTATAACGGGGAGAAGATGGTGGAGAACTGAACGAGATAACTACAATTTATTCAAGATCTACAGAAACATCATCCCACTGACGTGGTCTTCTGGCTGAAGAGTATTACTTGGTCCCTCCAGCCTGAGATTCTGTGTCTTGGCCATTAAATACAGTTGCAAAAGTATGAAACACACCAAGCCTCATCTCAGCACAAGATCAAACTCTTTTGCTGAAGGAAAAAAAAAATCACCAGCAAACAAAGCTGGCTGTTCTCTGTTCTCATCTGCTGTATCCATGACACCAGAGAAGTGGTCTGCAGTTTTGCAACAGACAGTCAGAACATATGATATTTCAGCGGCCCCTGCCCTCTAACGCGGAACGGCCAAAGTTTCGCTGTGTAAACCACATGGCCAAAGGAGTTTGTTGCACAGACAAAGCTTCCCCGTGACACTTACGAACACAATCGGGCTGTACTCCACTCCACGTCAGGTTGGGGAGGCACGTTCTAGTGGTTGAGCCTTGGAGCAGGTACCCTTTCTGACACCTGAAGAACATGATGCTTCCCACCTATCGCAACAAAAGATAAAGATAAAGAGCTGGATTGTCCAGTGTAATCGACCAGTTGACACACACTGTGTTCTACGCCAATCCCAGAGTGTTCAGAGCTCTTGGAAAAAACTCTGCGTTAAGTGGGCACAGTGCTGCTCCATTCATAGAGGCGAGTGTGGCTTTTTTGTCATACAATTACCCCCAAATTAGCAGCATCACAAGTGATTTACAACTGATCGAAATTTTTCAAAATGTTGATTACAATATTCATCAAAATTTTGTACATAAAAAAATCCAGGAATAAAATTTCATTAAAATGTTTAGTCTACGTTTCACCTACTCTGGTGTTATTTATTACAGTAGCCCTCAGAGGCCCTGGTCAAGATGAGGGCCCCATTATGCTAGGTGAAGTGCAAATGCACAAGAAGATATATGGTCCTTGCCTTAAGGAACAATGTTTATTTTCCTTATGATAATTGTTTAAAGGGACATTCAAAATAAATAATGATAATAGGAAACATCCCTTACTTACATTATCGATGCCACCTTGGCTTATGGACACTGAAAAGGATTCTAAAAATCTAATTTATTTTTCACCAGTGTTATTTATTTTTCACACTTTGTTCTACTGGGACAGCAGGGCCAGACTAGTCAGTTTCAGGTCCTGTTTTCATAGGCTGCTGGCATGATGCTATTTCTTTTGGGTTTCCATCATTGCCAGCAAATGTTTCCTTTTAAAGATAGATTAAAAATTAAAAAAAAAATGTGAAATCACTTTTCACTTCTAAATTCTATATAAACTCTGCTCTTTTTTAGTTTGATTTTTGCTGTTGGTGGGTTTTTGTTGCTTAAACATTTTGATCATTAAAGAAACCCCCACAACTAACAAACTATCAGAAACATTATTTCAGATTTTTCCATGGAGGTTCAAGATACATAGTGGCATGTAATTCTAGCCCCCTCTTAAATCAAATGGGCATTTTGCCAGGACGTCACCCATGATCACAGGGATTAGAAGGAAATGATTGACTGAGGTGTACACATCTTTCTGACTCCAATTATCACAACTTCCAGGCATTTGCATGTGTGGGTGCTTACCAATCTTTTTTGCAGGCTAAACATTCAAAGCCAGCTGGAAATTTGGTACATTTGATCATCTTATCCACCTCTCACAAGGGCAGAAGTAACATAAGATTTTCCCCTGCACTTTCTCCCACACAGTACCACCTCCTCATCAGCCAATCAACAAACATGCTGATTTTGTGATGTTTCACCATGTGCAGGCTCTTGCGGGTTTCTGCCTGGCTGATGATGACTGGCTCTCCTTAACACAGCCCAATAGTGCAGTCTCATTCACAGCATGGGTACCAGCGCTGCTCAGCTCTCTTGCCAACACCACTTACCAAAAAAAAAAAAATCATCACACTTGCGGCATCTCCGTATTAATGAGGACCTAGAATTAACACACTAAACCCCTGGATCAAGGTAACAAATTAGTAGCTTTACTAAAAAAATCCACTTTCGGAGGATAATCCCTCCTCATGTCCCACCCTAGCATGTAAAGTGTCTTGTGTAAAACACAGGATGGAAATCCACAGGTGGAACATGGAGGGGATCTCTCCATGACACTACATTGATTTCTTCCCCCATCAAGCCTGAGATTAGCAAAGCCACTTAAATGATTTGGATTTAAAAGTAATGGAAACGGGGCATGCAATGCTAATACTAATTCCACTAATAATAAATCTTCGTTAACAGCGTAATTAACAGCATAAATCTAATACTTAAACACACTGAAGGCTCGCTGTGGAATCATTGCACACTCTGGCAAGAGCCCATATGCATGAAGTCTAATTGAGGTCCCAGGGACTTCTTGAGCAAGTCAGTGCTAACCGACAACAGTCCAGGTTGCACAGTCTACGCAACTTGCACTTGTGTAATGGATAAAGAGACATGGGGATATAATGGTAATTACATTACCTGATAACCTTGGGAATTGTTCTGCATTCCAAAGAGAGGCATACCAGGGTCTGCACATGTAGTGAGAGTTGGATCTTAAATAGAAAAAAACCCGAACACAGCCATATTAAAAGACACTGAGGGTGTTAGTGAAATCCATCCCAGAGCTATGCATCCTCCCTGCTCGCTCTACAGCTGTTTCAGTTTCCTTTTCACGTGGGACTTACGTATTTTGCAACAGAACTAATATGTACCATCAGAGAGAATTAAACAGCTATTTCTGTCTCTTAGCCTGTGGTGGGTCCAACACAGTGTAACAGGGAAGCATTACATCCCTCGGGGAAAAATAAACAAGACAAAAATCCACCAGTGGTGTATATTTCCCTCCCTTTTACAGTTCTACACACCATTCGCAACAGTTAATTTAATACATTATTAGACCTGGGATCCATGCAAGAGCAGGTACTGTGGCATCCCAGGCTGGCCTGGGCGCATTCCAATAGCACGCACCAAAGCTGCAGCAGGAGTTCCTAATTCACCTGGCCGTAGTTGAGGAAAGTGCAAGAGGGGTTGGAAAAAAGTAGTAACTTAAAACAGGAACCATGTTTTATTTTTTTTGGTAAAAAATCCTCCAAAAAATCCCATTTTTCAACCACCTCTAGAGAGTGTCTTTAAACCCGTGGGTAAGCAGGACCCAAGTCCCACAATTTAGAGACACAGACAGTTCCCCCAGCTGCACCTGGCACCACGGAATGTCTAACAGACTGTTCCGTTATCACTGTCTGGGCGGGATGGGAGATACAAGCATTTTTAAAGGCATATTGGTAATGTCTCCCCCATCTGGGCATTTCAGGTATTACAAAACCCTTTCCCAGGCCATTTGGACGATGCCGAGATGTTGTCACTTTGCGCACTGACGTGCAGCCTCTTGGTTTATTGGTCATTTTCTCTCTATCAACAGGGTTGTTTAATCTCATTTTCTAATGCTCCAGGCAGGGTTTACACAGGGAATAATAAAGTGGTTTAATTCCAAGTTCCATGCACGGCCCTGGAATAGCTGGATTCTGCTACAATAATCTGCAGTGAAACAGGTCCTGGTCTTGACATGTAGGTCCCATCTGTGCTATAGTTATTATGGTACTGGGTCACCCATATGCAAAGCAGTTGTGCTCTGACGTGACCTTTTGGTTTTGGCCTATGAGAGGCACTAGCTCCCTTTATATCTTCTCTGCCCCTCTGCGGTCGACAAGCAATGTTATGAAAGTTCTTCGGTGTGGTTTTCCATCAGGATTCTGCTCGGCTGCCTCTGTCACCAAACACTCATCTCAGAACCCTGCTATTTCATGGTGATTGATGGTGACTGGAGATGTTAATGCATCTCAGATATATAATCTCGCTTTATGCCTAGTTTGGTCTCAATCCATCAGAAGATGGATACATGCAAGTCAGAAATACCTGCCATTGTCATTACAGCATATATCACTTTCTTCTTCCAGTGCGTAGACAAGAGCTGTGAATCAGTTGAATGAAAGCAGAAATGTATCAAGTTTGTCCTCGAGTTCCAAACTGATCAAAGAAGCTGTAATCCCTGCCTGATAGGAAGCAGCAGCAAGGCTGACTGGGAGACGAAAAAACAAACCAACCCCAAACCAACCAAACACACAAGCAAAGATACTGAGGATGGACAGTCCCCTGCTGGATCCATTGGGGAAGCAGCACTGGCTGACAAAGTGACATTTCCTTGCAAACTCTGTGAGCTTTTGTGACAGGCCAGAGTGAAGCTGAAAAGCCCCCTCTCCTGTTGTGGGATGAGAATGGATGAAATGTTTGGAACAGGAGCAGCTCTGAATAAGACTCTGCCCAGCAATGGGCTGAGAACAGCTGATATGGATGGATCAGTAGGTGACCTGGGTGTAAAATCGGCTGTGGGCAATGTACATGGGCATTGCATTCAGGCCTTGATCCCGAGTCCTTGAGTCGGGCTCAGCAGGAATAGGCAGTGCACAGATGCACAGAAGTTTAAACACTAGCCAGAGCCGTGTGCACTGAGCAGAAGTAAGTCACAAGCTCCCTGGGTGCTGGGTCCCTCGCGTGCAAGAGCACAGGATAAAAACAGGGGGTGTGATTGCGACATTAGCAATACTAGCACTAATAGGGGCTCAGACCACTTGGTGAGGTCCTGGTATAAATGCACAGAACAGGCAGATGTCAGCAGACAATGGGAGTGCATGCAGACCCTCCATAATGCCGGATCAGGGTCTCCTGTGGCCAGGATCCTGTTCCTCACCCCTGTTTACACTGAGCTGCTATGTGAAGCACTCTGCACCACACTGAGCAAGATCAAACCTTCTCTGGTAACTCTCTCCCTAAGCTAAAAAGAGACTCAAATGAATCGGATGTATCCAGACATAGGAAACACACAGTGAGAAAAGCCCTCACAATCAAACACACAGCAGGAGCAGAGATCACTCCCTCTCCTCATGGCGGCTAAGGGGAAAAGGGCACACCAATGCTGTAACTAACAGGCCCGGAGTTTTATTCCTTATGACCTGACTAATCAGCCTCTCCATACAGCATCCTTACGTGCTTCCCTGAGCTCTCCGCAGGTCCTTGGGAACCGCACTGAGTCAGTAAACAAGGGATACAAAGTGCAGCCGGTCTGGGGCTGCAACACACAAGCTAATTCATTTCACTTATTCAGCTCTGCTGAGCTTTTGTCATTTATCACCGGTGCGGTTTCCATGGCATCTGATGGAGGCCCCCCAGATAAATCAGAGTGTCTAAACTCACTAACTAACTAACTAAAATGAAGTCCCATCCCACAGATGAGGTGGAGGCTGATGGATCATGCCAGGTGAGGTGTATTAAATCCGGGTCTCCGGGCTGTATTTTGGGGACCTGAGAGCCCGGCAATCTAATGAACCTCGAGATCGGACGGGATCTGAATAAATAATGCTTTTTTATCGTCCGCCTGGACTGGAAATAGACATGCTGGATCAAGGTTTTCACAGGCAGACAAGTTTTTTCCCTTCCTGTGATTTGTACTAGGGAGACAAATTTGAAGGAGGAAAATAAATTTTGTTGGCAATATAAACGACTGTGTTATTGCGCTCTTTGATGCTACACTCTTCCAGAGGTGTGGATGCCACATCCTGAGCGTATATTACAGGGCCCTGAATAAGGACTCGTGGAGAAGTGATGAAACATTGGAGGTGAACCCAGCTGTGGTAGTTAAATGCCAAGATGCTCTGGTGACTGGCGCTACATGCATAGCTAATGGTACATGTATACTTGGCTAACTTGCTAGATTAACGCTCATGAATGGTAGAATGAAAACTGATTAGTCCTTCCTCATCACACCATCCCACATATGAGTCAAGGATGCGATTGATGGCAGGTCAATTTAGAACAATGCAGCGTCTTTGCTCCTGGTGCCCGGATAATAAGGTGAGGGTGGCATTAGAAATGGATAGTTAGATGGACAAGTTAGAGGGATAGACGGCATGTCGTCAGCCCATGGAATTCATTGCCACAGAGGCCTGAGTCAACTACGGAAGCTAGAAACAGATGAGAATGATCTGACTACTAATGATTATGTACTGCCCTGAGCTTCCATAGGGCCTTGGAAACCACTGGGAAGTGACAGACAAGGGGTTTGTTAGGGGTATGGGGATTTGTATCCAAGTCAGCAGCTCAACTCCACAGCTACGCACAGTAACTCGTATGGTTCTGTGGACTCCTATGGACAGCACCGTTACCTTTCCAGAGGTCTCCTGTTCTGCTGGGAGCAGCTGCCATTTTGGGTCCCATTCAAATGCAGCATGTGACAGAGGACACACACGCTGCACTTTACTTTGTTCCATCGGGAGCTCTTGTGACAATCTGGCCCCGGTTGTGGATGCCGAGCACTTCTGGAAACGTGGCCCTGACTCCCATCGGCAAAAATCTCCCACCGGTTCCAGGGACTGGGACTTTGCCATGAAATACGGATGGCCGGTGGGGATGGCCAATAGGCAGAGCAAGCGTCTGGGGCCGGGAAGATTGCAAGTGAGGTAAACCCACACCCAGATCTGTGCTGAGATGTAATGGGGAGGAGGGTCTGACAAGTTAGCAGAAGGAAGGTGAATTTGCCATGTGCTGGTCTTCTCTGCAGAAGAAGATCCACTATCTTCCTCCAGCTCTAACCACAGGGGACAGGGCCGAGTAAGTAGGAGAAATTGGGGAAGAGAGACTGAGTGGATTGATGGGGGAAGGGGCAATTGAAGCTTTGGAATGAGAAGTCAGATTGAGGATGCTCCCTTACCTATGCAGCTGGGCTGGGTTCCACTCCACGTCCCATCAGACTGACAGAACCTCCGTGCTGAGCCCACCAGCACCAGTGGGGACAGGCAGGAGAATGAAACAGATGAGCGGTAAGTGAATCCTCTGTCTTCTCTCCTGCCTTGAGCTGGTGTCCCGGGGTCACCACAGAACACAGCTAGAAAAGCCAAAGGGTAGTCAGAGGATGGCGACGAATCTCAGTAAGGGCAAATAGTGTTAATGGGTTAAAGACAACCCCGGCTTTCAAGCGCTGCGATGGCTCAGGAAATTACTAGTGGCAGAAGGTGCGCTGGCTGCTTTCTGCTCACTTCTGTCTTTTTGTCAATTGCTGTTTAATTAACTTTCACTTTCCAACATCTCCCAGCAGGGAGGAGGAACAGACGGTTTGGATCCTTTTTTTATTGGTCTTTTTTCTGCACAATGGTGTGCTTAACTTTGACTGTATCTTTAATTGCACAAGGTTAAATTGCCACGCGGTGCCGTGTCAGACGTAAAGCCCGTTAATTATATAATAGCCGGGGAAAGGCGTAAGGAACGCGGTCGGGTCTTTGTGCTGTTTAATATGAAAATGGCTATTGTGGAGCTGCCAAATACTCAAAGCTAAAATCCGGCTTTATCATTCTGAGCTGTTTCACTAATCTGTATTGTATCACACACGCAGGTTTTCATCCAGCCACAGGGCCCTGCCTTTGCTACACATTCCAAGGCTTGCTGTAACACTACGGGGCTCTTTTCATGTAAGGCCTTCGCAGGCTGCAGGGGCCAGAATTTCAGAAGAGCTCAGCTCCAACGGAGGCACTTAAATCAGGGCCAGACTTTCAGAAGTGCACAGCGCATCGGGTGCTTGGTGGGTGTTGGGGGTCTTTTGAAAATCTGGCCCCCATTTTGCATGCTAAGCGGTTGGAAAGCTGGGTCCTGATCGATTATCTTCACACCACTCCTCTAAGGTGGCGATGAGTGTCTCCATGTTACAGAAGGGGAAACTGAGGCACACAGCAGTTGGGTAACTTGCAGGGCAAGCAGGTGGCAGGGATGGGGAGAGCACCCAAAACTCCTGGCCCTGTCATTCAGAGCACCACACTTCTTCCTTTTCACCAGCATGCTGCCATCCAACTCTGTCCCAATGGGGTGACGCCCTTGCCTCACTGAAGTCAGTGGTAAAATTCCCATTGATCTCAGTAGGGTCAGGATTTCACCTGGGGTCAAGAATCATTGGAGTTAGGTCTCCAAACCCATATGAATGTTTAATGCCCCATGGGGAAAGTCCTTGTCTTGTGAGGATGGGACAAGGATTTCCCCCTGAGGCACAGACATAGCTGTGAGGGATTGGGGGCGGGTCTCAAGCCTGGGTCCCCAAACAGTCCTCAGACCACAGCCACCACCCAGCACCTCACTGGTACTAACAGGGAGTGTGGGCTGGTGGACCCTACCTAGGTCACCTTAGGCACCGCCCACAAAGCTCCCAATTGGAGCACACGTCTGGCCTCTTTGATTGGCTCAGACTCACTATTTAAGCCAGAAGGAGGCACAGCAAGTTGTCTGAGTAACTATTTGAATCCCTGGCTGGTTGCAACATTGGACCCCTGCCTTCTTGCCTGACTCCTGAGACCTGCCTTGTTCCTGATTCCTGACTTCCTGTCGTGTTCTTGTCCTACTTCCTTGTTCCAAATCCCTGCCTGCTACAGCACATCCCTGGCTACGGATTCCAGCTCCAATCCTTGGCTTGGTTCTTGACTCTGCCTCTGACCTCCTCTTCCTGGTGTCAGGCTCCTGCTCTCACCACTAGGTCTGACCACCCATGTCCTGATCTATGACAATAGCTAATTCCCTTTATTTGAGAAACAATGTATAAAATCCCACCATGAGTTTCATCTCCCATCAGGCACACCTTTAATGGACGGTATTAACAACTGGGTCACTATCCCTAATATCTCCTTCCAAGCTGCAATTCACCCTTATGCACCAGGCAATTTCCAGACCAGCAGCCAAGGTTATGCTTTACAGAAAAGTGTTTTGCCTTTAATTCAAAATATGTCCTGCTACTGTGGGTGCATGCATGAGCCATGATACTACCTGAAGGTTGGGGGAATAAGTCAATCACTAATTGTGTATGGGTGGGAAGAAACTTCTCCCATGGGCAGGTTATGCCATAATTGTCCATTATGGAGATTTCATACCTTTCTCTCAAACGTCTGGTACTAGCCAATGCTCGAGAGAAGATACTAGATTGGACGGACTATTAATTGGATCAAGAAAGACTAATCCTTTGGAGGTGGTGGGACACAGGGGGGTTGGAGTTTAAGGCTAGCACTCCACCCCCTTTGCACATGAATACACATGGATGTCTGCTTACGAAAACACTGTGGCAGTTCTCCTGTCCATGTCCCATTCCCTTCACAAGTCAGGACGGCAGGTAGCGAGAGCTGGTATCCTTCCAGACAGGCATAGCTCACGCTTGAGCCCCAGCTGAAATCTGAGCCCACGACTTTCCCATTGGGGATGACTTGTGGGGATTTACAGGTGATAGCTGAGCAGCAAACAAAAAGCATATTCAGTTCTAATGACTTCTCAGCGTAGTTATTTCCATTAACAAACAAATCCACATAGGATCAAAGTTACTTTCTGTGAACTGAATTCATCACAGGGAATTTAGCTAGAGGGGGTCTGTGCACACTTTCTGTTATATGCATGTGTGTTTGTGTATCCTGGGATTTTTTCTTTGAGTTTTAGGGTCAACCAAATCCCAAACCTCAGAGTCAGATCAGCAGGCTTTTGCTAGCTTCCACCTAAGATTATGAATCTGATCCTGGCTTAGTGGGAACATCACCCCAGGTACTCCAGAAGCTTCACAGATATTGGAAAACCTAGACAAGTTTCAAATTAGCGATTAACTCAACAACTAGGTTGAATTTTGCCTGGTTGGAAAGTTTTATAATACTCTGCTTTCAAGTGCATATGAGCACGGGGCCAGATTCTCAGCTGGTGGTGTAAATCAACGTAGCTCCCAAGTGAGAATCTAGCCACATTGTGTCTTGCTACATTAACTCAAAGTGGCAAGAAGAAAAAAGAAGGAAGCGTTTATCTTCACAGCCTTGCAGGGGAGTGAAGTATTTAGGGAAGATCCCAAGTGACCTGCATTTCTGACAGGTGGACCTTAAGAACTTTGCAGTCTGAGATCAGACAAACATCCAGACGCTGCTTCACATTTTGTCAGTACCCCTGGGTCAGCAAAACACTGACAAAGAAATCAGCCTCTCTTGAAAGATGCCCAGTGCTTCCGCATTCTGATCAGAAAAGCAGAGGCAACCACAGCTCTGAAAAATAATACAAGCAGGGGGTAGAAAAGCTTTCCAGACCTTTCGGGAGGCCGAAGAAAATGCTTCATTCAGGTTTGATTTGAGTTTGGGGTGAAGATTTGCATATGTATGCAAAGTGCTTCATCCATTCATAATGAGGGAGATTCAAATCTCTTTTACAATGGTGTAAATCCCCAATAATGCCACTGAAGTCAGTGGACGTACTCCAGAGTTACACGGGTGCAAATGGGATCAGAATCTGACCCTTAGAGGCTACCCCAGTTAGGAGAAAGCTCTGTTTTAGAGGGTGCTTGCTGTCCATGTTTGATTTCAAATAAAATGTGGCTTTTGTATATACATACTTTTTATTTTTAAATGGACACATTTGATCTTTAAGAGGGGCCACCGGTTCTTCAACTCTCCCTTTCAAACCATGACATGTCCAAAAGGAAGCCAGGCTGGTTCTGAGGTTTGTTAAGAATGGTTTGCATTAGCTCTACCATCACACACTGTTCTGTTGATCGAAAGCTGTTGCATCACAGATTTAGGCTGAGATTGTCAAAGGAACTCAAGGGGGTTGGGTGTGGTTAGCGCTCAGCTCTGTGCAATACCAAGGTGGAGAAAGTGGCTCAAGACAGAGTGAAAAACCATTAAACATCAAACACCTCTGATCATTAGTAAATGTGCAAAGAAGAAACTATGGCAAACACATGAAAACTATGTGACTCTTAAATCTGAGCTACTGTAGGATGGACGGATTACCCCAGTGTGAAAGTTGCCCTGCAGACTAGAGTATATACACAGCTCAACAGCACTTTAGCATGGCAGAGCTATAATACCGTCAATCATTTCTACAAGAAGTACTTACGAGTGTAATGCAACAGTTATTGGAACCTGAGATATTCATGCAACTGGATTAGTAAGTCATAAACCATACTTAAGAAACCATAAACTGCACAGGTTAAGCATTTTGCAGCGGCTGGGTAATTTCAAAGTACATCACTACAAGGTAAAGGCATGGATTATTTATGTCTTCTAAACCACAGTGCAAGTTCCACACTGTGGTGGCTACTTTTGGCTCCTCTTGTGCATTGGGATGATTACAACGATAGATTCTGCAGCCCACTTTTAATCAGGCTGGGGCCGATCTTCCCTCCTACTGCACGTCATGCATACAATTGGGCTGCCCAGAGGAGCCGGAGTGGGTGCTACCTTTAAAAATCATTTATTGCGCGCGCTCCTGCAAGCCTTCTGTGTTCTGTGCATCTTGACCTCCTGCTGTCTGTCAGGTGACACTAACAGGGCAAATGTGACAATGTGCATTGTGCCAAGTTTCCCTCCACTAAGGAGAGTGAGCTGCATGCAGTAACCACGTGCAGTTATTTACACCAGGGCAAAGGAGGTGTGTGAGGGCACGGGGAAAGCCACATGCTTCTAACTCAGAATGGAAACACTTTGCCCTGTTGCAGGGCAGTGGAGAATCAGATCCAGGTTCTCCTAGAAGGCAGCAGATTTACCTTCACTGGCCATGCTGAACCACAGTCCAGTGAATGTCCTATTTGTGACTGTTTGGCTGCACGTGATGTATCATACAGTGCCTGGGCAATTTGAGTAAATGGTATCCCTGCAGGGTAAATATAGGAGTATTTCTTTCTTTTAAACCACAGTACAGGTTAGATGGTCATTATTTTGGGGCCTACTCAGCATAATTTGCTTGAATGAGTGAGGAGTTGCTATGGTTCAGAGCCCTTTAACTCCCACTGATGACCAGTTACTCACCAGTAGTTCCAGTGACTCCTCATATAATTGCTTCATCAATAAGAGCAAAGAGTTCAGAGTCTGGCCCCATGTAGTCATGTGGCACTTTCGCAGTAAAGCTTACTAAGATATCATTAGTTACAGGAGCCTTGAGGCCTGTAACCTAATATCCTCAGACATTTATAGTAAACGGGGTCTCACCCTTGCAGACAGGTTTGGTGCCATTCCAGGTTCGGTCTTTTGTGCAAATCAAAGAGGACGCCCTGTCCGACTCCACCATGTAGCCAGGAATGCACTGAAACACTACCGTTTTATTGTAGTTAAAGTCATTTCCCAGCCTAAAGCCATTGGCTGGTACACCAGGATCCCCACAGTTTATCACTGGGAAAGGAGAAGATGCAATGGTTAAATTTTCTGGTGCACATAACATGTCTCAAGCATATGGATATGCAATGGCTAGAAACCTCACAGTCCCCACTATCTTTCAACGGATGATGGTGATCTATCAGCCACTGAGATGTATGGGCTACAGGGTAAACCAGGGAGCTGGCTCAACCAGGGCAAAATTTGGAAATGTGTGCGCAAAAAACTTTGCCCATGCTCAGTGGAGTGGACAATAATCATAACAAATGGCACTAAGGCCTAGCATTATGCAAAACGACGTGTTAATTAGCACATTATGGGGGCCCTGAGGTTTAATCATAACCAGTTAACATGCCTTTAAACATGACTTGTCCCTGTTTGTCCTAGAAGCTGTATGTTGTTTGCAGACAGAATACATTTTCCTAACACAGGCCTGGCCTCATCCGCACCTTTCATCTGTCATTCTAAGGACCTAAGTGAACACAATATATGTTCAACAAAAGCTTCTGAGCTATGGCCAAATCAGGGCACGTTCTGGGAGTTGACACACCATAGGGCAGGACTCCTTTATAGCAGAGCTTACGTCTAGTCATGAGATTTATGACTGCAGAGCATGTAGCTTAGCTGAAAAGAACACCCGAAGCTGGAGTATTCCATGAGGCACTCGGGGCCTCAAAGAGTTTGCACAAAGAATTATTTCCACTGGCAGTAGATAGTTTTATTACACTTCTGAACACAATGGGTTTACATGTGCATGCTGATGCCTGCAAGTCTTAAACTGGAGTCACATGCACTCTTTGAAAACCTAGCCCTAGTGCCTTATGTTTGTTATTTACCTTGTCTCCCAGGAATCCACTCAGATGCTCACCTGTACACTCAGGAGTGCTGCCTGTCCAGGTTCCATTGACAGTACAGTGCCTGCTTAGCACTCCCGTGGAATAATAGCCTTCCCGGCACTGATATATAATGGAGCTGGAGAAAACCAAGCCGTCATTAAATACAACTCTTGCGTTGCTTGGAGTCCCTGGGTTTCCACAAGATATAACTAAAAAGCCAAAATAGCAGAATTAGAAAAAAATGAAAGATGACCCTGATCTCAACCAAAGCAATTTAGCTGCAAAAAACTCTGGATTAATCAGTGGACCACATGCTGTTTTGGAGTGAAATCAACTGTACCTACCAATGCAAGTAAAGAATCCCAAGAGAAATGGACACACCTTGCCCTGGGAAACCACGAGGAAGCACATCTCAATGCTCTGTGACTTCTGTGGTGGGCGACTGAGAAGTTCTCCTGCACCAGAAGCTAATTTCTCCAGCACAAGATACTCCAGCACATACCCCATTGATTCCACACTGGGATTCAAGAACATATCCCCGCTGCACGCCTCCGGATTACAGGTCTCTACTGAATTGAAAGAGGTGCTGGTTTTATGCCCCTGGATACTGATCACTCTGTAGGATTGAGCCGTTAAATTAGCCGAACCTGACATGCAGCTCAAAGAGACAAAGCTGGGTTCTGGGTGGAATGATGGAGGAGGAGGTGGCACCTAGACAGCTCAGAACTAGCAGGTTATTGGAGTCTCTCATTGCTAGTCTGAATTCAAGCCCATATTGGTAGTGACCAAAACTGATAGCCATTGAATGATGGCTCAGTGAGCTGTGTGAAACAAGGTGGGTTCAGCCCAGTTTCTAGACAAACGGAGAAACTGGCGATGATTGTCACATTGGCGTCAATAGAGGAGCCGATATGGGCCATGAGACACCTTGTTTTCCCTTCAGGTGCTTCTTGCAGCTCAAGATTACGACACATCTGGGCATGGGAATCGGCACCCTGATCTGACTCCGAATGTCACAGCTGGCTTCATGTCTCTATCATGGGTTAAACCAAACCCTTAGGTCCCAGCATCTGTAGACAGTTAAATTCTTGGGATCTGAGCTTCATAGCTGGGACTCGTGTCTGCTTTGGAAGCCAATCTTTGCAGACTTCAAGGGAATCGAAGCAGCGGGAGACTCAGCTACCCTTCCATAATGGCAGCCGCTCCTGCTTATTGCCTGCGTATATCCAATTATGCTTTCAGCTGGGGGAGACTATTGCGAGGATACAATTATAGGTTTGTCAGCACCCAGGTTTTATGTCTAAAGTGCCTCAGTATCACTGCAATAAAAGGGCATCAGACTGAATGGCAGTACGCACAGTCCTGTCATGGCAAAATAAGTACCTGCAATAATTGCATCCAGCCCTCATTTACTGTGGAATTACAGTACATGAAAGAAAATCACATGAATCAATAAAGGCTTAAACCGTTTGTCTCTGACTATTTGACAAGGAAATTCCCCTGGCAATGCAGCACCATCTCGCATGCTGCAAGAGCATCAGTTTGGAAATAACAAGGTGCCCAAGTCTCCAGGCTCTATCGCTGTCCCCCAGACCAGACACCTGTGGGAATGGAATATTGCCTGCCATTCTCCACAGGTAAATGAATCTCACTTGGGTCACGGTCTGAATGCACTGTGCACAGCTGCTCAATGGAAGGAGAGGCCCCCTTCTTACTTGTTACTTGGTTTGCTGACAGCCGGTTAACATATGAGCTTGTCGGATGTGTATCTGTTTGACAGGGAGAAACTAATAACCATTCCAGCTTGTGTGCGCAGACATTTTGCATGGCACGAAAATCACGCGGGGTGCTCTCTAGTTACAGATTCCTCATGCAGCCAAAGTCTCAATGATACATAGTGTCATTTCCAATAAATGTGGGGATAAAAGTCAGATTCTATCAGTTTAGGAAAAGCACTGGATTAATATTTCACTGTCGTGTCTATGCATCATCCTCTCTCCCCCCCCACCTGCCTCGCGTACACACACACCAAAATACACACAGCCGATTCTAAAATAGCCACTGCTACAAAAATTAATTGTGATTTCGGAAAAGGTGTCAATGGGAAAGGAATGACGACGGTGCAATGATACGGCACAGTCGAGCACGTGACTATAGAGTAGTAATTCCAATCAGACGTCTGCCAAAAGCCTGCATTGCCCTGGATATAAAAGAGACCTCAAACTTATGGGCAAGTGCTCAGACTTGAAAGTCATATTTAAAATAACTCAGAGCCCAATCCAGGAAGCCACGATCCATGTAAAGAATTTCCCATGGCATTAATGGGAGCTGGGAGCACCTTGCACGATCAGGTGACAGAAGAAAACTGAGCAGCATTGGTGTTTGGAGGGAGCACATATCAAAATCAACCCCACTCCCCACCAAACAAGAAAATAATTCGACAAGCAAAATACATGGGTTGGGACTGTTGGTCTTGTTCCTTCTTTAACTGGAAAATATTTCAAGGGATGAGACCCATATAAAATGATAGATTTTAACAAAAAGGGTCAGATCCTCAGCTGCAACGAAGGAGTGCAAAGGTGTAGGGAGCCATGGCCCTGCCCCCTTTCCCTTGGCCACACCCCCACACTGGTGACAGGAAGGGGAGCTGTCGTGATGGCTCTGAACCGCCATCTCTCTAACCTGGGGTGAGCCTCCTGCAGCTTGTTACAGCGGCTGGATTGGTGCCAGGAGTGTGATGCAAAGCAGGCACACTCCCGCTCTGAATCTGGGTTTATAAATCTCCACCTGTATTACGAACAGCTTGTCAGACTGTCAAAACGGAGAGGAATTTAACGATCTAATTCACTTTTCACACTTTATGCTGATTATTTTCTTGAACTTCCCCTCAGCCGTGGAAAGTGAAATTAGATTGATCTGTTTAGTCAGTTTCACTTTCGGGGTCTAGCAATAATGATACCGTGCTGTTCTGTAGCGCCTTTCCTCTCAGGGTCTCAGTGCGCTTTCAAATGAGTAATGAATGATGCCCCCAAGGGAGGCATTATTATGCTGATTTTAACAGATGGGAAAATCAGGCAGGGAAAGATGAAATGATTTGGCCAAGATCACATAATGATTCGGTGGAATAGCTGGAAACTGAACCCAGAAACGCTGACTCGCTGTTCTCTGCTCTAACCACTAGGCACCTTCTCCTCACAGAGCTGAGAACAGAACCCAGGAGTCCTGACTCCCAATCCCCTGCTCTAACCACTAAGACAGCCTTACTGTATTCCAGAGTTAGCACAACACACTCTGGTTTGTGAGCAATACAGTGGAATGCTTACTACTAAAAATGATGTATATAGACACACACATCTAATTGCAAACATTTCTATTAATAACAAATTGTTGTAAATCTCTTCACCCCATATTTTTTTTGTTTCTGTAGCACACCTATATTTTGTGCCTATATTATTCTGATGGAGGCCCTTTGAAACCAACACGATAGACGTGGCTGTTAAAAGTAATCACCATTGCTGCTAAAGATAAGGAGAGAGCCCTGTGCCGGGGGGGAGATCAGGCCGAGAATTACAATGAGGAAGGCGAGCGTTGCTTGGGAAGAAATGGGACTTTATCATTTGTGGTGGTGCATGAGATTCACTAATGGGGTGGCTAATACCATTATGCAGGGAGACAGCAGCTCAGCTGTGAAACTAGCTGAGTGCCTACACAAGACAGTAACAGAGCATAAGCAGCATCCTTATTTCCCTGCATGAGTTATCTGCACTGGCCAGCAAAGTCAGAAAGAAGCCGGGTCAGATTAGAGAATCCAGATTAACACACAGACAAACACCAGACTGTGGTCAGACCCCTGAAACACACCTGTGGACCAGGATTTTGAAAAAAAACAAACTCAGCACCAGCTCAGGTATTCAATAGAGCTCAGTGCTGAGACTGTTTGAAAATCTGGCTGTAAATGGAGCAATGGGAGCTGGGCACTTGACAATCTGGCCATGAGCTCTTCTGAAAATGTTCCCACTGATGTAGTTTGGAAGTTGTAGATCCTTTCAACATGTAATTGTTTACCCTCGTTGCTGTTAAGTCAAGGGAAAGTTTGATTGTTTTCCTGCATGGCTTCCTACCTATTCATGTTGCGGTTATTAAATAAAGATGGCTACTAATCAAGAGTGACTTCAAAATGAAGGTGAGTAGTAACAGTTATTGGTATAGGAGTTTTCACCAGGTGGCGCTTGTGATGTTTCACTCCATATTCTTTATGAAAATATGCTTATGACATGAATATGACATAACAGATTCTTTATGCAAGATGGGTCTTGTAAGATATCGTTGGAAAGGTTATAATTTACTGAATGTGATTATCCAATTTGTATGCACATATCATTTCTGTATCTAAAGTTAGGAATATGGACTATGCAACAATTACAACTGGGTGTGTATTGGGAAGACATCCGCCAGATGACAGGCCATTACATTTGATGAGCCATCAGGAAGGAACAACAGAACCAGGAAGATACTAGTCTCTCCCCCTCCTGGGAGGTGTCCGGGGATGTAACTGTGACATTACTAGGTCAGGTGGTCTTGTCACCTGATACTAAACATTACCTGGGACTTGTAACTTTCCACTGGAAGGGAACGGGGGGGATGGGACGACGACAAAGGATTGCCACCTTATGTAAATCCTAGTTAAGTGTGGGGAGGAAGACAAACAGGACTCCTCTCCATGGCCTGTCTGCCCAAGAAGAAAGATGGCTAAAGACACCTGAAGGGAAGGCGGGAGGGGGTCCAGTTTGAAAAGAAATATAACTGGAACGCTGAACCACAGAAACTTTGCAACCTGCCTAAAATAACATTTAGGGTAAGAAATTACATTTTGTAACCCGTTTCTTAAATATATTGAACTTAGTTTGCGTACTTTGGTTTATTTGCTCAGTAATCTGCTTTGTTCTGTTTACTATCTCTTTAACCACTTAAAATCCACCTTTTGTAGTTAATAAACGTATTTCTTGTTTATAACATAAGCCTGTGTATACAGTTCATAATTGAATGGGGGGGGGGAGTGAGGGGGGATAAGAGGCTGTGCATACCTTCCTCCACATTGAGAGAGGAGGTAGATTTTATCATATATCTTCGGGTCCGCACTCCAAGGGAGTTGGACCCCTGAGTGCTGGGGCAAGTCCCTTAAGCTGAACCTTCCCAGAACTGATCATAGAATCTCAGGGTTGGAAGGGACCTCAGGAGGTCATCTTGTCCAACCACCTGCTCAAAGCAGGACTAATCCCCAGGCAGATTTTTGCCCCAGATCCCTAAATGGCCCCCTCAAGGATTGAACTCACAATCGTCGGTTTAGCAGGCCAATGCTCAAACCACTGAGCTATCCCTCCCTCTCAGTGTCTGTTTCGTTCTGCAGTTTGGTGCGGCCCTGCCTGTGTGTGTGCTGGAGGAAGCTCAATAGCTTGGCTCAGCAAGACAGGTAAAAAGGGGGCCCAGGTTGGCATAACAGGCAGGCTCAGTGGTATCTCAGCACATCAGGTGGCATCCAAAGGGGGGCAACCCGTCACAGCACTGTCACACAGTCTTCCAAGTTCTTTTTCTGCGAGCAAGTTTTGACTCTTGGGAAGACATGGCGAGTGGTGGTTAGTTCTGAGTTATGCCAGGGTGTGAAGAGGCAACTTGGGGAGCAGGGGAGTTTGGTGTCTGCCTTGGGCTCTGATTAGAGTCAATTCTTGAGGCACAGTTGCTTCCAGGGAACCAGGCAGGGGCGTTGGGATGAGATTCCCAGAAGAAGGGAGTGTCCTGTGGGCTGCTTGACCATCTCAGTTCAGGACTGATGTACGTGCCTAAACATAGCAAGTTACATTTAGAATACACTCAGACTATGTCGCTGATTTATCCTCCCCTGGGAAGCCAATCTACAAGGCCACAGATATCAGCTACCATTTGGCATAAGGGGCATCACAAGTATCAGAAGAAGGGGCCACGTTATTATTTATTTACTACAGAGGCTTCTAGGGCACGTGTTCTCATTCCATACCGTTACATACAGTGCTGCTCTTAACATTCCCTCTGCCCAGCAGGGTGAATCCCATTGAATTACACTGAGTGGTGTTTCTTTTCGTTTGTTGGTTTTGGTTTTTTTAAAAAAAGGTCCTTCCCCTTCAGAACTGGTGGCATTTTAAGGCTCCATGATTGTCAAACCTGAAGCAGAGCAATTCCCTCCAGGAACAGCAATAAAGTGTCTCTTCTCCTCTCCTGCAGATTAAAGCTGTTTACTAAAGAGGATTCCAGTCTAGGTAGCATGTAAATAAAATGTCCCACACATGCCCCCCGGTCTAATCCTTACAGCGGACAGAATCGTCCTTTTGGGTCTTGCTGCCATTCAGCAGACAGGCTGAATTGGTCTCCTAACAATGCCTGACAAAATCAGGCAAAATCCACTGCGGGAATAACACACAGCTCAGAGCCTTCGGAGTCCTAAAGCCTTCACTTTGCAGATGGTAATTTACATACTCTTTAAATTAAATAGTCACCTACATTCCACCCGACATGCAGAGGGGAAAAAAAAATCCTGTCACAAGCATATTCTCGGTGGTCAAATTGGGATCAATTAAAATAAACGCATTTCTGTTTACTTAAACTGGCAAACACCAGCGAGGGTCCTGCCTCATTCTGGCTGCGGACTTTGTTTAATTCATCTGGCGCGATAATAAACACGCTTAAAGCAAATGTTCCATTCCGCTTTTCAAGGAAGGGGAGAAACTATAAAGCTTAACGGCAACTAACAATGCAATTGCAGCGTCTATTGTGCAGAAGAGCAAGTGATTTTTGTTTTGTTTCCCCGGCCCCTCATTCCTTAGCACTGTGCATGGAGAGACGGACGGAGAAGAAAGCAGGGGGAGGGAGGGGAGCTTGTAAATTTGCATTTACATTTTAAAACTTGCTGGAAATTAAAGCTAAATGGGGCTTGAAAGCTGAGATTTTAGAAAGCCTGGAAAGCTGGTTCTACTGGAAACGATGCGGCCTCTGCTGTCCAACACAGTCAGCAGCGCTGAGGAGTTCCAGCCGCTACCGAAAATTGACTCGTTTGATTTCAGTCCATTTGTACCTTATGAAAAAATGATTGTGGGATTTTTAAAAATAATTCCTCCTCTTTTTTGTTTGAATTTTAGAGCAGTTGAAAGGCACCCGACAGCTCGAGGGAATAAAGCCCCTTTCCTTACCCAGCTGGGCACTCAGAAGATCTGGATTCGGTTCCTGCCTCTGCCACACCCCTTCTCCGTGACCTTGGGTGAGTCACTTTGGTCCTGATTCAGCAAAACACTTACTTTAAGTTAAGCGCATGCTTCAGTTCCGTGGTCTTCAAAGTGAAGCACGTGCTCAGCTGCTTTGTTGGACTGGGATATCACCTCTTTCTGCTGCAGTTTTCCTACTTTTTCCCCGCCAGGTCTATTTAGATGGCAAGACCTGTCTTGTCTTACGTGTCCATACAGCACCTGGTACAATGGGGTCCTGATCTCAGCCGGGGCCTCTAGGGACTATAAACAACTTGCACCCATACCACTGGGCAGGGGCAACAGAAGATTCTGCCCAGCGCCTGCAGTGAGCTGTCCCCTTTCATTTCTCAGCCTCTCTGGCAACATTAACAAGGATGGCAATTAATCAGCTGTGCTTTTTTTGTGCCGTAGACCTTGGTCTACTCAAGAACGGACAGAGCTCCTCCACGCTCATTTTGCACCGCGGCTAACAGAAGGGAACGATTTTCACTCGCTGGGCAGGGTCGAACTGAGGCCCTGCAGGCCCCTCCTGACTTGATTATGCTTTCTGTTCCTAGCTGCCGAGCATGAGGTGTGAGTCAGAGACAGACAATGCCCTACAGAGGTGCTGAATGGCTGCGTTGGCATGCTGGAGCTTTGCCACTCCAATGCTGAATGGGGCTCCCGTGGAGACTTCCATATATTCAAATGGGCTAATTCAGAAATATGGAAGGGGAGATGCAATTTAGCAGGTTTTTAAATATGATTAGCCCCAATTTAGGGATATTGAACATATTAATCACTCTGATTTAGATCACGCCTTGGAGACCTTTAATCACCAGGTTTTAACGAGTCGGGAAATATGGAACTTGGGTGCTGGGGATATTCTCCCTCCTCCCGTCCAAAAAAAAATAAAAAAAATATTTTTGCTAATAAAAGACGACTCCTGGCTCTGGGAGTTCTTCTTGGACCTGAGCTTATTTACGGAGGGTCTGCTGAACCCGATCCAAGAGTTATGCCTTTGATGAAGTTGCAATTACCTACAGACACATGAGCGGCTGGGTCGGAACAAGCTTTTCAATATGATTTCATTAGTCTGGGAACGTGGTTACTTACTGAGAAACCATTATCATATTCTGCAGAAGCTAAAAAAGCCCCGCGCTGTGTATGGTTTAAAGCAGACCAATCAGCTTGTGACATGTGGAGTATGCGGGCCACAGATGTCAACGTTTGGGCTTCGACGCAGCAAAGTAGTTAAGCACACGCTTAGCTTTAAAGCACATCAGAGGGACTGAAGCATGCATTTAAGCCCATTGCATTTCTGTAAAGCAGTGAAGTCTGTGTTTATGTCCCATTGACGTCAATAGGTCTTAAGAGCACGCTCTAAGTTAAGGATGTGCGTTGCCAAATCGGGTCCTTGGTGACTAAAGTCAAGCACCTACATAAGAGGCCTGACTTGCAGAGGAGTTGAGCACCTGTAGCTTCTGTTCAGTATAGTGCTTCTGCTTAAATATGGATTCACGCCCCATTAGGCACGGAAAGCTTGGGCCTTACCCACGACATGTATATCCTTAGCTAAAAATACATACAGCTGATTAGGGGCCAAAGAGATTTTGGGGGGCACTGAGCTGGGGACAGCACCTTCAGCAGTGATGGAGGCAGGCACCATGCCTGGATATGGCCTACTGGCTTCAGGGACACTGACGGAAACAGAGCAAAGAACAAGTTTTGTTTCACTTGCCTGCGCTCTTCCCCCAGAGTGGATAGTGGGTTGGGGCCAGGGCTTGGCCCCCATCCTGCCCAAACATGCCTGTCTGGGTAGATAATTGCTGCCCGCTGCACTGGGGGTACTGGGGATGGGAGAAAGGACTTTGCCACCTGCTTTCCACCCCTTCCAAAATGCACATGCCCGGGGCCAGCCATAATTCGAGCGCTGCTGGTTAAACCCCACCACCGTGCAGCGTGGGACGAAAATGACCGCGCACATGGCTATACCAGTGGCCGTGGGGATGCCAGGCTGGGAAGCAGAGTCAGCATTGTTGGCTCAGTTCTCAAAACCTGGGTTCAAAGCCTGACTCGGGTCAGTGAGCCAGTGGCCTAAGTCTCCGATCAGCCTATGTCCCAAACCTTCCCCTGCACCATTTGGCACAACGGACAGTCTGCTCAGTAGAGACAGGTCTGGAGTAGCCGGGGGCGGGGCACTGGGGAGTCCGAGACTGGCCTGGCAGAGGGGCTGCAAGTCAGGGCATCAGCAGCGTTGCATGTGGCAAGCCCCGCACAGGAACAGGAAGGGGTGCTGCGGATTAGGACAGGGACGCTCTGGCAGAGCTGTGTTGGTTCAGGGTGCGGGGGGAGGCTGGGTCTTGCATGGCTGGCTGTGCTGCAGGTCGGGATTAAGAAGATGTGAAATAACTGCAGGTGAAGAGCTTGAATAACCCAGCTTGTGCTGCCTCAATGCTGTTAGTCCTCACTCCTGCCTGCCTTAAATGTATTCGCAACATTAAAACAAAAAGATGGAAATCCCTGCTCCAGAAAGTCGAATCTAAGACTCAGCAAGTGCAGCCCCACGGATACCTGACCGTATTTGCACCTTGCCGTGAATACAAACGACAGAGACACAGCGCACAACTCCACCCTGAGAATGACTTGCCTCTTTCGGTCGGCGACGGCCTAACACTAAACCACCACATTATAGGAATAATGTTACTATTATTCATAAAGCTGTGATTCAAAACTAAAATATCCCCACTGCATCCTGGTGCCTTTTGAATTTGAGGGGTTATTGATCCCAGTATTAATATATACAGCCCCTGCCGATCCCCTCCACCAAAAAAAACAGGAAAGAAAAAATAATGCCCCTCCCGCCCCAAGGCCTCAGTAAATTAATAAATGTGACACGGTGTCTTCAATCAAGGGCTGCATCAATCTGGAATAAATTTCCAATTCATTTAAACTCCCTCCGAGCTCTTGGCTTTCAAATCAGATGAGGAGAAGGACTTGCGCAGGTCTCCTTGCTCATCGGTTTCCTGCCTAGTTTGGGGCTTTTGTTCTTTCGCAGATTGATTTTTAAATACTTTTGTAAAAGCAACAGGCAGCAGAGTGGCTCGCAGGAGCTGGCCCGGGGTTTATCAGGTTAGATTAGGGGGTTTTATTCTTTTTCTTCAAACAAAATAAAAGGGATTTTTTAAAATAAAAAAATGTTTATTAGGATTTTAATTTGCATTATGCACCGCTGTGTCATGTAACTTACTCATGCATGCACCAGCTCTGGCTTTCACAAAGGTTCCAGGCAAGGAAAGTTTCCCTTTTTGCTGAATTTTCTCCCCCAAACTGGTATTTAATCTATTGGTGGCACCGGATTTGGAGATTCTAAGCCCAGAAGGAACCATTACGACCATCTAGTCTGACTCCTGGATAGCTCAGACCAGAGAATTCCACCCAGCCATTCCTGCACCCAACCCAATAATTGGTGAGGTGGGAACACGGGCTGAACAGAACTGAGGATCAGCCTCCAGCAGACACAACCAAGGTAAAACAGGCCAAAGGGCTCTTCCTCGTTCCAGCCTCAGATGCTGAAATGAACCCAGCCATCGTGGGGCCCCAGTGATACCACTGCATGAGGCCTGGCAGATCCAGGTTGGACACAGCACAGAGGGTGTTGCCTCTGGGACATGTGCCCCGCACCCCTTTTCTACTGGGAAGTGGAACATGTGGGATGAGACCTGCAGGTATTTGGAGGGTGCAGAAGTGTGACCCACTGTCCCCTCAAAGATTGGCAGGAAACCCTGGAGCAAGCTAATGAAACTGGTGCCCCTCGTGGTTTCTTGCCAACTAGAGCAGGCGGGAGGTCAGCCGTGCTCCTGCCCTCCCCCCTTAGGGGAGGAAGGGGGGCTTTGATACGCCTTCTGCCCCTCCTGCACAGCAAGGCTCGGGGTGAGGCAGCCCTAATGATCTTGCTGTGATGGCACCACTAAGTAGGGCACTACTCCCTGCTGCACATCCCCAATCTCCTGGCCAGGCGAGGGGAAAAGTCCTGCGCCAGAAAGTAACTGGGCTCCGTCTGGAAGCGGCGGCTGCCTGGCGGCAGGGAGCTGCAGAGAAGCTGAATGCAAAGGGGAATCTCCAGGAACAGGATGCAGAGCCAAGCGTGGACCAGGCGGTGAATGCCGTACATGACAGCGGGGTGCAGGTCTGTGTGGGGCCTTCCCGCGCAGTGGCAGCGGCTGGGCAGGGAACCATTGCAGAGAGGCCCCAGAGAGACACCGTAACTGAGTCTGACCTGGAAACCCACAAGCTCCTATTTGCTTGAACAGAGTCTGGACTGCAGAGGACGCCTGAGGCTCTAGGCCCGGACTCTACATTGGACGGCTCCTGGGACCCAGACATTTCGTGCTATGGCTCCCTTTGAACTGTATCTGTTTCAGCCTCTGCACCTAGGGTATTTGTAACCTTTCCCTTTCCTGACAAGCTTAGTTAAATACCCTGGCCCTTCGCCATGTGTCTGAGTGGTTACTGGGACCCATCAGGACTAGGCCTCACCAATGAGGCTACCACGGTGCTTGCCTCCGAGCTGTGGTACATGGGACACAGACCAGCACCGTAAGGGGTGTGGCGTACTCCACGATTGAGCAGCCTCGATCGTTCCCCTGGAGAGACAAGGAGGGGAGCGGTACCTTCACACTCCGGCTGCGTGCCGCTCCAGGAGCCGTTGGCGTGGCAGGTCCTCTCCGACGAACCCCGGAGGGTGTAGCCCGGTTCGCAGCTGAACCGAACCATGCTCTCCACACCAAACTCGCTGCCCAGCCTGATGCCGTGCGAAGGGATCCCTGGGTCACCACACGTTCCCTGGCTGCCTCCTGCCGAGCGGAGAAAAACACTTTGTCAGCAACAGCCAGGGGCAGCAGTGCAGGCGTCGGTCCTGGCCCAGCTTCCCCCCAGCGGCAGAGAGGAGTTACCTGTGCTAGACAAGCAGCTACCACAGAGGAGCCAGTCTATAAGCTGTATCCTCTCATTAACCTTCTAGTTATCCACTGGGATCATGAAGCCATAGTTATTGGAGCCTCATAGATTTTAAGGTGGGAAGGGACCACGGTGATCTTTAAGCCTCATCTCCTCCACAGCGCAGGCCATAGAATTTCTCTTGGTAGGGGGAAAACCATCTATTAACCCATCCACTCCCTCTCCCTGCCGTCCCAGGGACGGATGTCTTCCAATGTTCTGCCCAGTGGGTTTGCTCTAAATACCCCTAAATGATAAGCCTTCCACCCTTCCCTTGGGAGACTATACACAGCCCGAGAGATCTCACAGCCACTACATTTTTTCTCTTATAGCCAGCCTGAATTTTCTCCCTCAGTTTCACCCCTCTGCTCCTGGTGACTCCCTTGGGGACCATGCAGCAGAATTACATAGCGGGCCTGTGAGCTCCAAGTTCCCTTCACCCATTGGTGATGTGGGTGTGTGTGTCTAAAACTGCTCTCCCACAAGTCATCCAAGCCTTGAAACGTGGTGGCTGTTACAGCCCTGCCGTGGCGTGTTTCATTATACCGCACACATCACTGTAGTAAGTGGGGAGAGTGAAATTCACCTGGTGTGGAAAGCCAGCAAAGTCCGAATTTAGCTCTTGTGCTGACCTTCTGCACAGGTGGTTATTTCATCCCATGTGTCTGCTGTCTTTGGAAGCTCATTGGTTTTTAAGCACTTGCAAAAGAGGTCCCATACCTCCCGCATCTCCAGAAAGAAACGTAGACAGATGCAGAGACTTTCTGCAGCAGCTGCTTAGGCAGCAAGAGGTTTGTGTGCCAGCATCAGTCAGGCGGATGGTTCCCCTCCAAGCAGAAATGATGAGACGCTCAAAGCTTCCCGCCCCAACCCCGTTATCCTTGCAGAGCAAGGAGCTGTTAGCTTTGCAGCACAGACGCGCTAGGAACCCAGCCGAGAAACATCCGCTCGCAAAAATCGCTAACGCTCAGCACTGCTGGCGGAAAGTCAGGGGGACATGAAGAGAGAGGCAGCTGAAAAGGTTGCCTTGCAGGGATTCTTTGAGAACATGTCTCCCCACATCCCAGGCTCATGCCAAGTCTGTCTGTTATCAGCTCTCTCTGCTAATGAGCGCTGTAAACACACCAGCCCCAATCCAGGGAGCAATATTTCACTCCTACAGTTAGAGCTGGAGCCCCTGGCTCCCAGGCCCTCTGTGTTTTGCTACAGTAATGAGCTTTGCGGCATCGTGTCGGATGTAAAAAATAATGAAGACATTTGTCATCCAGGAAAAGACTTGTTTTCAAAAGGGTGGCGGGAATCCCTCTCTCTGGCCTCACTGTTCTCCTCTGCGGGCGACTTATTCCAAAATGGCTTGTTCTGATTTGCTAAAGCCGCTGTTGCAATTAACGAGCTGCCTGCACATGGCGAAAACCTTCGCATTGGAAACAGCCTCAACTGGATTCTGGCCTCTATGCATCGCTCTGGGCTGCAAAGGATGGCCCCGGAGAATTTCCCCAGTGCAGGAGCAGTGTAGGGGTGGCATAGATGGCCCTATGCTGCCCTCAGTGTAGGGGAGTGCTGGGGGTGGCATGCCGGACAATGGAGAATCAGGCCCTTAACTGATGTGTTTGCATTGCTGATTATTAAAGCGCAGGCACAAGACAAAATGTCCGATTCCCCATCACCTTGGTCCTTATTTGCACCAGTGCAAGTTGAGTTTGGTGTGAAAAAGTAGCAAATCAGAATCGTTGGCCGACACGTACCAGTGGTCATGTTTCACGCCCACTTTGCAGGGCTGGAAACGACTCACATTGGGTGCAAGGAAGCCGGGAGGGGTAGCGGGGAGGAAGTCAGGTCCCAAGTGGTTTGGAGTTTGTTGCAGGGGATGGGGTTTTCAAAAGCACATGGCACTGGCCTAACTCTGCTCCCTCTGAAGTCACCAGCAGACCTTCCATCCTACTGGTTTCAATAGGAGCAGAGTTAGGCTAATGTTGAAGGCTTTTGAAAAAAATGGATATGAATTAAAGAAGAAACTTTCCAAGTGGCCATAAAGTACTAAGCAAATCACAAATTGTTCTGTACATACGTCCTTCAGAGAGGATAAAATTGCCTCTTAATATTTTCCCCCTTTTAAGTGCAGGTTAAACTTGGTCAAGTGGAGCTTCTAGGTCTAAAGTGGCAAAATTAAAAATTAACCACTTCCTCTATTGCCTATTCCAGCTAGAGTCCCATCTCCTTCGTGCCTTGCTCTCAAGGGGATGGAAGGCTGCATGGGGGGGGGGGAGTGGGTTTTACACAGCTCGGGCAGTTTTTCAGTTCCATCGGGGAGGGAATCCGCTGGTTTTGTGACTGAGGAGACTTGGATGTGGGTGAGGAACAAGACTGGTACAAGGATGGATTCCTCTCCCCTGATGCCCTACCCCAGATTCTCATTATCACATGTGATGTTTGCTTATCAGGACATTTCTCAACCTGTGGGGGGAGAAACCCCACTCTGGTCCAGAGTTTCAGAACAGCTCAGCTCTCAGCGGGGCACCAAGATGAGTGGCCAGATCTTCAAAAAATCTGCCTGCAAGTGTTGAGATGGGAGCTGAGGGTTCTTGTAAATCTATCACTTATTTTGACACCTGAGCGCTTTTGAAAATATAGGCCTGATTGCCGGCGATGAGCACTTGGAAATCGGTTACCGTGAGTCTATCCCTGCCCGTCGTGGATACGGGACATCCCATGTATATGTGCATTATCCAAAGTGATGTGCGGCACACGGGACAGCGCTGCTGCATGGAGCAACAGCTCAGGTGTGAAGCCTGAGATGGGAGCATCTGACTTATCTGAATGCATGAGAGAGAGAAAGGGAGAATCTGACGTTACATTGTGAGGAGCAATTTGTGAGTATGAAACCTCCCCCCAAATCAATGCTCTTCACAGAAGCACAATAGGAGCCACTGAGTAGCAAAGAGCAGGCTGCAGTATTGACTGTGCTGTGTTATTTGTTATGTTTAGAGCATTCGCTGCAATGATTTATTCATCCTGTGCCACAGGACAAGGTTTACTCTTTATCGGCACCCACTATCCAAGGTGCTGGAGGCTGGACCGCTGAGCTCCAGCTGGGCTTTCCAAGTCCTGCAGGATCCAGATTCCTCCTTTGTTCAGAAGAACATAGATCTGAGAGGCTTCTCTTCTCCAGCTGGAGGCCGGGTGGAAGTGTGGTGGATTGCCCCCCTGTGGGCCTGTGAAGAAGCAAAGGGTCATCACACTAACCCTGGCCAAGTCTCCTGGCCTTCTCACCTGAGCAGTGAGGGAGGGAGCCACTCCAGTGCCCGTCCAGCTGGCACATGCGAGTGGAGTTGCCAATCAGACTCCGCTTCCCCAGGCAGCTATAGCGGACGACAGACCCTACCGTGTACCTATCGCCTGAGATCTGGGAGTGGGGCGGGGAGCCAGGATGGCCACAGGAAACCACTGAAACAAAGAGAACAACATTATGGCTTGCGTTACTATCTAACTGCAGGGGACGAGCGTTCAAAAGGAAGGTGCAATGGGTGCAGCTGCAAAACACTCCCCTTTTGCACCCACAAAGTGGAATTTGCAGACACAGAGCAATCAACAGTTATGGGCCAGACCCCTCAGTCGGTGTAAATCAGCATAGCTCCATTGACTTTAAGGTCAGAAGGGACCAATATGATCGTCTAGTCTGACCTCCTGCACAACGCAGGCCGCAGAATCTCACCGACCCACTCCCGCAACAAACCTCTAACCTATGTCTGAGCCACTGAAGTCCTCAAATCATGGTTTAAAGACTTCAACAGAGCCTCACCAATTTACACGAGTTGAGGATCTGGCCCTAAGTGACCTTAGCATGAACTGCCCATTGAAATCTTGCATACCCTTACTCCCTACTCAGAGGAGCTGGCACAAGAGTCATGCACCACTGAGGTGCTCAAAATAAAGTTGCAATGGTGCACAAACCTTGCATTGGTCCCCGGGGTGGATTTCACCCGGGCTGGTCATGTAAACATTTGCACAGGGGCTGTCCCAGGTCTGTGCTGCAAATACCCAAATGCACACGCAAATAAGGATTTTCCAGGCATGCACTTTGCACGTTCCCGTGAACATCCATCCCCTATTAAAAATGAATATTTACACACACACACGCACATATCCCTTGGCAGTGTGGGATTCTGTCAACACATAGCCATATTAGATGCAATGTCACACCTGATGAAATTACTCTGGCAGCTTGTAAGAACCGCTCACCCTATGATTGCTAGTAAAAACATTGTTAACAATAATTAATTGGTTTATTTAGCTTAGCTATTAGGGTAGATGAAGCTTGGCTGTTCACAAACAAGCTGACAGCTCTAAAGGCGATTAAATATGATCTGATCTAAAAGAATCTTAATGTGAGGGCCACATGCCATTAGGATTTCTGAAGGGAAATATCAGCAATGGATGCATTTCCCCTTTCTGCTTAGGTGGAATGCATGATGTATACTTCAAGAAAAAGAAAAGGGTGCAGATGTTTATATACAGTACGTGGGCACTGAAAGATACTGGCGCAGAGCTGTGACTAAAACCAAGGCCCTTTTCAAAAGAAATGAGTTTGATAGCTAATAAACTCGTACTGTAACTAACAATTCAATAATGGATACTCCAGCAGACACATCTAAGCTAAAAATCTGTGACAGTATTGGGGGTTGTAAAGCATTTGTACAGACAGTCGGAACAAATTTCTTCCATTGTGCTAGATTTTGCTGTGGTAGATTTCATTTATTGTATCAGAGTCCCTCTTCCGCCCCTTAAAGAACAGGGTTTTTTAACTTCTCTAAAATACTCACTAGCCAAAATGCTCAAACCTGGGTTGCCTGAAGGTAAGGTTCCTGGGTCTACATTTTAAAAAGTGTGTAGTGATTACAGGTGCTAAATAAAACTGGCCTGATTTTCAAAGGTGGTGAAAACACCCATAAAATCCTCTGAAGTCAATGGAAGCTGTAGGTGCTCCATGTTTTTAAACCACAAGACCGCGTTTATTTAGCTGCTTGGCTATGGATGTAAGGAGTCCGGCTTGAGGTACCCAGGTATGAGCAGGTTGGCTCTTTGATTTGAGTGCCTGTAGATTCTAAGGATGTGGTTATCACTTGTCAATTTCCCATGGCTTGTGCAGCATGCTTGTAAATGTAAGATGGTGGCATGCTGGTAACAAAGGAAAAGAAAATGTGCCAAAAAACTAGTTTTTATGAGTTGGTGTAAAAAGGATAAATAAATTAATTAATTAATTAAAAAAAAAAAAAGATTGAGGCTTTGGAACAGCTCAGCTGAATGAAACTTAAGCGGCTAGGTAGGAGATTTGATTGTCCCCCTCCATTTCTGACTGTTTGACCGATTTGTCCTGCAAGGTACAACTTCTGAACAGATGCACCAATTGCAAGTAAAATAAATCCTAATGATTTTACTCTTGAAGAAGGAATGTAAACACGAAAATCAATAACCATCGCTCATCTGGAGCTGGTGTGTTTCCCTTTCACCTCACTTGCCCCCTGTCCCTACCACATAGCCTTTCTTGCTTGTTAAGTGCTTTATGGGTTTCATGGAAAATTGACTAGATCCACTGAGGAGACTTTAACTGAAAGGTTATGTCTAGCTGTGCAGGAAGTGAGCACATCCATAGAGAGGTTCTGCTTTCTCTATCTGCCTGAGCGGCTATATAATTTGCAATCACCTTTGCTGGGTAATAATGATACATTTGGCTGCTTTGGATTTTCTGTTGGGGACCATTAGGTGCATGGTGAATTATGCCATTTTCTCAGGGCCTAATCCAATGCCCATTGCAATCAGTGGAAAGACTCTGCAGTCAGGCTCCAAGTGCAGTGTGACTTAGTCGCTAAAGCACTGGATGGGGACTCAGAAGACATGGGTTCTATTCCTGGTTCTGCTGCTGGGTGACCTCGGGCAAGTCACTTTGCCCTTCTGTGCCTCAGTTTCCCCATCTGTAAGAAGGGGAGAGTGATACTGACCTCCTGTGAAGTGCTTTGAGATCTATTGGTGAAGAGCTAGGTATTACTAGTCCAGCGTCCCCAGCTGCCTGACTAGCATGAACCTCCTGAACTGTATTACAGATCTTGTATCTATCTATGGGTTTTGTACACTGCCTCTCCCCCACTGTACCTAAGCACCATAGGATTGGATGATGCTGTGCTACTTGAAATTTATCATTGTTGTTGTAAAATGTTCTTCTTACATGGTGTCTCATCCTGTCTGCTTCCAAACACCAATCTTTGGGGTTATATGGGTCCAGACTTGTTTGGGGCTCAGAGTTCTTGGGTCTAATATACTTTTAAGGTGACAGCAGCGTGTGTGTGCGCACATGTGAGCTATAAAGCACTCATAAGCAATAACACACCTCAGGGTGCATTACCTAGGCTGCCCTCTAGGCATGCCTCACGAGACAGAAAGAGCAGGGCACTTAGAGCCCAAACTGCACATCCTGCAGTGTATTAAAATGGTTGTTTTGATCAGTTCTGAGCAGTGCGGCTACTGGCTCAAAACCACACCGCTCAGAGCTCCCATCTCCTAAATCAGACTGCTCCCTTAACCCAAGCCTTGGCACAGAATCTCCCATCTCTCTTCACTGTGCCTTTACGTATAAACATCTGTAACTAACTTAAAGGCAGCAAGCATTCAGGTTACTTTAAGGGGAAAAAAAATCTACAGCAAGAGTCAAGAAGCGAGTCCTCTGGAACATGCATTTTGCAAAAGAGCAAAAGCAACGAAGGTGTTTATTTTGATACTGAACTGACGTTGCCTTTCTCCAAAGACATGTGAGCGAGTGGGTGGGTGGAAGTTCAGATGTGTACGAGCTGTGCTAAATCTGCTGTGGCTAATTACACGCTGCCTTGCTATAAATTCCCTGTGTGGGATCTACTGGAGAACTGACGCTTCTCTTTGCCACCTACGATATTGTCGCTGGAGCGAAATGGGGTCAGGAATCCAAACTCAAAGGCGTCTGCATTTCATTGGTGGGTGAAAGGATCCCTACCTAATCTAATCTCTCCCTAGACCATATTTTTCCCTTCTAGGGGCACCATCCAAAGCCTGGTGAAGTGGATAGGAAGACGAACATTGACTCCAATGGGCTTTGGATCAAACCTTGTAGGCATCATTCAGCTAAAGAGTGATGGAAACCCTTTGGGATGAAAGACTGCAATGGATCATTTGAGTATGACTTCTTTAGCAATGCCCTAAACAAAAGGGTTAGGCTCTGAACAACTTACAAAGACACTGTGGGAGGGACCGGTCCCAAGTGCCATCCCCCTGACAGGAAAGTACATGTGTGCCCAATAAGTAATATCCATGGCTGCATTGATATGAGACAGTTGTTCCAAAGCTGAATCTGTGAGGACCACTTGGCTGCACTTGACGGATGCTGTTTTCCAGGTGCCCGGGGTCAGTACAGTTTACAACTGCAAACAAATAACAGAAAACAAAAATACAAAACAAAGGGTGTAACAAAGAACAAAGGACTCTCTAAAACAAGGAGGAAAAGGGGAAGAAATCTCAAGTCACACATTCCGCAGTTTGAGTTCTTTCTTTTTTCCGTCTTTAAAAAAAAAAATCAAACAAAATAATTGGATTTAAATGAAGAGATCATCTTCTGGGCCCGATCCTGCCACGTGACATGCAGAGACAGAGCCTCGCTGATTGGCTCACTGCAGGATCGGGCAGTTAGCGGGCAGGTGAGAAGAGCTGACTTTGCCATTGACCAGGCAGCAGTAGGGACAGAGATAAGTGGCTTGACGGAGTATAGCGGAATGGAGTGCAGGGATAGGGATGGGGAGGGAAGGAGGGAATTTGGTAAGTGAACTTTAATGCTAATACTGAAGGAGGCAGGAAGCCCTGGAAATGAGAGGGAAGAAAGGTTAGCATATGGGAACATGACTGTGTGTTTCTGGGTCAGATCCTCGGCTGGTATGGATTGGCGTAGCCCCACTGACTTCAATGGAGCCTATCCTGATTGAGACCAGCTGCAGATCTGGCCCAGTGATTTTTTTTTCTTATTAGCAATTCACACGTCAATAGATTGGAAGGTGTTGGGGAAGGGGGTGAAGCCTCAGGATCGGGATCAGCTCTGGGGTGAGTAGGTGCAGTGCCCCTGAACTCGAGGGGGGCGGGGGAGGGGTTGTATCTGCTTATGCCACATAGGAATATTTGGCCTTCAAACATCACTCTTATGTTCCCACCCAGCTGGAAACTCTGCTTTACGTTGACTCATGATGGCATCTAACTGGATTTCAGGAACCAAGAGTAACCAAGGACGTGGCACAGAGAGAAACAAAGTCCAACTCATCTTGATCACAGGGTGTGGCATTTGCACCGTTCCTTCATCAGCAAAACCCCCATCACATCCTCTCTGTGCTTCCCACTTATCCTCCCCTGCTACCTTAATAGCACCGTGTCAGCTGAAGGAATGACTGAGCAGGAAAAACAAAACACAGCCCCAACCTGTAAGGGTTTCTCCCTGGGCCAGAGTCGCAGCTGGTGAAAACTGGTGGAGTTCCACCCACATCAACAGACTGAGGTGACATTGAAAGCGACGGAGCGGTGCAGATTTACACCAGTGGAAGATCTGGCCCAGGGTTTGTAACTAGAAATCAAAAAGTTCACGATGAAAACAGAAGAGGAGTCCCCTGTTTGGGGCTCAGCCCAGGGGCTCTGCCCCGTGAGTGGAACATACCCATCTTCTACCCCCATTTCCCATGCAGCCCCTCTGATACACCCAAGTGCTTGAGGGGGAAGCCGAGCTGCTGCTATTCCATTGTCACAACCCCGTTACGCTGCACACCTGAAGGCACTTCTGATCCTTGGACTATAGCTCTAGCCACCATCTACCCCTTCCAGCACATTCATACGCTCCAGGCCTCAACCCCAGTGGTCGAATGAGGGCCAGGGGGAAGATGACGACTTACTGCGGCAGGTAGGCAGGGAGTTGCTCCACTGGCCGTTCGCCAGGCACTGTGAGCGGGATGCCCCTTCCAAGTGGTACCCGACGTTGCAGACAAACTTGGCCACGTCGTTCAGGTTGAACTGGCTCCCCTGCGTCAGGCCGTTGGCCGGGTTGCCCGGGTGACCGCAAGTGATGGCTACAATCAGAAAGTGGAGACATTACCTCTGTGGCCCTGGTGGCTGCAGAAAGTGAGCCTTCAGCCTGGAAGGACAGTTCTCAAGGAATAAGGTCACCAAGAGAATACCACCATATACCACAGCAGCCGCCCTAAGCATCGAGGGCCGTGTCTTTGGAACGACACTGATTTACATCAGCTGGGGATCTCTCCGTGTTGCTACTGCTGGCGGCGTTTCCTAAGGGAGTTCAGCACTCAATTCCCACTGCATTTCACTGTGATTTGGGCACCTAATGCCCCTAGGCTCCTCTGAAAATCCCAGCCATTATTATTCATTCATTCACCGAGCACCCACAGATGTGCTAGGCACCACCCAGACATTCAAAGCCATGAGGCCTGATTCTTCTCTCACTCACCCTGGTGTAAATCAGAAGTTACCCCATTGAAGTCCATGGAGTCACACTGGGCAGGAGGGGAGGAAGGGGCGAGGAAATAGATTTAACAGTAAGAAGAAAATCAGGTTCCTGGTACCTAGCTCAAAGAGCGCACAATCAAAACGGCATGAGATGAGAGAGAGGAACATAAACCCTCCTGCTTCAGGGTGTAAATCAGCTTTTAACTGATGGGGGTTAGGAAGAAACCCATCAGCAGATTATCACAGAATGTCTACTGCAGGGTTTTCTCACACCTTCCTCTGATGCAGCCAGGGCAGGCCACTGTCAGAGACAGGATGCTGGGCTAAATGGAATGGGGGTCTGACCCAGTGTGGGATGCTTATATTCTGAAGACAATACGTGGGGTAGGGTGGGGACAGAGAGACAACGGACATAACAGGATTATGTGGACAACCAGTAGAGACAGTGCTTGTATTTAAATATAGGCTTGGTTGGCTCATGGCGGTCTTAAAGAAGGATTTAAAGCCATAGCAACCCTACTGCAAGGAGTAAAGTTGGGGACCTTTACTCCAGAGTACAGCAGTATTTTCGGTTTGCAAAGGAAGCTTGAGGATTTTCAGCTAAGAGCCTTCTGGCCACGTTAAGAACAGGGCATCCTTTGATAGTCAATAAGAAAGCAACACTGATTGGAGGACATAGGAATCACCATGGTGGAACAGACTGATAATCCATTATTAGAAGTCCAGTGTTTTGTCTCCGACAGCAGCTGTGCCAAATGCTACAGAGGAAGGTGAGAAAAAATAATATACCTGGTCAATTGGGCAAGACTATACCATGGGGAGAGAAATTTCTTCCAGACCCTAGCTGGTGACTAGTTTAGGCCTTGAAGCATGAAGATTGATAGCCTTTTGGTGCTACACAAAGCAGATGTCAGGCTCTCTCCGATGTACCCATGAGTCACCATTAGGGTCCTATTATAGCAGTTGTGAACTAGGTGGTGGATTCTTTGTCAACATAAAAAGGAGAGTCTCTTTAGACTGCACCTATCACAAATTCAAGTTCATACATAGCATAGCAACTGTTGTGGAGCAGGTTTAAGAAAAGAAACATTAACAAGGCAGGGAATTATGATGGGATAACACAATGTCCCGCTTCTATATAAATAATGACACAGCCTCAAGGCATCTATTTTCAAAACCCAACAATGATCCATTTTAATTACTTTAAATGTATGTTACCCCAAAGGGCTGCTGTAGTTTTAATTACTTTGAGGCCATCTTTGAATATCAGGCCCCTGCTCAGGATGCTCAGAATCCATGAGCAGCCAAATCAGCTTTTAATTGCCAAAAAAAGGAAATGAAGCTAAGCTAAGCAACCGAAAGTCCTATTAAGGCCCCTGCGTTTGAAAGGTAGGTCACCAGTGTAAAGTGCATTGATGCAGTCAAGCAATGGGACCTGTTTCATTCTAATGGGCTGGGCGGACAGACCTTCTGTTGGATTCGTTCCATGAGAAACCAACCGATCCCTGAAAAGGCATGTGCTTTACAAATGCTGTGGTTTACATAGTCTAACTGGCTGAAGGTGTGGTTTGAAAATTCCCACCAGTCAATAACGGTTGGCTACCCAGCAATCTGACTTACTGGCCCGGGCTCATTACTCACCTAGCGGGCTAAATGTGTTTTCTGCTTCTCATTGTGGGTCACAGATGGCTAGTAAAGACGAACCAAAATCTTGCCTCTAAACACTCTCACACTTTGGGTGTATTTGGAATCTGGTATCAGAGTCTGAGCCCAATTTTCATCTGACCTTTATCCTCATAACAGAATGAAGGAAAACCCTGGGTGCAAACGACCCTGAATTTTGGAACATCCATAAAGATTTTCAGTTTGAGCCCAGCTCTGACAATTAGACTTGCGTCTGTATTATTTATTGTTTTGCAGGGCATCTACTGGCTGCTCTGTATCTTGCTCTGAATGGATGTTGCTATCACATCTGAGCACATAAAGCTACAGCACAGATAGGTGAGGCTGGAAGCAAACAACCGGCCAATCAGGATATAAAATATATGGACTGCGTCATCTGTTGATAGGAAGATATTTAATATTTATTAACACCAGTCAGAAATTAATTAGCTTATTTACTGAAAAGATAAATTAGCATTCTGGGCAAAGTGACTCCTAAAAATGTATCATGCGATAGGGACTAATTCTCCTCTCACTAACACCTGTGTAAATCAGAAGTAACTCCACTGATGTCTATAAAGTTGCTCAGGTGTAATATTTTGAGCCAGATTCTGGTCTCAGGTCTAAATCCAGACTAGCTTCATACATTTTAAGGCCAGAATGGGCCATTATGATTTTGTCTCCTGCAACACACAAGTCCAGAGAATGTCACCTGGTCACTCCCACATCCATACCAATATCCTCTACTTCAACCACAAGTTATCTTTTAGGCAGATATCCACCCTTGCCATGGAGGTTTTTCTATATGACTTCAATACAGTTTCTCCAGTTTGATACCAGTGGAACTGAGATCGGAATATAGAATGGCATTATTCCATTCCAATGTAGCTCCCAGGACATGGTCCTCTGGCACAGACACAAGTGCAGCAACTTCATAAGCTCTCATCAGTTAAAAATATATGAAGAAAAATAAAATAAACCCAAGAAAAAGGCGAGAGGGTTTGTGGATCTGACACTGAAATGTGTACAGAAAATCAACGGTCAATATTTCAAATCTTGCCACTCACGCTACACATACAAAGTATTCTCTTGCACATGCAGGTGAGATATTCGTGCACACAAGCACTCATTTTGCATTCACAATAGTTGCGGGCACCCGAGGGAGGCAATACACATGGCGATTTGTGAATATCTGGCCACAGGTATTTTAGCAAGGGGAAATTCTTTGTGCAGTAGGGATCTCTTGAACAGATGGTAGATTAGAGGCACAAAATCAACAGGGGGACAGCTCATGAGAAAGCCCATAAATCACAAGTTAGCAAAATGAGGATGCTCGCCTATACAGTTTGCCAGTCCTATTTTGTTCCCAGCATGGTGGCTGAAATCACCCTAACTCTTCGGAACGCCCTGAGAATTCATTTGTTTGCTTCCAATTCAGGGCATCTTTTGGAAACCTGATTACGTTTTATTCTCTCCCTTTTGGAAATGAGTTTTAATGCTTGTGAAAGGTGCCAGATTCACGGCCCTTGAGGCTGGTGCTTGGCTAAGGAGAGGACAAGCGGTACAGGACGGGCTGCAGCCAACGTTCCTCATCCATGTGTCTCAACTTTGAGCCGGAAGGACCGGCTGCAGGCATGAGATGGCAAGTATCCTCCATGCTGACTCAACTCCTTGGCAATGCAGCTGAGGCTACCAACACACCAGTATCAGTTCAGAGGGGAGGGGGGATTTTTTTATTGTAGGCGATAGGAACAAGACTGAGATTATCTTCCCAACCCACGGTCATTAATACAGGCCTAGCTGGCAATCATTTCTCACTAGGGCTGAAACCTCGACTGATCACCTAGATGCAAAATGCTCCCTCCCCAACCGGCTCCAACCAGTCCTTCCTTGCTTGTTCAAGTGCCTTTTCCCCCAGTTGCTCTCTCAGTCTCTGAACTCCTAGATGAACAATGCCCTGACACTTCCGCCTCTGTCCCTTCAATAGCAGGGCTAAATAAACCTGACAACATACTTACGCACACAGACAGGAGTCTTTCCAGACCAGTGATGGTCCTGCTGGCAGATCCTCACAGACATCCCAATGAGGCGAAAGCCGGGGTTGCACTGGTACACCACGCTCCCTCGGTAGTTGTAGTTCTCCCCGTTGATCTGCCCGTTGACGATGGGGTTGGGTATGCCGCAGTGCCCGGCTGGATGGGGCACACAAGGGGATCCTTTCAGAACTGTGCGCACGCAGGGGCCGGTGGAAACAAAGCAAAGGACTTCCCATTTCCGGATATGGGGCCTGACCCGGGGCCAATGGGTGTCTTTCCACTGACAGGAATGTGCTTTGGGGTCAGGCCCAGGGGCATCTCCTGAAGAGGCCTAGTCCCCACAATAGTAAATAAATTAGCAACAAATAAAAATAACGTCTCACTTTTATAAACCTCTTTCATCTACTCTTTGATCAGCTGAGCCTCAAATCCCCTTTAAACATGTGCTTAAACCCCTTTGAATTCAGTGGGAATGGGACTTAAGCACATACATAAATTCTTGAATTGGGGTTCTGGTCTCTCATTCCTTTGTGAAACATAATTCATCACTTTACACAGATATCACTCCAGCACTTACCCAAACATTTCACTTCAGTTCCACTCCAAAGCCCATTAGCCATGCATTCCCGCACACGCGACCCCACCAGGGTATAGCCGGTATTGCAGGAGAAGATGGCCGTCGCGCCGTAGATGGTTAAAGTCCCAATCCTGTTCCCATTGGGAGGCGTTGGCAGGTCTCCACAGGAGATAACTGAAAGAGATCCCAAAGCATGTAGTAAGGAAGAGCGGCTGGGGGAATGCTTTGGAATGCAATGTAGTCTGTGGAACCAATTGTCACAAATTATTACTGAGGCCAAGAGCTTATCAGGATTGAAGAAGAGGATCAGACGTTTACATGGCTAATGAGAACATCCACAGTTACATGACACAAGATGAAAACATATGGGGTATAAACCCTCATGCTTCAGGACATAAGCCAAACTCTAACTGATGGGGATCAGGAAGAAACATCCCCTATGGACTGGTATTTCCATAATTGTCCAGTATGGGATTTCTACAGGATCTGGCAATGGTCAAAGTCAGAGACAGCATACTGGACTAGACAGTCTGATGCACGTTGGCAATCTATATTTTTGTATTTCAGATGCCTTTTGGGAAGATATACAGAGGTAGCTGGGTGACATTTAATGGCCTGACATATACAGGAGGTCAGGCTAGATGATCTAATGGTCCCTTATGGGCTTAAACTCTATGAATCTATCAATATTCTAGCAGCCTAAGAAACTATGAAGTTGACATCAGAAGTGTGACCCCAGAGACTTCCATATTTATTCTATTCCAGTGACTGCCAGATCTGCTTAAAAGTCAAAAGATATATTCCAGGGAAGGTGCCCAAAGTTTGGATGACCCTCCAAACTTCCCCAGTGATTGGGGGGAAGTATGGATCCAAAGTTTAATTATCACGAGCTGCAGACTGAGGTCCCGCCCACAAAGTTCAGATCTGACCCTCTTCAAGCTTTCTATCTGGCCAGTCTCTAATATTTTCAAACTCCCTAACGCTTCGAACTCAACATGAGATTTGAGGATTGAGCTGGGTTCTTTCTGCCCCTTCTCTTGCCACCAAGATTCTGCAATTGGAATTTAGCTGACAATGCTCCCGATGAGGCAGAATGGGAGCTGACTCACTCCCAGAACCCTAAAATGCCAACAAGAGCAAAACCTTGCACCTGACAGTGAAGTCAGCAGCTGCATATCCAGACACAAAGGTTGAGTAAAAGTGCCATTTCGAAGGAGTAATTTTTCTGTCTCTATCTGCACTTAAGGAGAGAAAAAGACCTTTCACAAAGGAAAGATCTAAAACACAGCAGTTGCATCAGAACAGACAGGATGCCTGGAGGAGTCACTTAATTCATTTGCCAAGAGCGTTTTGATTTACAGATCTACACAGTTTGCCCTTGTAAACTTGGCATTTGTGTCAGATTGGAAGCTCAGGTTGGATTTTCAAGTGGGATTTTTTTTGTTTGTTTGTTTTAAATGCAAACTTCACTATGGCACTAGTGGCAGCTGGCGGGCTGGGATCTGACAGCAAAGGATGGACAACTGCATTTGGGTCCATGTAGAGCGGTTCCAATTAAATTAAGAAGCAGATCAACATGTGGCCCATCCCTTGCTCCAAGCTTCCTTCTACCTGAGGAATTCGGCAGCACAGCAACTAAGGCAGGGGTTGGTGTGTGTGCGCCTGCAGGGGAGGGGGCTTGTGGGCTTGGTGAGGAGGGAAAACAGATTCCTCTGTGAGATGTTTAACACTGCAGTCTGCCCATGAATAGGCCACTGAGATTTGCCATCCTTACTTTTACACGTTGGCATAGGGTCGCCTATGCTCCATGTCCCATTGGCCTGGCACTTGATGACCCGCTGGCCCGTGTAGTAGTACCCAGGGTCACAGATCAGCATGAGCTGGGCATCGTACTGGTACTGGGTCTCGTAGGTCAGCCTCCATCGGCCATACTCCACTGCGATGCTGTTGATATCGGGGCAGGTGACGGCTGGACAGCCGCCACAACAGTGGGGGAGCGAAGGGGGGGGGGGGAAGCAGAAACACAGGAATTAATTAATGATTTCGTTTTGGGGCTCCTTCTGCCTTAGGGCTTGTAACAGGGTGTGCTGGTCCTTTAAGGAAGGCTTCAGCACCAGCCCAGCCTCTTTCTGTTTACAGCCCAGAACCAGGAAATTCTGGGAGACGTCGTTTCTAGGTTTGATGGGAGTTGGTGGCTTGGCAGCAATGGATGCAGGGAAGGGGAGAGAGGATGCCGGCTAAGACAGAGGTCAGTGGAAAGGAAGCTCTTTCGCGTCTCGGTTCCCCCCTCTCCCAGCATGCATTGCGGCCAAGCCTACAACTCCCAGGCATTATTCCTCTCAGAAGTGCCTTGTTCTGGGCTGAAACTGGACAGAGACTGTGCTGGGCCTGCAGCCTCCCTTAAAGGGCCACCACACCCTCTTTTTACAGGGCTTCTTCTATCCTTTGCCTGAATATCTGATTTTAACCTCTGAACAGAGCCGGTGATAACCTGTGAAACACAGTGGGGTAGTGTTAGGGCTTTGCCACTCAGGGGCTGCCCAGAAGTTATGTAAGGCATTAGGGGCGGGTCCTTAATTTTTCTTGTTTGTTTTGCTGTTACAGAGTGTTACAAGGGGTGGGTGGGTCTTGAAAAATCACCCCCCCCCCCAAAAAAAATGTGCTGCAGAATTCACGAACAGCCCCTAGAGGGCGACATTGTAGCTCTCTCTCACACACACGTTCCATCCAGCAGAGGGGGCCGTGCTGCACATTTTAGAAGACCAGCGACAAAGCCATAAATGTAACGTTCCCTTGGCTGAAGAGCCTTTCTAAACCACCTCGCGGATAAGGTGACCGGGCCCAGCTGGGGGCTACTCACCCACGCACTGTGGAGGGATGTTGCTGTTACTCCACTGCCCTGTCTGCAGACACTCTGTGGTGGACTCTTCTCCGGCCTGCAGGTGGAATCCCTGGTTGCAATGATAGACAGCTTTGGTGCCCACTGTGTACTCCTTGCCGAAGACGATTCCGTCCTTCGGGGCTCTGGGAACTCCACAGGAGATAGCTGGGGAAGGGGGAAAAATACTGCCCTCTGAGCTGAAATGTTGATAGATGGTTAATTAACAGAACTGGGCCCACTCCAGGTGCCGCCACCGGTGGGGATTCCAAGCCAGATCAAGGTTTCATAGTTGGGCCGTGATGGACTGAGCTAACTTCCTAGATCCAAACCACTCCTAATTTTGAGATTTCTGAATCCAGATTCAAACCCAGAGCGGTGGCCCATCTCTAATAAACACAAAGGGCCAGATCCTCAGCTGGTGTAAATCGGGGCAGCTCCATTTTTTAAAGTCAAGGGCGTTACGCCCCAACCTACATTTTATACAGTGCCTATAATACTAAATATATCACAAAGTGCTTCACCGTTTTAACAACAGATTTGCAAGACTAAATAAGAAAACGACCTTTGTATTTAGATCCTATAGCACCCCGGACCTCAAAATGTATTCCTAGCATTAATTAATTAAGCTGTACGAGACCCCGGGATTATAGAATACAGAGAATTGTATGGTCTAGTTGTGGCAGAGGAAGGACTAATTTTAGAGTTACAGGCAAGAGGGAAAAAATGGTTGTCAGATGACTGGTGAAATTAGATGGCGCCAACAAAGTGGAGGGAGGCAGGGGGGCTGTTCCAGGTGACTGGAGCTGCAGAGGAGAAGGCTCTTGCACTGTTATTGCTAAGAAGCTCACTGCAGTAGCCAGAGGGAATGGTTTGGTGGTCAGCTCGGTGTCCAATAAACAGAGGTGCCAGAGATTCTATTAACCCTTTCCATTCAAGGACTTGTGGGGCAGGATTCCACACCCTGAGTTAAGACAAGATACCTAGCTTGAAGGGGGCACACCGATTCCTCCTGATTTCTCCTATACAAGTCCAGGCAGAAAGGGACACCCATCCAAATTCTTCCCGATGGGGCCCTGCTTCCCTATGGGTCAGGTTCTTGAAGCATCAGGAAGAGGAAACCAATCCAAACGTAGCTCCCGAACCTCTCGGCTCCCGGGATGAATAGGTCACCACAGACCAATGCATTCTGACTGGCCTCTGTCCCTACGGCTGTGTTTTGTACACACACACAGGACTGCAGGTTGGGGGACTTGCTGCTCTGTTCAACTGCACCACACCTAATGAGTGTGGGGAAAGCTCCCCTTGAAAACCAGGAAGTAGGGACGGGGGGAACATGGCTCCATCCCCATGTACTCCAGGTAACCCAGTTAACCTCATGATGACCACTTTACTACACTAAGCATCATGGATCGTTAGAGGTGAGGATGCCCTTGACAACTGGGTGCTAGTGTTGAGAGCCCTTCCTGACCCTATTAGTCTATCCCAGCTGATTTCTGGGCACCCCCCCCCACCCCCGTAAAGCAGGAGGCTGCAGGGATGGTGTCCCTAGCTTCTGTTTGCCAGAAGCTGGGAATGGGTGGCAGGGGATGGATCACTTGACGATTCCCTGTTGTGTTCATTCCCTCTGGGGCACCTGGCATTGGCCACTGTTGGAAGACAGGATACTGGGCTAGATGGATCGTTGGTCTGACCGAGTCTGGCCGTTCTTATGCAGTGTGGTGGGCTGGAGTTCAAGGCCCTGAAAGTGTCTGGCTGAATGGGGCAGCAGGGACAGAGCGAGCGAGCGTGGAGGGTTTGGCAAGGGGGCTGGTCCTAGGGGACAGAGAGGAGTGGACGCAGAAGCCTGTCACCCAAGCACAAGGCAGATTGGAATGCATGTGTCAGTGCTCCGGGTTTTGTACAACACGCTGCATGTCATGCTGACCTCTTCCCCTGTCCACAGAGCTGGAAAATTGGGCAAGCAGAAGCTGTCTCTTAATCCCCTTTTCTTCATCAGCATTCACAGTGGCTGGAAAAGTGGCCCGGGGCTCGTCTCCAAAAAGAACAAGTGGGTTCCCACCCCCCTCTTCTTGAGCCTGGGCTAAGACAGCAGCCGGTCCATTTGGACCGGTGAGTCACAGGCCCTGACTCAGAGCCCACCCGTCTGGACTGGCGTAGGATGGCAAACGGGAATGGAGAGCTTGTGCAATGTTACGCTGCCGTTAGAAAGCAGCCGACGGAGCCTCGCCGCAAAACGCCACCACAGGCTAGGGAGGTGGAAGAAGATAACAGGGCTTTTAGGAACAGCCGCTTTGGGGTGGACCCTGCAGCAAACAACGGCACACATGGGTGTCTCTTTTTAAAAGGGTCTAAAGTGAATTTATTACTGGAGTGGCCATCCCTAGAGAAAGAGCTTCCTCTGCTCAGCCACTGCGTGGGCACACTCAACGCACCGTACAAAGGAGGGCTTGTAAAATGGGGAAACCGAGGCACAAAGAGGCATCGTGACTTCCCCAAGGTCACCCAGTGGCAGAGCCACGACTAGAACCCCAATTCCCCAGCGGTGCTCTAGCCACTAGGTCACACTGCCGCATTCAAGCGTCACCAGGATGGGACCCCCTCTAGTGGTGAGAGGAGCGTCCAGTCCTCCTCCTTCCTCCTCAACTGAGATGAGGGCCCTGGCGTGCTAGGTGCTGTACAAACACGCAGTGAGAGGCAGCCTTAAAGGGGTTAAAAGCCACGCAGACAAGGCATGCAATGGGAGAGTACTGATCACCATCCTACAGGAGGGGAACGAAAACACAGAGAGGCGACGTGGCTTGTGCAAGGTCCCACCCAAGGGAGTCTGGAAGAGCAAGTCACAGTCCAACACTTCAGCCTTCCTCTTATTCACCCTACAGGCCATGAAAGGTTGGAAAACTCAGAGCCAGTCAGGAGAGTGGCTTTTTGTGACAGGGGCCCCATCGGGCATTGAGTGGACAGACCCATCTCATTTCATTCTGCACAGAGCTGCTACTGGTGGCATGGCTTTCCACCCTTAGAGGGGCAAAGCGCTTTCCTCTCGTTACCAGCGCTGGAGCCACTCAATGCTCCAGTCTGGAAAGCAATTAAGCAGCACCTAACATAAGCTGGTCTTGCTCATACACGTGGGTAATCCAGGAAGCAGGTATTAGCGGGATCAGGCATATCCCCGGTTGAAATGATAATCACACGCATGTCACTTCAGCGAGCTAAGGAGCTTGATGAATCCGGCTCGGAGACGGGGTGTCTAGACAAGTTGCCCTGCTGAATACCAATTTCATTCAGAGGTGAAAGAAGATGGTGCTGGAAATTCATATCATTCTTAGCCTGTTAGCTGTCCGTTTGTAATCACTTTTTTTCACCCATTATATCTGATCAAAGCAATTGAAGAGGTAACCATCAAGCCAATAGCTTTTCCTTTGGTGTCTACCTCGCCCTGTCTGCCTCTTGGAGTCGAAGAGAAAGAGGAGAGACAAGGAGATGGTGGTGTTTAGGGACTTCACCAAAAAGAAAACTCTCAGAAGTGAAAACACTAATGGACTGATCCAAAGCCCATTAAAGTCAGTGCAGGTACGTCTACACAGTAAAAAAAAACAACCACCCACGGTGGCGAGTTTCAGAGCCTGGGTCAGCTGACTTGGGCTCGTACTCCAGGATGACAAACAGCAGTGTAAACATTCCCACTTGGGCTGAGCCTGGGCTCCAAGACCCAATCCCCTGGCCGGGTTTCAGGGCCCAGGCTCATGCCCGAGCCCGAACACCTGCACTGCTATTTTTAGCTGCTGCAGGGTTTCGTTTCTTTGCGATGCAGACCTACCCTGAAAGTCTTTCTACTGACTTCATAGGGCTTTGGAGCTGAGCTTTAGTGTGCATGGAACCAGAGAGCGGAGACTGCTCCGTGCTTTATGCTGGTGCAAGGATCCTTTAGCACCAATGCCATTTGCAAACCAGAGGACCTAGTGGCTGAGGCAAGGTACTGGACCTGAGCAGAACCAAATTCTGCCACAAGCCCCCAGCATGACACAAGGATTATCATCTCCATTTGGGGAAACTGAGGCACGGAGCGCTGAAGGCTGGGCTTTTCAAAGGGTCTGAAGAGAACTGGGTGACCAATTTCCATTGAAACTCCATGAGATTTGGACACATAATTCCCTACATTTCCTTTGAAAACCCCCAACTTTAAGCTGGGTATCCCAGTTCCCCCATCTGTAAAATGGGGATAAGCATCCCTCTTTCCTCCCACTCTTGTCTATTTATGTTGTAAACTCTTGGGGGGTGAGCATCGTCTCCTGCTGTGTGTGCGCACAGCGCCTGGCACAATGGGGCTCTAGGAGCTACAATACACATAATAAATAATATTGGAGAAGCGACACCAAAGCAACTAGCAACACAGACGTAATATTGGGGAGGGGGTAATGACAAGAGAAGAAGCACTAGACCGAAGGGGCCAGACTTGCCTCTCTGTTGTGCTAATTTTACCCTGGGGTAACCCCACTGCAGTGACACCATGGGACCCAGAGGAGAATTAGTCCCATGGTATTTATGGGCTTCTAGCACGATAGCCAGTTATTTCTTCTTGTTATGCTGGTTTCCTTGTGTCTCTGTAGCTGCCTGTTTGATTTTATTTGGACACCTGCCATTGCATAAACCCTGTGTGGACACAGAGGGTAGTCAGCAATAATCCGGGCCATTCAGGCCAGATGTAGTTAAATAAAAAGTTCATTACGCTACTAATCCCCTCCCTTCCCCACAAACCCCTCTTCACCTGCAGATGGCCAGGCTGAAATGTGAACAGTCCATCACTGACGGCTGGTTGGGCCTTCGGATAGTCTGCTTGCTACATGACATGGGCTCTGGCGCCCTGCGCTTTGCAGTGGAAGGATGTCCCTACTTGCAAATTTGGTATCCTTGATCAGAATGTGGGATTATTTAGTCTTTATTTACAGGGCCCGGCATGGAGCAGAGGGGCTTGGTTTTCAGGATTGCAATAAACTTGCCATCTGCTCCAGCAGTGCATTACCCAGGTTGAAATGCAAGCACTGCAATCCAGGGGAGTCAGAGAAGAGGATGAAATATTGGAACTCTTCCCAGGGAAAGCAAAGTCAACATTTATCTTTGAGGGACCCATTCAGAGCCTAACTCTCAGGATGGGGCGGGGGGAGCTGCTGGGGAAGAAGGGGGAAGATATGAGAGCAGTGTTTGCAGGAAGAATGTGTGCTAGGGAAGAGGACACAGGCTTTGATGGCAAACATGTAGCTGTGATTGCAAAAACAAGGCATCTTAAAAATAGACAGCAGAGGTAGAAAAGATGTATTAGATTGTCTTGTATTGTCCCCTCTGTGCCAATGCACGATTGCTCCCTGCAGAATGTTCTGTACTAGTTCCATAAATGTCAACCAGGACAGAACAGGCAATAAAGATTACTTGGAGAGGATGGCGAAAGGAATGGAGGATTATGAGCTGGCAGAAGGGGGCTATGGGAAATGTCATTGTTAACTAAACCATGTGTTTATGGGGAGCCCAGTTCCCATCCTCCTGACATGGCTGATTGTCTGAGCAATTTATTCCATGTTGTGGGACAAGTTCCCAAATCCCTGCTGTGTGATGCTAGCTACTGGAAAAGAGAGATGCTGAGGACAGCCAAAAACAAAAGGTTGCCAGTTGGCTGGAAGAGAGCAACAAAAAATACGTGCTGGAGTTTATGTAGATGTACTGGGCAACATATACAAGCCAGCGATTGATCTCATCTCATCAAGGCCAGATGGGGGAGCTGCTACCACTGTGAATTACAGCAATAAGTAGCACTTAGCTACTTCTACTTATCTAGTACTACAGAGCTCAAAGCTCTCGATAACGGTGGGGAAATATGATTTGTATTTTCAAAATGGGGGAGAAACTACGGCACAGAGAGGGGAAGTGACTTGCCAACAGTCGTACAGCGAGACAAGGAGAGAACCCAGGAGTCCTGACTCCCAGTCCTGTACTCCACCCACTAGTCCCAAAGGATGAGCTTCTCCCCAACTTCACCTATCTAATATTTGTAAAGATACTGGGCCCATACGCATTCCTGATGTAACTCTCCGGAGTCGGTGCAGTCACATCGGGGAGGAGTTCAGCCTGCTGTGCACTGATAAAAGAAGTAACCCAAATAAAGGGCAGCCTGTTAACCCGATCATTGCTGGGTCTCCCTGCACACTCCTGCTGCTTTACCATGAGGGTTTCACTGGAACGTGCCAGGTGCCTACAGGGCAGGGTGCGTGGCTGAGTCACACCCAGTAAATCGATCCACAGGCACAGGCAGGTGTTATCGGGGAAGCAGCTCCCGAGCGAAACTCTGCTCACAGGCAGCACTTGACTTTCCAGAGAGGCCCCCGCTGCTTTAGAAACAGCCGTATGCCTGGAACGACTCTGGAAGGAGCAGGCTTCATGCAGGGTCTGAGCTGCCAAGCTCTCCATAACACCACAGGGGCTTTCTGGCTTCCAGGCCTTGTAGCTGTAACTGATGGACCGCACAACTCAGGGGAGCTTTGACAGAGTCCGCTTCAGCGCAATCCCCGAGGGAGGCCGAATGGGACTCGGGCCCCCCGTCCCACTTTTACTGTCTTGTCGCTATCCCCCTCGGTGCAGCTGCAGGACGTGTCCCCCACAACCCAAGAACCAACACACTCTCTCTATATAAGTAAAATATCCCTGGTGCTTTAAAATTCCCCGTCTTGCAGGAAGGCAGGCGTAGATCCTAGGCACCTAACGCCCCTTCAAACCAATGGGAGTTAGGCTCCTAAATACTTTTCAGGATCTAGGCTGGAGGGTGGTTTTGTTTTGTTTAATAGGAATGCGACCCCCAATGTAAATGACCTTTTAGGGCAGGTGGCATCTCAAGGAGCCAATCTAGTAAACGCTCAGGAGTGTTACGAGCCTCTGGCACAGCAACAAGGGTGGTGGGGTTTTCCTTTAGAAAGATTTCAGCAAGTAATTCCTGCTCTCTCAGGTACCAGATAGAAATTCTTCACACTTGGTTTAACGTCTCATTCCACCGGGATTCATGAGCTGTAGTTGCCATGACAGCCTGCTGCTAATAGAACTGTGTCGTCCTGTCTGATTCAGCTGCTCTAGTCAACTAACCGGCTCTTACCCCAGTTGGTATTGTAGACTGGGGTTATCACTTGTTTGCCCCAGTTGCATCCCTTATCCGCCTCTTGTTAACAGCACAGCTTTCCGCGGCTTGGATTGCTTTACCCCACTCGCCCTTCTGTTAGTATAAACTCTAAAAGGGAACTCAGAGCAACCCAACACAGAGCAGCCCTTGCAATTGGAGAGGGTGGGTCCCAGTGCAATCCCTAGCAGTCAGGAGTGTCCATATCCCCTCCTGCCCTCTGCAGTTGATTGAAAAACAAAGAAAGAAGTTAGCAACATTTTTGCGAATTTTACTCCCGAGGTTTTTGTGTCAAAATTTCAAATTTCAACCAAACATCACCACCCCGAAATGCTCTTTATCGAAAAATGGTTAAAAAATAGAGACAATGTTGCAAAATTTCCCGTTCCTCCCCACACAGCAACCATTTTCGTCAGAGTTTTGCATTTTGAAAGATGTAGCCATCTGGGGTTTTTTCCCAGTCCTCAGAGAAGCTAAGGTGTAAATGGACGGGATTTACAAAAGAGCCTAACACCCAGGTTTTTAATGGGCATTAGTCACCTAAATACCTTTAAAAATCTGTCCCTAAGTAATTTAGGAGCACAAGTGTACCTTGCGCTCCTAAAACACTTAAGTATCTCTTGAAAATCCCACCCTGAACTATCCTGCTACTCCACGGGGTAACGGATAACACTAGTATAAGAACACCTTGCCTACATGGTACCTGTTCTCTGGCCAGTTTTGAGAACCATCAATACAATGTTGATTCCCCAGCGTTACATTCACTTGGAACATTACAGGAAGAAACATTCAGAGCTATTGGAAAACCCCGTCCAGATAAAGAGGAGTGTTTTATCAACAGAGAAAAGCAGGGTTGGTTGTGGGATTGAAAACAGGTACAAATACCAAAAGCAGTGAGCGGGGAGGAGAGAGCTGGGTTTAAAAAAAACAAGGATGGAACATGGCGATGCAGCAGGTGATGTTCTGGCGGGAGCTTTTCCCTCTGATGCATCTGCAAAGCGCTGTGTGCTAGAGACACATGATCAATAAGAGAGAAATTCACAAAGGACCATTATGTGCCCAGCTCCCACTGAAAGCCAATGGGAGCTGGGCACCTACCTGTCATCCATGCCTTGGGAAATCTCCCCCTTAGCACACAATAATTAGCTTAGGCTGGGATTTTCAGATGTGCCTAAGGGAGTTAGGAAGCACAATCCTGCCACTGAAGCCACAATCCCATTGCAGGTCAAGGAGACCCATGCTCCGTAGGTGCTTCTGAAAACCCCACCCCAACCCCGAAAGCCCTCGCTCCAGGCTGGGCTGTACCATGACCCAGTTCCTCCACAATGGTACACATTGCGACTCAGGTTTGGAAACCTGCCCCCTTCCCTAAGGCTTCAGAGCCTAAGCTCCAGCCCAAGCCATGACATCTACCCCACCTCCTGGCCCCTTGCTCGCACTGAGGGAACATTCCCCACTGCCCCTACCTGCAGCCAGAGGCACCCAGCGAGCAGGGGGAAAAGGGCCGTGGCAGTGCAGTTCTACGCAGCCCAGGCCCCCAAGCAAGCCAGCGCTTCATCCGAGCTCAGACTGAGGAGCTCAGGGGATTGGGTGTCCCCATAGGAATTCATTTGTCTTCTCCCCACCTTGGCACAGAGGAACCGCTTCACTCCAGTGGTAGTAGCCTTGAGGATGCCTTGAGCACGTGGTACCGCTGTGGCCAATGAGACGGTAGCCCGCGTCGCAGCTGAAACGGATCTCGCTGCCTGGCTGCAGCCCGGTGTGGCTGAGAATTGAGCCGTGGAAAGGGGGCGGAGGGAGGCTGCAGTAAGGAGCTGGAGAAGGGGGAAAATATGTCACACACACAGATATCTTGGAACAAAAGAGGCGCCATGTCGAGACAAATTCTCCTCTCTGTGCTTAGGTGTTAGACAGCGCNCACTCCAGTGGTAGTAGCCTTGAGGATGCCTTGAGCACGTGGTACCGCTGTGGCCAATGAGGCGGTAGCCCTCGTTGCAGCTGAAACGGATCTCGCTGCCTGGCTGCAGCCCGGTGTGGCTGAGAATTGAGCCGTGGAAAGGGGGCGGAGGGAGGCTGCAGTAAGGAGCTGGAGAAGGGGGAAAATATGTCACACACAGAGATATCTTGGAACAAAAGAGGCGCCATGTCGAGACAAATTCTCCTTTCTGTGCTTAGGTGTTAGACAGCGTTTGCTTTGGTCGAAGATCTTACAAGGAAAGAGAGGGGTTGCAAAAAATATAAAGCCAAAGGGGGAAATGTTACAATGGCACATAATCAGGAACGGGCATCATTAACAGCAGTGCAAAGAACCCGTCCGCTCCGCGAGTGATTTCCAGCCATATTTAGGGCAAGACTAACATTATTGTGGCCTGCATCAGGGGCAGTGCGTAGCTGTCCTGCTCCAGCAGCAGACCAGGGAGGGGACTGTGACTCAGAGACACACTTCCCTGCCGGCTCAGAGGGGAAAGTAACGTGCTACACTGGTCTATGCCAGATGTCTTCCCCACTTTGCACCAGCTCAAGGCTGCTGGCTGGCATGCTGGGGGAATGGAGTCCAGGCTCGGCCCACCTGCATGGGAGAAGGAGCAGCCGCTCACGGAGATGGCCCTTCCAGCACCGTGAGATGCAGCACTGGAGTAAGGGCAGCTCACAGTCCTGCTCCTAGTAATTAAGGGCCTGACCCTGCGAGGTTCTGAGTGCCCCCCAACTCCCACTGGATTCAATGAGTGTTGTGGGTGCTCAGCACTGCTCAGGATGGGGCCTTGAGAGCGCTCTGCGCAAGGGGCAGGGGTGTTCTTGGACACCAAAAGCATCTGAACGCGGCTGATTTCAGGTTCTGTTCCAAGTAGGCAGGGTTGGTCTGACGGTCACACGCCCTTTGAGCAAATGGGCTGGACCCAGAGCCATTATTACAAAGCCCCACAGCATTCTAGAGTAAGCACTGAAAATGCTGCAGGTGACAATCCAGATGCTGCTGTGCTTTTCGGAGATTCCAAGGCCAGAAGGGACCACCGGGATCATCTAGTCTGACCTGCTGTATAACAGAGGCCAGAGACCTGCCCCCAAACCATTCCCAGTGCAGAGCTTTTAGAAAAACATCCAATCTTGATTTAACGATTGTCAGAGATGAAGAATCCACCACAACCCTTAGTAGATGGTGCCAATGGTTAATTACTCTCATTGTTAAAAATGTGCACCTTATTTCCAGTTTGAATGTGTCCAGCTTCAACTTCCAGCCATTGGATCATGTTATACTTTCTCTGCTAAATATTTGCACCCCATGTAGGTACTATAATCACGTCACTCCTTATCTTTCCATTGTTAAGCTAAATAGATTGAGCTCCTTGAGTCTATCATTAGAAGGCATGTTTTCTGATCCTTAATCATTCTCCTGGCTCTTCTCTGATCCCTCTCCAGTTTATCAACGTCCTTCCTGAAGTGTGGACACCAGAACTGGACACAGGATTCCAGCAGCGGTCGCACCAGTTCCAAATACAGAGGTAAAATAATCTCTCTAGTCCCACTTGAGATTCCCCCGTTTATGCATCCAAGGATCACATTAGCCCTCTTGGCCACTGGGTCACAGTGGGAGCTCATGTTTATCTGATTATCCACCACTACCCCCAAATCTTTTTTAGAGTCACTGCTTCCCAGGATAGAGTCCCCCCATCCTGTAAGTCGGATTGGGGCTATCATTCAAGTACTTTTTCTTGTATGGGAAGCTGGGCAAAACTCTCAATTTTGCAAGTCTTTTGGAGACAAAAACAGGTAAAACTCAGTAAGCTCGAATGAGTTTTGTTTTGGGTTTTTATGTTCTCAGTGGAGGTCCAGGTCAGAAATCAAAAAGGAAATGTTCACAAGCCCTCATGGGTGTTAATGTCACCTGAATGGGTGAATGTCAAACCCTGAGACGAGCAAAACCACCAAGATTTACCCAGCTCTGGAAATTAGGAGTAATGTCTAGTAATTAAATATTAATTGATTCATTTACTGAGTAATGTCCTTTATTTATGACATTCACTCAGGGTCGCACTCTAGTTTTATGGCCTTCATTAAGTAATTGAAATTTGCTAGCTTCCAAAAGATGCTAATTAATTTTGAGGAATTCTTAGTAAACAGTCAGTATCCAGTAATTGGTTTATGCTGGATGAGACATTAAAACTAACCCTGTTCCCTCTGACAGCAATGGCAAAACACCCAGGGGCTGGAATGGGAGCAGGATTTTAGCCCGAGTATTTCCCTTTGGGTGCCGTAATACAAGAAGTCACCCCTGAGTCACTTCTCATGCACCAAACGGATTCCCACACAAGTTCCAAGGGCTGCGCTTCTGATGCGACGCACCAGACAGCACCTCCTCCATATTAGGCTCCAATAACACAGCATCAAAGTGATCTTTAAATGAATCAAAACGAGGGAAATGCTGTGTTAAGGACTTAGAGGTGGAAGAAGCTGTCCAATCAGGGCTTCAGATCCATACAACAGGTGGTGCTTCCTTAGGATAAAATTCCCCCCGATGCCAAGAGTCTGCAAAAAGCCTATGCTGTACGTTGGGCTTCAGTGGGACTCAACTCGACGCCTGGTCGGATTTCGTGGAACTAGTTTCGGATCATTGAGATCATGTAACATTTTTCTGGTTTCGGTTCCCCAGGACGGGTTCCCTGGAGTTTTTGCTCCCAACACTCCCCCCCCCCGCCCCAAAACTAAAGGTTTGATGCCCAGATATCACAGGGATGGGGGCATCAGAAATACAAAATGCAGGGTGAACCGCAGGCAAAAGCTGCACGTTTCCTTTGGAAACCCCAAACTGACCCAGTTTCCCAAACATCAGTGACCGGTGCAGTGAACTGAAAACTAGGCAAGCCTTGGGCTGCTCCAGAATGCTCTCTACAGCTCCATTCCCCCAACACAGCCCTGCTTGGCTCATACAGCAACAACACTTAAATGGGAAAAGCAAAGGGAGTCAGTCAAAGGAACAGCCACATTTTCAGGGGCCGGTTTCCAGTCTCTACTACGAACTCACCTGAGTAGCGGATTTTAAAGCCCTTTCTGTTGTACGCATGGTCGGAGGACCAGCGGAGATAGACCTTGTTCCCAGTGCTGGTTACAGTCAGAGGAGCAGAGTAATTCCCACTTAGAGACAACAGCAGTGGACTCTGGCCAGCGGGACCTTTAGGGAAAGATCGGACAAGTGAAAGTTGGGCAACACCTCCCCTCAGCGATAGCCACTCCTAGGCTCACACACCGGGACCTGATTTTTGCAGAAGGAACACATGGCCAGACCTGCTTTTGGCCATACTGTGGGAGCTTCGACTTCCCCTTGAACATTGCCATTGAGTTCTGTGGGGCCAGGATTTCACCTTCACGGGGCAGAACCTTCTGCACACTGGGACGATGAGCAAGGGGTTTGTGTTCTGGGTTCAGCCATGAGCTTGCATTTCCGAGCGCACTAACGGAGCCGCTTAGCTGTGACACAGGAGAACCGCGGCTCTCCTGCGAGGTGCCTGGTGTGTGGTTTAGGGAAATGTCCTTGGATTGCTTTAAAATCCTTTCATTCCCCCTCTCAACCCATCCTCCCCAACGACCTTCCTCACTGTTCTTCAGCCTTGCACATCCATGCAAAGCTCTCCCAACTACTTCGCTGAGCCATCCCGCCGCGATGAAATCCCGGCCTCTCCCTCACCCAGAAGTGAAGCACAAAGCTAGAGCTTCTCGCCAGGCCGCATTCCCAAGTAGAAATGCTCCCCCAGGGTATGTCTACACGGCAGCTAAACACCCCGCGATCGGCCCGCGTCAGCTGACGGCAGCTTGCAGGGCTTGGGCGACGGGGCCGTTATAATTGTGGTGTAGACTCGGGCAGGAGACTGGGTTCTGGGACCTTGTGGCTGGGGGAAGGTCCCAGAGCCTGGGCTCCAGCATGACCCTGAATGTCTACGCCACAATTACAAACAGCTCCGTAGCCCAAGCCCCATGAGCGCAAGTCAGGCCAGCCGCAGGTGTTTAAGTGCAGTGTAGACATACCCACTTAGGGGGGCTTTTTCCAAGCACAACACAGGGTGATAGGCGTGTTGGTGGAAAGAACCCCCTACGCTCAGGGAAGACAGTGTTTAGTGACTAACAGCAACACTCACTGCTACATGGTTGTGTCCTTTCCCCCACCCCCAGCAGACAGCATCCGTGTGCTTCACGCGACAGTTACCATCAAAGATCTCGAACTCGTCGTACTGCTTCTCGCTCAGGAAGTACTCGATGGCGAGGGTGATGTTGTACCCGGGCTCTACTTTGATCACCCAGGAACAGGTCTGGAAATGGGGGTAACGCCCCATGTAGATCTGGCTGAGGATCACGCCGGTGGAGTCCGTCAGAACCTCGTTCATCAGGCAGTGCACTAAACCAAACCCAGACAAGAGTCCACAGAAAATGAGACCTCGGGGGGGGAGGGATAGCTCAGTGATTTGATCATTGGCCTTCTAAACCCAGGGTTGTGAGTTCAATCCTTGAGGGGGCCACTTACTTAGGGAACTGGGGTAAAAATCTGTCTGGGGATTGGTCCTGCAGGGGGTTGGACTAGATACCTCCTGAGGTCCCTTCCAGCCCTCATAGTCTATTATTCTATTTCAGGGGCCAGAAGAAAATGATGGGAAGAAAGGAAACCCAAGGTTTTTAAAATGCAGGCGCTTAGAGTTAGGCTGCAATTTCCAAAGTGGTTTAAGGGGACAAGGCTCCCAACTCCAATTGACCTTTATTAGGATCTAGGCTCCTAACTCTCTTGGGATCCTTGGAAAATTCCAGACCTAAATCCTGATTTAGGCTCCTCAGTAAGTGGGCTGCTTTTTAAGAGTGCTGAGCACCCAGCAACTCTAGCTGAAGTCAAGGAAAAAACAGCACTTTGCATGTGCTGGGTCCAACTGACCTCTGTGTCACTCCAGCTTTGTGTGGGGAAACTGTCAAAATCCATGGGAGTTGCCTGGGTGTAAAACTGGAGTAACGCAGGGATGGATCAGGGCCTCACCAGACCTTTTGACTGATGATCTTAAAGCACTGTGCAGCCATTCTCTTATCAAGCCTCAGAATATTCCCTCCAAGACCAAGCACACTTTATTATCCCCATTTTACTGACCAGTAAACTGAGACATAGATCTTGTGAGACTTGCTCAAGATTACTAGGCAAGTCGGTTAGACTAGAACCCAGGAGTCCTGAGTCCTAGTTGCTTGCTCTAATCCCTAGATCTCACACAATCTCAGAAGTGTTTATACCAGAAGCAAGTGTTAAATAAAAGTTTGGTGTAAAAACAAACCAAAAAAACCTAACCCAAGAGACACCGAAATACAAACACACAAGAGGATCTTTATTTATCTGTACATCCATCCATCAGCGATTGAATGCTGTATTGAACACTATACTTGGGATTACAGAAAACAGCACGAGCTGTCCAGAAGGGACAGTGGATTCTTTCCAAATCCTTAATCCCATTAATGATTTTTTTACTTCTGTAAATTGGTGACCAGATATCATTTAAGCAATCTCTTGGCTTGCAGGCTAACAACCACCAGTAAATAATTAAATGACCGCCCCCTCCCACCCCGTTCTCACACTATTAGAGAGAGAGACAAAGCTATAGAAAAATCTCCCATTATACAGCAAAAATGTTCAGATGGAGGAAAGAAGATGAAGAGATAACCATGGCTGAAGTGGAAAAAAAACCTATCAATAGAAAGCGATAGGATAAATAAGATAACAGGGTTGCATCTTTGGCATTCCTCCTGAGTAACAGGAAGGGGTGTGATGCATCACACTCAGGGCATTCAATTTTCTCTCCTTTAATGCGCTGTGTAGTACTAATCCAGAAACTGTGCCTCACAGACTCTGCCCTCAGGAGCTGAAGTCAGTTCCTCGGTGCTACAGGGGTTCGTGTATCACTGGCAAATGGTCAGAGAGGGCTTTTTGTCTCTCCGAGGATAAAGATGTTTGGATTGTTGTGTTAATGACTTCACAGATGTAGCCAGGTGTCTGCTGTGTCGGAACAGTGCCCGGAAAGGCTTCATTCGGGCTGTGACTCGGGGAAATACTTACACTTATGCTTAAAATTAAGCATGTGTTCAAATGCTTTCCTCTACTGGGGCCTCAAAGGCATAACACAGAGCTACTCAATGCTAGACAAATTCTACCAGGAGGGGTTGAGAGCCGTCAGCTCCCACAGCAATCAGCTGGGGCTGCAACCGGCTACATATAATTTCTCAGATCATTTCTCAGACGGATACTGTCATAAATTAACTGATAAATATTTTACTATTTGCCCTGCTTTGCTCAGTACCTGCAGCTGACTAGACTGAGTCCCACGGCAGGAGAAGAGCCACTCCCTGCACCATGGTCTTTCAGGGAGAAAAGCTTTGCAAATGTGTTGGGACCCAGGCCAGTTACCTTCGCAGGTCGGGGGAGGCCCTCCGAACTGGAGATGAGTCCCCAGCTTGCACGTCAGGATTTCAGTTCCGGTCAGGGTGAAGCCGGGGAGGCACTGATACCTCACGATGTCACCTGGAAAGAAAGACAACACCCTCAGCTGGGGAGAAGGTTTGGTTTATTAAGAATGAAATTCACCCCTATGCAGAGTGGCCAGTACAAGGCTTAGGCACCATTTCATTCCCGCTGTAGCTGCTATTTCAGGAGATTGCTCAAAGGGGCTGACTGCAGGGGACCCAGTGCAACAATCGCACAATTCACCTATTCTATAGCCACAGAGTACCAATCCACAGGGGTGAAATTCACCCATGTGCAGCTCCATTTAATACCCACTTCAACCACCTTTTAAGGACTTCAGTGAGGTGCAGATCCACTGTACATCGGTGAATTTAATAATAATATATGGAGATATACCTATCTCATAGAACTAGAAGGGACCTTGAAAGGTCATCGAGTCCAGTCCCCTGCCTTCACTAACAGGACCAATTTTTTGCCCCAGATCCCTAAATGGCCCCCTCAAGGATTGAACTCACCACCCTGGGTTTAGCTATTCCTCCCAGAATTTGACCGAGTGCCTGCACAGACATACCATGATCTTTCTAACAGCCAGTGCTGCACAGTCCCTCAGGATCTGAGAACCCAGCTCCCTCTGGTTCTTACACCAGTATGGGTCCTGCAACCAGAACTTAGCTGGCAATGGTGTTGATAATGCGCAAGACACACACAAATCCAGCTGGATCCTCCTTAGCTATATGGGGATAATATGTGGAGTATAGCTAGATAGATTATACAGGGCAATACAAGTAAAACGTGGCACATGCGGGTCATATTCTGAACGGGTGTAAATCAGTGTCACTCCACTGATTTCAGTGGAGCTATGCTGATTTACACCAGCTGAGGATCTGGCCCAGAAGGAGCAGATACAGTGAGCAAGGGAGCTTTTGATCATGGCTACTTTTCTGGCTGCGGACATACTTTAAACACAGACACGACACTGAAAATTCAAAAAGCTCAGGAAATATGGAGGAAAGCTTTTGTTTGACGCCTCACAGCCTGCTACACAGTTTAATCGCCTTAAACATCTTAATGCAGCAGGACATGATTGAGACAAATAGCTCTGTAAGTTTCTGAACATGGACTGGGCTTTCATAGGAGACGCGTCCTTGCAGTTACACTAGTGAGGATAAAAATCCTAAAGACTATCAAATCCAGCTGATTCAGTGCATAAGCCAGTCACCGAACTGGGGCAAGCCCTCCAACCTCCCATACTGAATAGTGCAGAATTAGATGGGTTCCTCTGAAGCACATAGCATTGGAGCCAAGATACCAGCTAGAGGGAGCTCTCATCTGTTCTGATGCAGCCTATCCTACGGGGATGGGTGTGGGGAGAAGATACCTATGTTAAATTCTTCATTCTCGGTGACGATTTCGGCATTGGGAACAATGGTCGGAGGGTGGCATTTGAAGAGCTGATAGGCTGAAAAGAAGGAAAAACAGCAAACGTCAGGGCATGGAATTGCTTCCAACGGGATGTGACTCGTCGGGATAAAGCTCGGACATGCCTAACAACAACTCAGTGTGGTGCAAGGATCGGCTTCTCTGAAACAAACTGCCACCCTGCGGCATGGAAAAAGGGTAGAGAACCCAGCAGTATCAATCTCAGTTACTTATCTGGTCCCCATTACCCTGAGCAACTCACAATCTTCCATCCTCACAGCACCTCCGACAGGCAGGGCAGTGCTATTGTCCCCATTGTACAGATGGGGAACTGAGGCACAGAGATGCTAAATTTAGTGGAAGGTCCCACAGGAAGATTGCAGCAGGACCCATGTCCCCCTAGTCCCAGGCTAGCCCCGTAACCCCGGGACCATCCTCCCTCTTTCTTGGTAGGGCCATGGCTGAGCCTTAATTGACACTTAACACCTTATGAAAATATCATCGACCCCGTCCTTCCCCAGTATGTGAACCCCCATTATCAGGACTGTACAGTTCTGGGTCAGGCTCCCTACATTATCCCAGCTTTGTTCAGTGCCTGCCACAACCAGAGCCAGTGCTGAAATAGCCAATGGATTCCAACCTACCTGGCTTCTGAGATAGGGCAGGTGAGGAGATGCAAGACGCCCCCAGGTATTATTACAGTGTTGTTGTAGCCACGTTAGTCCCAGGATATGAGAAAGGCAAGGAGGGCGAGGTAATAATTTGTATTGGACCCACCTCTGTTGGTGGAAAGCTTATGAGCTTCGCAGAACTCTTCCTCAGGTCTGGAGAAGGTAACCAGAATGCCCAAGCTAAACATAAGGTGGGACAGATTGTTAAGCATAAGAATTTCACACATATTGTAGGAGACCACTTAAAAGGAAGTGGGCAGTTAACACCTCTCCAGTCATAGGACAATGGAGAGTTAATAGGCAGCAGGACACTAAAAAAAAACCATGGACTTGTTTTATGCCTGGTTTTATGCCTATTACAACAATTTCTAAAACACCCTGCTGCCTACTGACTCACCATTGTCCTATGACTGCAGAGGACCCCTCGCCCACCTTGTCTCTCTCAGGTCCTTGGGATGGTGTCTGTATTGAGAATCAGCACCATGGAGAGCACACTATGCAGCACTTCTCCTCCCAGGAAACAGGTGAATGGAAGGAGAGTGAAAAGAAGACTACAAGAAACCCTGTATCAGGGGTAGGCAACCTATGGCACATGTGCCAAAGGCGGCACGCGAGCTGATTTTCAGTGGCACTCACACTGCCCGGTTCCTGGCCACTGGTCCGGGGGGCTCTGCAATTTTAAATGAAGCTTCTTAAACATTTTAAAAACCTTATTTACTTTACATACAATAGTTTAGTTCTATATTATAGACTTATAGAAAGAGACCTTCTAAAAACGTTAAAATGTATGACTGGCACACGAAACCTTAAATGAGAGTGACTAAATGAAGACTCGGCACCCCACTCCTGAAAGGTTGCCGACCCCTGCCCTATATGGTGCTGGGCTGCAGCAATTTGTTCACAAGAACATCTTCCGCAGCAGTCTTGGTCTGCCTAGAATGCCACCTATAGCACACTACAAACCTTCCATGCCCAAAGGCACTGGGAAGAAAGCTCTTTATTAGTATGAAAGAGTAGAGGGCTTAGTTCGTGGACAGATGAAGGGTGACTGGTGTTTACTGAGTGACTCGTGTGCGGAGGTGATGGGATCAACCACAGAGTCTGGGATACTTAGTGGAAGAGACTGGACAACCTCAATCGGATTAGGTCAATCCAGGAATAACCAGGATGGGTGGAAATCTTGTTCTGCTCTGCAGCCAAGTGAATAATTCACAATGAATAATTATTCTGAGAATTTCATCTTTGGTCCCTGTCCTTGAACTGAGATTGCAAAATTCACTGATTTGTCACTTGGAATTATTCATTAGTTTATTCTGCAAATAATTCCTGGGATGCAGCTGGTTTGAACTTCCAATTGAGAATATTAAAATCGAAGATGCAGGTTGCAGTGCACAGTGTAACTTCCCTGGTACGTGATGTAAAAAACAATAGCGCAGGTTTGAATGAGGTGTTTAATTATACATTTCTCAGCTGGCGCTGTGTTGGTGAAATAAAGAAGCCATCTAGTCAGGGAACAAAAACAATACCGTTTGACTTATGAGCCTGGCCAAACACAACAAAGAACAAATTTTACAATCGAACATACAGCCTGAAATGAACTACCAGCAAATATTCCAGAACTTGAGCAAAATAATTTGCTGCTCACCAACAGATGAGCTCATAATGGCTTCACACTCTAATCCCTATGGAGATGAACACACAAGGGATGTGAACGTGGTTAAAACATCTGCTTTTGGATCTGAGTAACTCTTCTTGGAAAGCATTTTCTGAGCTCAGTCCTATTCTATCATACCCCTACCACCGAGCCCGGGCCACCATAAACGTCTCTGCCATTGGCATCAGCGGCTAAACCCAGATGTAGATGATCCACCTACTAGAGAGGAGCTAATTTTCACTAACTCTACAAAGCCAGTGGAAACAGCAGAAGAAGAACAATGTTCCTAAGACTTTATTATAATGTATTTAGATGCCTAAATTAGGATTTAGTTGCTTAACTTTAGACAGCCACTCACCCCTCTCGGTGCCTCAGTTTCCCCATCTATAAGTTTGGGGTACAATAACCTCCCCTACTTCACCAGGGAGGTTGTGAGGCTCAATTAATGTTTATGAAATGTTTGGAAAGAGGTGGATGAAAAGGGTGATTTATTTTTAACCATGCACCGCCTAAGGGCAGTGTATGGCCCAACGTTTGCAAAAGGAAAAAAAAAATCCTGACATCATCATAATGAGCTAAGCTTGAACAGAGGAGATCAAAGGGAACTGTCAGATCTGTAATTCTGTGAGATGCCTTCTATATAAGTTCTTTGCAACTTACCAAAAAGTTACAGTGAAATGATGAGCTAATGAGCAGGAGAACAATGCATGTTCCAGAGATCTGGGCAGTTTAACTGCCGAACCTGTCACTTCTCCTGCAAAGCTTCTTTGGTCATGGAGGAATAAAAGGGAGGGAGGGGGAGGAATCGGGAGTGAATTTCCCATCAGCCATTTTGTCAAGCTCCCAGAAATAAACAGTTGCTTGAAGACTCCAAATCTTTGCTCCTCTGGACACTCTGCCTCTGGATAAACAACAGGTGCTTTATTATGGCCAACAGAAAACAAGGGGAGGGAGAAAAAGCCCCAGAAGAAAGAGCAAAGGTCAGACAACTGCTTTAATGGCAGAAGCATCTCTGCAAAGATGTATTTTCATTTAAATAAAACTCCACGCTAGTGGTATGTCTGTACTGCAATCGGGGAGTGTGACTGCGGCTCATGTGGACACACCTGAGCAGGGAAGCGGTGGAAGCCTGGAATCCTGGGTGCTTAACTCGGGAGGTGAGCCCATGTGCTGCAGCTACTTCACAGCTCCAGGACCCGAGCCAGCGCCATTAAAGCTAGCTCAGGTGTGTCCAGAGAGCTGCAATCACACCCCGTGATCACAGTGTAGACACACCCTAAGTGGCAGACTGGGCTTTAGGCCAAGATTTTCAACAGTGATTGATGATTCCATTTTGGGGAGCTCAACTCGAGCCACCATAAAGGGGCCTGATTTTCCAAGTCTGGGTACTCAGCACTTTCTCTCAGCTTAAAGGTCCCCTTTAAGGAGGTGGCACCGTGGTGGGACTCAAAAATCCCAGGGTCTAATCCCAGCACAGCCACTGACCTGCTGTGTGACCATGGGCAAATTTCTCTGCCTCTGTTTTCCCTCCCAACCTCTGTCTTCTCTATACAGACTGTGAACACTTTGGGGCAGGGACTGCCTCTCACTAGGTATGCACAGCACCTAGCAGGAGGAAGCCCTGATCTCGGCTCTAGGTGCGACCGTAAAAGAGAGAATAATTTCCTTTCTTTTATGTCAGAGTGGAATAAAGATTCCAGAGTCCAAGGCTGAATTAATCCCCTTGATTGTGGAATATAAAAAAAAAAAAACCAGGGGGAAATCCAAACAACACACCTAGGAGAGAGAAAGAGAAATGCTATTTGCAAGCTTTAAAATGGATATTTGACAGTGGAGAATAAAAAAATAAAAAACCCAGACAAAAATTACATTAAATGCTATTTTAAAATGCTTGACAGCATCTATTTAAGTGGAGAGATAACCTAGCAATTGGAGCATCAATCTCTATTCCTTAATGGGCTACATTTCAATACAGGGCCATGATTAAGACGGTTTCAGCATCTGGATAACACCGCACTGATAAACCTTCCTCTGGAAGCACCCTGATGTGCCTGCACCACAACAAAGCGCAGCCTGTGTCTTTGAAACACCACTGAGACCCACCCTTGAGTTACCGTGCCATAAACACCCCTCCCCATCACATTCACACATCAGGTTCTTGGGCTGCTGCTACCGGAAATAAGCATTTAATAATAGGTGCAACATCAAGTTTCGAGGGATGCTGCCAACCTTTCAGCCTCCCCGAATCACTCCTTTTCCAGGAGATGCTTCCCTGTGGGTGTTTAAAGGGGGGTGGTTCCCGTTAGCGGATGATGCTCATCATTGCATTGGGGAAGATATTTAATGGGATGTCTTGTGTGCCCGATCTAAGCAGCCTGTGCATGCACAAAGAGTAACATTGTGGCAGATCCAGGGGAAACTCTGTGGAACTCAGTGGACTTACACTGGCATATGGTAGGCACTGTCAATGAATCCACCCACTTTGGCCAATCAGGGAGCCACGTGTGTGCAAATTTTCTGTTGTACCATGTGCAACTTATCCACTGAAGTATACAAAGCTTGAGCAGAACAGAGCAGAATCTGACCCTATGTCTTTTTATCATGGTGTATGCACAGAGAAGAAACACTGCAGAGCTGTGACTAGGCATTAAAAGTATTCAGTCCCCAAGAGAGATGGTTGCAGAGCATTAAACAGAACCCAGGCTGTGTGCCTCCCCCCCAAACCAGGATGAAGATTACCATTGGAACGGAATGATTTGGGGAGGGCTAAACAGCTGGCAATCAATCTTTAAATACTTTGTGGAAGTTGGTTGCTCAGGATGAGGGTAGGGTGACCAGATGAGAGGAAGAAAATGGGGGGGGGGAGGTTTGCCGGCGGAGCAAAAAAAAAGGGGGGGGGAGTGTGGACGGCGGAGCAAAGTATCAGGACAAATTGCGTCCAGACCAAACATCGGTCGGGATGCGGGACAAACGCCTAAATATCGGGATGGTCCCGATTTTATCGGGACGTCTGGTCACCCTAAATGAGGGTGAAGGCATGAGTTGGTAGAAGGAAGGTGCCTGAGGCTGAAATGGGGATCAGATGAGTGGAATGAATATCGGATGATTCAGCTGCTTATTTCCTGGTTGTTTTCTGGTCAGCTTTGGTGGGATATGTAATCTAAGCAACCTCAACTCAACTCAACGTTAATGAACGCAGCTGCAGACGATTTCTGATAGGTCATTTAAAAAAAAAATGAAAATTCTCACTGAAATTTTAAATTTCAATGAAAAAATAATGGATGATATTTGTGCGGTTTTTTTTTACATTTTTCAACCAGCTCAATCAATGAAGTGTTTAGCCACAGTTTATACTGAGGTTCCATTTCTATGTATTTTATAAAGGGGTTAATAAATCAGTAATAGATGCTTTAATAGATGGTTAAGCAACGGCTCCTGAGTACAACAGATCAACAGGTTGGTCACAACCACAGTTTATAACTAGGCTTTGCACAATTTGATTTTTATCAATTGAAATATTCACTATTGTGCAATATGGGCGTTAAGATTTTCTTCTGATTTGTATCAATTTAAATTTTCTCAATTGTGGGAAATTATGGGGGGGGGGGTCAGATGATGTGGGGCTAGACACTAGTTATTTAAGGACAGCAGATGCTGAGATTCAAAGAGTTAATGCTTTACAACCATTAAGACACAAATAGCCAACCTCACATGGCAAAATATACAAAGCAAATATCCTTAAATCAAACTCTAATAAGTTCTTGAGCGGGATTTTTCTTACTTTGCCCAACCGTAAACTTCAATTCTTATCAAAATATTTTTTCATCTGTGTACGGTGAAATCGACATTTAGTGACATTTACCGATAAAAGTCTAATCCTGCCAAGCCTGCTTATAATCATCTTCTGCTGAGGTGCTTATATACATACTACTCATGACTATAACATGCTCCTTAGACATCTGCTTGGGCCTAATTATTAGGCCTGACCTGGACCCAAGCCCACCCGACCTGATCCGAGAGGGTAAAGTCATTTTCCAACATGACCGACCACTGACTCTTCTCCCTGAACCTGGGTCAGCACCATGGCTGCCTGCTGCCCATGGGGTCGGCCGTCCTCCCCTGAGTGCCCTGCTCCTGCCGGCTGCTGCCCCCTGCTGTGCTGTGCGTGTGCTGCAAGGTGAGCGGTGTTGGGACTCCTTGGCACACTCACTGTGCACACTCACACACACAGCGCCCCCACATCAACCCCATGGGCAGCAGGAAAGGAGCCGAGCTGACCCGAGCGGGTCTGGTTGTTTTCCCAACTGACTCGCACCCGACACTTATAGTCGGGTTAGGGTGGGTTCAGGTCGGATGCAGGGCTCAAATGCTTATGACATCTTATTAATCACTTACTAGTCCTTTATAGAATTATAGGGTTGAAAGGGACCACAAGGGTCATCTAGTCTAACTCTCTGCTGAGATGCAGTACATTTAATAATAATACCTGACTCTTATACAGTACTTCTCTTTAGATCATAAAGAACATTCAGAAAAATAACTTTAATATAAAGTGTGAATATAAATATATTCTGGTGGGCTTTCACTAGAGTAACTCTGGTCTCTAACTCCCAGTAAAAGAAGTGTCAATTGATTTGCAGTAGGATTTATGTACTGCTCCCTTTCATTGTCATGTTTTCTGTGGGTTTCTTTTGCATAACTGTTATACACACATCCCTTGTGTATTAATACACACCTTATTGTGTTTTTCAGTAATCAAACAATTCCCCCAGAAGCCTAGCAAAGATTCTTTAAACTTAGCCTGGCCATGTAATACTGGCCTTTCCATTATCGAACATAACATTTGGTGTTCTGTACAGACTGGCATGTAACTGAGATTAGACTTGGTTGCAGTTGTTACAAGTGAATTATTGTGATGAGTGGAAGGTCATTTTCCGAAATCCCAGAATTGTCATAGGTTCTTGTTTGCTAATCCAACTTAAAGTTGGACTCTTGTTTAGTGATGGGGTGAAAATGCTCTTATTTACAGCATCATACCTAACATTTCTCGAGCATGCGCCTCACTCAGACCGAAGAATCCCCAAACAATTTAAGGAATCATTTCTCTCACTGGGAAATGAAGCCACCTCTGGGCTGGAACGTGACTGTGGTTTAACAGAGCACAGCAAGGCTACCCAAGGAGTTTAGCATGGGATTGGAAGAATACCACCATATCCAACTGAAATTGCAAGCAGTGGGAGTGTTAGGGAACAAAATGGATTTACATGAAATAGAATTTGCCAAGGAGAGCAGTATTAATAGCTGTCACCTTGTGAGATATGCCATAGGATCTTTCACAGCTGCTAGTTTGCAGGAGTTTGATTTGTGTTCTGATTATCAGGAAGTTGCTGATATATTTCTACTTCTGCATGGCATATGCATGCCTACTTTGCATGTGCAATTATAAGTGTGTGCATAAGGCAGGCATTTGCACATGCAAAATTGCACAGAGACTGGAGGTCTCAACTCTCTGAGAGCCAGACCCTTCATGACAGGTCTCATCGGAGAGATGGTGCTTCAAGCAGCAGGGTATTTTCTGTATCTCGCACTCTAAATATATCCCTTTCATGAGCATTATTCCTCCTCCTGATGACCCACAACTGGCTCAGACCCCTCTACATGCAACAAAATTGTGGGGCAAGAAGTTAAAACACAGGCTACTCAATGAGCAATACAGACCATAGAAATAGATAGCAAAGATCCCTCCGTTGGCTGCGTCACTGTGGAATTTCATCAAGATCTGGTTGGAGGAGCTTTGGGCAGATTTCTTCACTGAGTTCCCCGTGAACATGCCCAGCTGTGGGGCTGTTTGCTGTGGTCCATCCCTGAAAGCACAAGTCAGAAAGAACACAAACCACATTACACCTTTCCCTGTTACCCCACATTGGGATCAGCCTCTTGGCACTCCGATGCACACGCACACCCAACCTCCTGTTCTTTCCCGCCCTAGCTTTGTTTTCACCACCCCAATCTGCGACATTAGGTTTCCCATGACTCCTTCGGCAGCCCATAACTTCACTTCCAGAGTGGTACAAGTGGATTCTTCCCAGGTTGGCCCATATAATTGCAGGCAATAGGGACTCCAGATGTAACCAGTGATTTGCTTCTGAAGAGAGGGTTCATCTCAGCCTTCTGAACTTTCATCACCTGCCTTTGGAGAATTAAGGCCAGATGTTCCAAAGAGCTCTGCACTTCGGTGCACAGTGGATGCTGAGCTCCTTTGAATGTCCAGCTCCAACAGTGGGCACTGAGCACTTGAAAATGTAGCTCTGAGCTCGTTAGGAAGTTTGGCCCCATGTGCCCCCCTCGATGGACTAATGTGGGTGGAGTTATTGATGTGCCGTGCATGACTTCTCCTTCCCTATCCTAAGGGGAGATGAAGATCCTACCCTGCCATGCTCCTGGAGCCAAATTCTCAGTGGATGTAAATCAGCCTAGCTACACTGACTTTGGTGGAGCTACGCCCATTTACACCAGCTAAAGACCTGGCTCCCGATCTCTGGGAGCTTGCGTTTGAACCCAGCTCTCCATTCCTGATGCCATGCTGTGCCCTCGCTCGGAGTGACAGCATTCTGTGATTTCACTTTGGATTGCACAGCTACTTATGTCTGATGACAAAGCAAAAGCTAAAGAGGACATCAGCAAATGTAGTATTTCCCCCCTGTTCTATATCTATCTAGTACCACAAAGTCATTCTGCAAAGGAATAAACAAGCCTGGGAAAATGTCTGCTGGGGAAATCTGAAGCGAAAGGCAATTCCTATTATGCTAGTTTGAACCAGATTCATTTCATCTAAATTCAGCTTGAGGTAAAGACCCTGTCTGCCATTCATAAAAGTATCCTCTGTCAAGAGATTTTCTCTTATTCCCTTCAGCAGAGCATTTCAGAGATGAAAGGCCGGGCTGAAGAGAGAATCCAGCAGGAGGAGGAAGGACCTGTAACCTAATAATGTCCAGTCTCAGCTGGGATGATGTCCTGCATTTGCCCCCAGCAGAGATGCAGGGTCTAGAGAGAGTAATTGGGTCAGACTGGCCGCATGAGGGTGGCATTTGTTTAAACTGCGCACAGCATGGGTTTGATTTCTTTGTTTTTGAACAGGCGGTGATCACAGAATTAGGGCTCGGAAAGACCCATTGCCACTCAGTCCCTAGACTGTATTTATCCTCCAGGGGCCAAATCTTTGGCATAACTCCAATGAAGTCAATGGGAAAAGGATGGTGAGAACTCAGTCACTGGAGCTACGGCCAATGTACATCGGCTGAGGATCCATCTACAGATCTTTGTCCAGTCCCAAATGAAGGGGGTTTCCACCAGTTCCTTTAGGAAACCAGCCCATCTTCAGTCTCATTCCCTCTGGGGACTTTTCATTTGAAATCCAGCCTAAGTTTTAGGTTAAGAAGCTAAGTTCGGAGAAGATCTCTCAGCTCATCTTGTCCATTCCCCTACGCCAGCACAGCACACAGCTCTATGGAGAAAGGGCCTATCAGACACTGAGCTGATACTTACTAGGCCAAATTCCCATCACTCCTAGCTATATTCCAAACCCCTCCAGAAGCATTCTTCTCTCCCCCTCTCTTCCCCCCCCGAATGCTTTATAATGGCCCAGTCCAGCAGAGCACTCAAGCGCATGAATAACGCTGTTGAAGTCAATGGAACTATTCCCATGTGTGGGTGCTTTGCTGAACCGGGGCCCAAATCCCTACAGATCAGGCAGACAGACCGACTGACCGACCAAGTCAGCTCTCATGCGCTTGCCGAGGCACCCACCAGATGGTGATGAAGTCATTGTAGGGCTCCGTTTGCAGCAGTGTAAAGTTGAGATGAATCCCATACCCTGCAGGCACCGTGATGAGCCAGGAGCAGTCCTGGGAATTGGGGTACTGGTTGGGGAAGCCCGGGGAGTAGACCGTGCCGTTCTGGGTGGTGATATTTCCTCCGCATGGGACTGCACATCATTAATAACAAAGAGAAACACGAATACAATTAACAAACCCCTCCTGGATCCCCTGCCCCTCTTCGCCTCCCCTCCCTTCCTTCTCCTGTTGTGAACCTCCTCCCTCCAGTTGAGCAGAGATGGATGCATGGCTCACTCCTGCGCCCAATGATGCTGATCTGCTCCTCAACCCCAGAGGATGATTCAGGAGCGATCCGAGAGTCAGAGGCTGATCCAGATGTCTAACTATAGCTCCCAGCTCCCTTTAGCCCAGAGGGTTCAAGATAAAGGCAAGATTTGAACTCCATTTCCTTTTCACAGTGTCAACAGGGAATAAGCCAGCACTGAGGGGCTGCAGTGACTGCTCTCAACAAAATACGCGAGAGGACAGAGACAGAGCAGCTAGACAAGACAGTGGTTCTGATTATAGATGGATCCAACCCAAAACCCTGGACCCAACCCAATGTGCATGCTAGGAATCTGTGGCTCCTGTCCCAAGCTTTTCAGCTCCATCCTGTTAACAGTAAACCGTGCTTAGTGCTTCAGGGCTGGGCAGAAACAATCAGAGGTTTTTGGTACCCAGTTGACAGCCAGGTGCGCTGAGAAACCACACCCCATGCTCCAATACAGGGACTAGGGCTCTCCAGCCATGTGTACCCACAGGGGAACAGCATGCTCCTAAACCCGTCAGTGGGCAAAGCTATCCAATCATAAATAAGCTACGACCTGGGCCACAATTGCCAGCCAGCTGGTGTTATAGAGAGTGGATCTGAGAGCAGGGGTGGGGATTAGTAGTAGTTGTTATTTGCACGACAGCAGCACCTACATGCCCTGATTGAGATCTGGGGCCCACTGTGCCGGAGACAAACAAAGAATGGGAGGGGAAACAGAGAGGTGATGTGACCTGCCTAGAGACACACGGCAGATGAGTGGCAGACAGGGAACAGACCCCAGGCTTCCTGAGTCCCACATCTAGGTTTTACCCACTGCACCATGCTGCCTCTCTAGGACGCAAGATTTCTGGTGCAGAACCTTTTCCAATCTGCTTGGAACAGCACTGGTGGATTTGCAGAGCGTGATTAGCTCCCTGCAGACAGGACTGTCTCTCACACCTTGTGCGCCTGATTCTCTTCTTGCTTACACACAGCGTTTCACGCCGGAGTCGCTCCATTGACTTCAAGGGAGTTGGTTCCAATTAACGGTGTAAATCAGATCCGAGGCAGGCCCTGTGTATTTAGTGCCTAATCCCGCTTTGCCTATTCACGTGAGCAGTCCAAGTGAGAGTGTGCGTGTACACACAGACACACACACCCCTTATATAACAAGGATGAGATTTTCAAAACCACCTCGGAGATTGGGATGCTCAATTCCTCTCAATTGTAATAAAAACAGGGCAACCCAGTGATTCCCAACGGAATCCCTTCAGTGGCTTTAGAAAGCTCAGCCTATACAGATTTATTTCAAAATCACTACTTCTCTTACAGTTAAATGGACTTTCTGCTGTGACCTGCATGGGAAGGGGAGATTGTTGGACTAGGGCAACCATTACTCACGGGCAGCTTCTATGCAAAAATAGACAGTGATTGGTGGTTGTGTTTAAGAAAAAAAGGTATCTGGAAAGGGAGCATTTGCAATGATATTAATAGTGCTAACAGCCCAGTGTGCACAGTGATTCCTCAGCAAAAACACCACCCCAAACTGTACTTAACCACCTCTTACTGCGCCTAAGTATGTGGCTCCTGAAGCATCACATTTAGAAGTACTGCAGGATATGCCAATTGCTTTGTACTCCCTTCCTCGTGGTGCAGCTGGGTTCTTGCTAAAGAAAGCAAGCAGGGATGAAAGAAAGGGCTGGATGGAAAATGTGGGCAGAACGGTTATTTAAATACCTTAGGGGCTCGCTCCTGCTACCTGCAAGGCACAGTGAAGTCAACGAGCACTGAGGGCGGCTAGAGCTCAGCACCTTACAGGACTGAGTGCTAATGGGCGGATATTCAGCCACATCTTCAGCGGGTGTATATCACCAGAGCTCCATTGAAGTCAACTGACACCAGCTGACGTTGTGGCCCTCTATGTTTTATGTCCTCTAGAGCTAAGGAGTCTTGATTCGAAAGAGAAAAACAAATGCAGCTCCCCCCCCCCAGTACAAGGCAAGTTTGGGAGCAACTAGTACAAGCCATTCTGCGTACAGGGGGAATCTTGCCCTTCTTAAGGTTTTATATAAAAGACCCCACTACAGTAAACTGCACATAACTCAATCTCTCTCTCTTGGACTGATGAAAGGCCAAGATAGCCTTGCTGGGGTTTGAACAGAGAAACTACACATTTCAGACTGGATGTCAAGAACACCGAGCCATTCGCTCTGGCTAACACCCTGAAACCACTCTTGGAAATCAGAGCTGCAGACGCAGGTTTTGCAAATGGAGACTCTTGCTAAGATCATTAAAGAATTCCGCCTCCAACAGGGAAAGATTCAGCAGCATTTCAGAGATGCAGCAGTCGCTGCGCAAGGGAGACCAGACTGCACATTGACACGATCCTACCACTGAAGCCCGATAGCTGCAAGGGTTTTTTCTCAGCAGGGGCTCCGCACAGTGGTGGTGATTAAATTTACTTCAGCCCAGCACTGGGTGTTGCGAACACAAAGCGCGGAGCTGATCAAAGCCCCGGTTCTTTACCTTATTTATTTAGCTGCTCCGACACATCATAAAGTTCTGACTTTGATAGGTGTTTGAATGGGAAAAAGGGAAAACTTATTTAGAACAATAAAACACTGTTCTAATCAGGCTCAGTGTCAGCATGAAATAGCAGGCTGAGACAGGAGGAAAAGTTAAAAAAAATAGAAAGAAAACCAGGCAAAGAATGCTGGCCATGTGCGGCCATAAACCTGTCCAAGAGCTGGCAGTAATTTCTCAGGGGTTAATAAATCAACAAAACGATGATGGTTTCTTAGCATAAGCAGGGAGCACAGATTTTGAAGTTGCCACGTGACAGCGCTCAGGGAAATGTGCTCTGTGGGGAGCTTGCAGAGAAGACAAATCAATGCATTGACAATGTGGAGCCACTGTCCCTGGAGAGATTAAGAATTGATGAAATCTGGGTTCTAATTTTTGTCTCTGCCACTGAGTTGCTGGGTGACCATTGGCAAGTCACTTGAATGCTTTGTGTTTCAGCTCCCTCATCTGTACAATAGAATTAATAATACATGAGGCAGTGGAGCTGAGAGGGTTAGATAATTAAGATCTGTGAAGCCCACCTTTGTTCTTGGAAGACAGGCGCTATAGACCTGGTTCGCAGAGGTTCTGACAATGGGCACTTTAAGTGTTCAGCACTTTCAAAAATCAGGCCCAACAGGCATATTCTTCTCAGGGCCATATACTGCCTTATTGCACAAGCACTACTCCCATTGATAGTCAGCAATGGAACAAGCAAAGAATAAAACACTGCTAGCCAGAGATGGGCTTGAATCATAACCCCAGATGCAAACACACCCTAACTTTGGAAGACGAACCCAGGTCTGGGTGTGAATTTCACCACTCGCCCACACCTCTCAAAGTGGGCTGACCCCAACTCACTGATCCAAACACTACCAGGGTCAAGGCCTGTATCTGTACTCCACAGCTCAGGCCTGTCTCTAGCAGCAGCTTATGTTTCCAGAGAAACTTTCATCCTATAGGATCACAAAGCACTTTAGGTTTTACAAACATAAAGGGCCACGGACTGTACAAACTATAAACTCTTTGCTCACTGATGCAATGCAGCTGGCTCTGGGGTGAGACAAAGCAGCTGTTAAACAGTGCACAGCAACACTACACAAAGGCTTAGGAAAGGAAGAGCTATGCCCTCGAGGATCACATGAATAAAACATAAAGAAACTGCAGACCATATTTTTATCTCTTCTATTGCATCCTCCAGTATCACTGAGCTGCTGTTGCGAGCTTGTTCCCTTCCCACTAATCAGCATCGGCACAAAGCCAGACTGCATACGAGTTTGAATGAACCTGAGTCAGCAATCTGGGCTTTGACCTAGAAAGAAGGTGGATTCAGAATACCAAGGCAATGTCATTTCCTCCTTCCTCCCAGCTGATCCATCAAAATCCCCAAGGCAAGCAAGTTACAAGAAGCCAGTACTGAGCAGACTCCTCGGGCTACCCAGAAAATCCCCATGATGTTCAAAGGTGACCCGATAAAGTCGTACCTTCACACCTGGGCAGTGGGTGGTCCCAGTTCCTATTGGTGCCGTGCTGACACGTCAGGACTGGGTGGCCAATCAGCTGGTATCCAGGAAGGCACTCAAAAGATACAGACTGGCCAACGTTGTAACCGGCTCCTCTCACAATGCCATTCGCGAAAGGCTCAGGGTCAGGACACTCTTGGAGTTCATAGGCTGGAAATACAAGGAGGAGACAGGTTCTGTATTTCATGCTTTCCTCTAAAGGCTGGAGTCATTTTTCCCTCCTGCCAAGGATTTCGTAGTGCTAGAGTCACCGTCCTCACCATATCTTGGCTGTCGCTCTAGAGGATGGAGGTATAATGGGTGGAGGAGGAAACGGGGCATGGGACAGACGGCCAAAATGTCACCCTGATGGACAAAAATCCCTTGATAAATACATGTCCTATGGTAGTAAATACCCCCTTTCTCCCTGCCTTATAGCTGGATTTAGGACCAGAAGGGCTTGAAGCTATATAAAAGTGGTCTGATCCCGTATGGCAATTCCCACATAAAAATCTACCCCCTGGCATGATTAGGGATTTCGGGTGAAATTCTGGCCCCACTGAATTCAATGGGAATTTTGCCATTGACGGCAGTGGGGCCAGAATGCCACCGTTAGATTCTTCACAATGCTTGGCGTTTTTGGTTTGGGTTTTTTTGGTTTTTTTGTGGTGACTCTATAAAGGGTTTAAAGAGCCAAACGTTCTTCTGAACGATAGTGATTAGAAAATCCTGCTACTCGGGGCAGGTGTGGTCATGGAGCAACGGGCCCCGCTTTTGGTTTATCCTGTCTTCACGAGGCCTATATCTGCAGAGTCAACCCATAGCTCGCTTCTAATGGGGGAAATCTGCCTGGTTTTCAACAAACTGGAAGTGGATTTGGTGATAAATGGATGGCAATGGGCTAACATGCTCTGCCTGACACGATGAGTTATTATTGATCAGCACAGCCGGATCTAATTTCCATAGCAATTTCCATGAGATTACCCATGGTGCCTTGGACTGTGCTTTTCCCCCCTAAATCGTACAACAGCGCATGAGTTATATGGTGCACGCACGGGAAAGCCGAGGGAAAATTAATGTTTTCAATTAGGTCTGAGTAGCTGCTTTTAGTGCTATTTCTGGGGAGTCTGCCCTTTGCCAGCCTTTGGCTGCATCACACGGACAGAGAGATATGCTCTGCCTTTTCCACTCCTCGGTTGCCTCTCTTCTGTGGGGGCAGGATCACTCAGCTCCCAACTGCGGCACATCAAAGTCCACCCTCATCTCCTTCGTCACAAAACACACAGCTCCCCTGCAGGACACCTGGTCCCTTCAATGCTTGAATCCACCGAGGATGGGGATGCAGAGAAGGCCAAGTGTTTTTGGAAATGTAGTACTCATGAGAGCTCCAGATTGACAGCCCTGCAGACTCAGATATACACTGACCCATTCCCCTTGAGGTATATATAGAAATGGGGCTGTGCCTAGGTATATAAATGGAAATCTGCTTCTCTGGTCTGCTCAGCCCTTGGCTTCTTTTAGTGAGGCTGCCAGTGTATTGCAATGACCAATGGCCCCTCAGCAGAGAGGCCAACAAGCGAATGAGCCACGAGACTCAACACCCTGGGAGACGACCCCTCCAAAGGCATATTGGTCAAGGGACATTGGGAGGGGAAACAGCACTGCTGTTGCCCATGCTGCAGCTGGATGAACCAAGGAGCTCAGCATCCAGGGAACCAAGGAGCCCAGCGCTTTCCAAAAGCAGAAAATCCACTCTGAGAAGTTTCAACAAGAAATGCCCAGAGAGCTCCTGCCCAGAGGGTTTCACAGACTCACAGGTATTCACTGCTCAGGGGCCTACATGTTTAACAGCGACTAGGGATCTGGGGTGCTCAATTTTCCAGGAGCCTGACTTAAGACACCTTAAATGGGGCTTGATTTTGAGAGTTGAGCCCTATCCCCCAGAAAATCAGGACTCCCTGTAAAAAGAATGAGGAGTACTTGTGGCACCTTAGAGACTAACAAATTTATTTGGGCATAAGCTTTCGTGGGCTAAAACCCACTTCATCAGATATCATATATCATATAGCTGATGAAGTGGGTTTTAGCCCACGAAAGCTTATGCCCAAATAAATTTGTTAGTCTCTAAGGTGCCACAAGTACTCCTCGTTCTTTTTGCTGATACAGACTAACAGGGCTACCACTCTGAAACCTGACTCCCCGTAAGGTGATCTCAAGCTGAGGATGCAAAACCAGAGGCTCTTCAAATTCACTGGTCACTTGTGAAACTTTAGGCCAGGGTTTCCTTTTGAACTGGTGCTAATTTATTTCTCTGCTCCCACTCTCATTCTCTGTTAAGATTCTCAAACCATGCCCAGCGCCATGGCATATGAATATTCCGTTAAACTACTGCACCTCTTTTCTTTTAAATGCCCAGTTCCCCTCTCCACAACCCATCTCAGCACAAATCAAGAGTGCATCGCAGCTCTAGGAAACAGAGAGGCGCTTTCAGGATCCAAACTTGACTTTTGACCTAGAAAGACAAGCACCTGCAAAATTCCAAGGCAAAGTCATGTCCATTGGGGACTACTACTTATGGCACACGACAGTCTAGAGAGCCAAGATCAAAGTCAGTCTGGCCAGAATTAATTCTGAGGCATTTCACTATTACAAAGCACTACAGGAACATTTGTTATTTGCCTTAGGCGACAGCAGGATGAACGGAACCCAGCTATTAGGATTAAGTATGGATCTCATGTAACACCTTTCCACTCATTTGGATTAAGTCCTCATGGTACTAATTCAACATAAGAGCAGCCCTTGTTCCATCCGTTCCCTCTCCACTGCCAGCCCTGGGGACAGGATTCTTCCTCCCTGCTTGTTCAGTGGCCTTGTTACCTTGGTATTCCAGCTTAAACCCTGGCTTGTTTTGTGAATGGTCGCTGTGGAAGTACACGGTGGTCTCGTGTGACGTTGACAGCAGGGAGCCCGGGATGTCAGTGCCGCTGAACCTGCCAATCACGTTACTGGTGTCGTAAGGTCCATTCCGGATTTCAATGAAATC